>JANPYM010000008.1:1687196-2002072 GCA_025890175.1 Ciborinia camelliae
ATTTGGAGAAGATTGGATTGGATTGGACGTACCTTTTTTTTGGGGGGGGGGGGGTTCGATAGATTATGTTTGAGACGCTGGCGACCGCGGGATGTCGGGTTGGTGACTATAATGCAAAATGGTTAGGTTGATGGACTTGTGTGATATGGGGATGAATGAGGAAGGAGCATTGAATTTCGATAATATGAACAAACAGCTGACTTTCTTCTTCCACACTATGCTTTAGACTTTTTTCCCTTTGATTCTTCTGGTTGATTGACAGTGATATATATTTTTATGTATTTGTATTTGTATTGCATTTTAGATTGGCTTACCTATTATAAGAAGCTTCTGTTGGCGAAGTGATGCAAGAGTGTTGGTAATGTGATAGACCTTAGGCTTCTCCTGGGTTTACCTAAAGACTTGCGATCTGAGTAGAGATAATGTAGATGTCGACATGAAGGTGATTAATAAAGATGATAAGATAAATAATTTAAAAAATGATATTAAATAAATGATAATAATATTGAATAGATGGTATTGAATAGATG
The DNA here is from genome assembly GCA_025890175.1 of Ciborinia camelliae. Taxonomy (NCBI): domain Eukaryota; kingdom Fungi; phylum Ascomycota; class Leotiomycetes; order Helotiales; family Sclerotiniaceae; genus Ciborinia; species Ciborinia camelliae. Next base: position 1,687,727 of record JANPYM010000008.1, read on the forward strand.
GTATTGAATAGATGGTATTGAATAGATGGTATTGAATAGATGGTATTGAATAGATGGTATTGAATAGATGGTATTGAATAGATGGTATTGAATAGATGGTATTGAATAGATGGTATTGAATAGATGGTATTGAATAGATGGTATTGAATAGATGGTATTGAATAGATGGTATTGAATAGATGGTATTGAATAGATGGTATTGAATAGATGGTATTGAATAGATGGTATTGAATAGATGGTATTGAATAGATGGTATTGAATAGATGGTATTGAATAGATGGTATTGAATAGATGGTATTGAATAGATGATATATATAGTAAGGTAAAGGAAGTATAAGTAGTAAATATATTTGAAATTTATGTAAACTAAAGAAGTTGAACAAGAAAAATGAAGAAGAAGGTTGCAGGAAAAAATAGATTCCAAAGTGCGAAATACATCTCTTTATATACCCTTCCACTAGTGCAAGTATTTCATCCGAGAACCGTACTAGATTACCATATCATGAGGTCATTAACTCGATTTGTCCCAACATGAGTCATTCATACGGATAATGAGATCTGTCTTTTTCTAATTTTCAACCTACCTCGCGCCGGCCATGAGTCCGTGAATGTCTAGTCCTTTTGAGTCATAGACCAACAGTCTAAGGACCCAAGTGGCGCTCGATGATTAAATCAACACTAGCTCCCGTTATCATATTGAACTACCACTAGTTCCCGCTCACTTGTCAATTGTTTAACTTAATTTGAACATCGAACGGTGTTCGCACGTTGAAAACTCTAGCCCACAACTTGGCCCTTAGTGTGTACGCTTTCCCCGCGTTGCTAAGTTTAGGTTCTAAGCTAGAAAAGGTATATATTGTATGATAAATGGAGCACTTTCGGCAACCGGGGCATATGGATTAATGGTTTAGTATGATTGGTATTACTTTTTTAATCAAATTTCTCTCCGTAGGTCTTAATGCTGTTAGAGGCTTCTCTGCGGATGGTGCCGCAAGAGAATATGTAACTCATAACTACAAAAGGAATATTCTGGTTTCTGAGCATCGAAAATGCATCCTTTCTGGTGGCACGAGTACCGTGATCTCAGATTAGGAGTTCCCCCTGGAGTGATATCGGTAAGTCTTAAGAGATCCCAGCAAATTTGTTATGCTGTAGCTGTAGGGTTGGCTTCCTGTTGAATCAATTCAACAATTGTTAAGAATGAAGATAAAGATCAGTTGCTTAAAATAGATTAGTATGAGAAAGCAATGTTTACTCATAATATTTTGACATATCTGATCAGACGAGAACCACTGGTTATCTCTAACATGCATATTTTAAAACACTTCATTTATTTGGAATCCGCGATTCTGATTGGGTTTTCAAAAAGCATTTAAATTTATCTTCATAGGGCTCTACAAGCTGCGCAGCACGAGCTGCGAGGGAGGTGGTGAAGGGCCGTACTCAAAGCTCGTATTTGGAAATTTTGACGTTGCCGATTTTTTTATTGTTAAATCACTCGGGTACGGGAAAATTCAAGTCACTTTATTGCTCAATACATACCGTCGTAGACACTCCGTTATCGATAGATTGATCATATTGAATCAAGGAGGGAAAGTGGGATTAAAGACGGAACCTGAAAAGAGAAGGTCTGGCTGCAGTTAAACTTTTACCTCTCTACTCCCTTTGAAACTCTTCAATCACGATTTGGGATATGCACCAAAGCAATTATCAGTTGAATGGACCAAAGGATAACACCAATCCTATTGCATAGAGCCTGATAGAGGAAGTTGAATTCTTAGCCCCTCCAGTATCTCCCCGGGAATTCCACCTGCAAAGTATCACACATCTAAAGATTGACAAGTTTGGTATATACCCGAAAATATTCAGAGGAGCCGGTATGAATACAGTCAGGTGCCCAACCCTGCTTTTCAGATCTATGGGAAGCAGGTTTTGGAAGCCTGGACATAGTAAATTGGACCTAACTATGATCATACTGTCACCAGGTCCCCCAAAATCCCGAACCACGGAAGGTGTAGGACCGTTTGGACGAATTGCGAGCTTCATATCCGTTCCACTTTAATCTCAATATCTCCTTGTTTATTTGTCTTTCGAGTGCCGGCATGCACCTTCGATCCCATAAATTGATTCTCATCAGAGAATTTGAATTTCCATGTCGTTTTCAGACGTATTTAGGTCTTTGCGAGTTGCGTCGTCAAATTGTCTCTACTGGGAGGGAACAAGAAGTACCGTTATCCAACCATTATGTAAATAGGCCAATAACCCAGCTCGTGCTGAGATTTCTTATGAAGTAACTGAACAACAGATTGTTGGATCCTTTCCGGGTCTGGGACTGATATCTCTTTTCGCCGATGACGCAGTATGGCTTGAAAAAAGCAAGGCCATTTTATGGTTGAGGGTAAGAGTGGAAAAGCATGATGTTCAATATTAAGCGAGTATAGTAGTGAAGCTAGAAGTCGAGACGACAATAAAATTGAGAATGTTGTGTTTGAATGAAATGTAGAAAAATGTGATTGTAATGAAAGTAAAATGGAGGGGGGAGTGTGACGTTTATATAGACGTAGAAAATCTAGTGTCAGAGTCTAACCTGTATCCGAAGCAATTTATCCAAACTATTTGATTAATAGAAATGTTCCAAAACAGGTTTGGATTTCAAACGTGCGCTAACGGAATTGAACTCTATTCTATACCGAAACTTTAAAACAAGAATTGTAGGATAGTTCAAGCAAACAAACTATTACCAAATGACTCATCACAAATTTGATTAAAATAGTAATAGTAATTAGGTATGCTAAACCATCAAGCCATATGCATCAAAATTCTTAAGACGAAAGAGCTTGATTCATCATAACCTAACCTTGAAACCATCCCCCTCGTCCGGCATTTAAGCTTGCCCGACACTTAAGATTAAGCGACGAACTAAACAATACCCTATCACGAGGATGACTAGGGAAGCAAGCGAAAAAGTTCGATTTATTATAAAACCTTGAAACCATCCTGTTCGTCCGGCACTTAAGATTAAGCGACGAACTAAACAATAATTACCCTATCACGAGGATGACTAGAGAAGCAAATGAATGATGCAATATAGATTTTTATTGAGGAAAACCTGGATCTTAGTTGCAGAAGAAGGCATGATGGCGATTATATGCATAGAATAATTAATTGTTGGTATCGCGTCAGTGGTGATGCACAAGGTTCATGAACACCGTGTATAGTATAAATAGTATAACGTAGTATAATATGATTGTTGATTGTAGAGCTAAGTGCTACGTGGGGCTTATATGCCGACGGATTCCTAGTGCGGTCACGTTTTAGTCACGTACCCATTCACATGCCCTATTCACTAGTATCGCAACAGTAAAGTAGCGTTATATGGCTAGGTTCAATAGTCTTTTGCACCACAGAAGTCTATGATCTGAAAACCTTGATATTCGGAAGACTCGCAATCTGAAGATATCTCAATAATCCAACTGAATGATTCATTGCTTCAAATGATTCAATATTATGAAGCCGCTGAGCTAAACAACTAACTAACCCACTGGTAAGTTTACGATTAGGCGAATTCCAACTCAGACTACTACAGACCTCGTAGCAAATATACCCAACTCTATATAGCAATGTTGGTTCGGCTATTCGGTGGAAGTAGTCAGTTGATCAACTGGTAGTAAATAAAATGTAGTATAGAAAGCATGTTCTATTGAGCGTCCGTAGTACGCGATCCTTATATCTGCCCGCTGGCGCGGTCACGTGTCACAAAATCGCAACAGGAAATATATAGGAATATAGGAATAATAGTGTAAATTGGTATATAACAACTGATATGGTAAGATGAAAGAGTGTAAGAAGGACGAAGTTGTTATGCTATCTGGGATGGCTATGTACCTGTTATCTCTAGGTAGCTTAACATGATACTAAGATATTTTATATTATACTAATTGCTGGAATCACCATGGGTGGTGAAGACGGATATACTATAGTATGCAGTGTATTCGGCTCGATTTTCTAAAAACTATACTACAGATTGGTCCTATATAAAGCCGCTGGCGTGCCATAGTCACGTGATTATCTCAACAGAAACAAATATAGACTTCTAATGTTTCTGTTGTAATACTATCTTTCTGACATGTAACTAGCTACCAATCTTAAATACAACAACCATATCATAATCTACTACTTTAACATATAGTTGATCAACTGTATACCAATACCACCGAGGTGATACTAACAATTTCAGTATGGTTTTAGTAATATAAAATTCAATAATATGCATTGAAATACGCACAAAAGTAATCTGATAAGCCTTACCAGAGAGAGGCGTATAGAGCATATGCTATATACCATACCCATTACTAATGCTGTAAGCCTTAAAATGATTTGGAGTCTCAACAAAGTGGTAGAAGTAGTAGATGATGTCATACGCGTCACATGGGATCATGAAGTGAAATCGTAGATATGCAATCTGATAAAAGAACTATGCTGAAGAGGAAAGGATACTCTTGGAAAGATCACTATCTAATATAGAATGCGATCACGTGATTGTCATTCACTAGGCAGGGGCCTTGGCGTGACAGATGAAGCTCGTCTATTTTGGCCGCCGACTAGAAATTGTGCAATAACTTGTTGATAACTAAATTGTGCTTATACCAGAGCATATTTAGACGAAAACCTTTTGCGGTGGGCGATCCGAGGAAGGATCGTGGACACTTGTCTTATGTTTTCTCGTCTTCCCAAAATAGAGATATTCCGAGATGGACATCTAGCCAGTTAACTTCCTGTACAGAGTAAAATCGACCATATGTTCCATTCTTTCACCATTAGATTTGCCAGAGGCGTCATATTCATCGGGGAACTGTCACCCGATGTTCCTCGGATTATTTGCAAATATCGTTAATATTAGTCTTAGTACTTGAGTCCACATCATGAGCCACATGTTGGTGATGGATCCGGGCACTTTCTGAGCCGTGACCTAAGGGACACCAATACAAGAACAAATATTATATAATTTGGAACGTTCTCGCTCTTTGCCCGTGGCGAAGAGATCCCTCATTCCTTAGGGACTAGAAATAGTGAGTTATTCTCGTCCCATTGACAAATGTTTTCTCGCGGAATGTCTCTATTCCAAGATATCAATAGATCAAACATGATGTAAGAGCTTTATCGTAACTATACTGATAAGACCTAAATATAGTCAGCCACATATAATGGAGAGGAATCCTTCCGAACGGCACAGCACTGGCTGCAGTTGTCATCACAGCTTCGCGTGATAAGACGTGACTTTCTCTTGGGGCCAAGAGTTGTGTCATTTGAATCAGGTGAACCGCAATTAGGTATACACTTGTTTTTTTGGTTTAAATGAAACAATGTTGCAGAAACTTTTCATGATTATGAACACATATTCGTGGGATTGTACCAATGTATTTGGTAAAGTTCGATGCATGTACTTGATACTCGTCCGGAAAAAGAACATCAAGAAAAAAAACAAGAATAAAAGGTACAGATACGAAGACAATACATGAATTAGACGTAAAAAGTATGATTTGGCGCTTCAATACAACAAGATGGTCATGCATTCTTTACCCCTGTGATCAGTGATCTCAAGAAATTGAGGATGAGGTAGTACTATTGAATTGACCAAAGACAGAAATCACGGAAGAGAATTATTCTCTTAGCGCCTTCGCCTTGCGAGCAGACGGTCTCAACCGCGGCCGATATGTTGCCACGATTGGGATAAGAATTCGAGAGGACCACTACTTTATTGCGTGCGGGTACGTCCTTGCTGAGAATAGTACATTGTACGGATTTGAAAATGACGTGCATTCAGCAGTTCATAGTAGATTTGGAGGATTTGCATACAAACGTGACACATGGCGGTTAGGATATCTTTTGGGGGTTGGTTGTTGGTGTTGGTTGTTGGGGTTGATAGATGCCGTTGCACTGGGAGAATGGAGGGGTCCAAGCACGTGCATATATTGCAACGCTTGGGGAACTTCAAGATGTCGGCGTTTCTGTAAATAGAAACAGCGATGATGAGGTTAACGAACAATAGTTTCGCGGAATTGAATATTGCTTACTGATTACATATATTAATTTTTGCTCAATGCGGAATGTTAGTTCTAAACCGGTATCACTCAAGCATGGTAATAGCCGATGGAGATGGGGTTTGGCTCCTCCACAATCCAACGGTCACACCGGATAGAAAGTGTGAATCGGTATTCCCGACTTCACGTACATGATTCAGTGCCTCCATTATAATTCATGCTTTGAGCTTCTGCTTGAGTCTTGAATGCTGGTAAGGATAGTAGGAAGGCTCAGCAAAGGTTGGCTGGAGTTGTGTCACGGAAATAGCACTCTATGCTATGGATAATCATTCAACGGTTACATCCGGGTGCTCCATCACTTCTCACCATTCTGTTATCGTCTCAAAGGATTGTCATATCTCAACTTTGATGGACCCGAGTGTTTATGTTTGACGGGAAGGGATGAGGCTAGAATGTGGGAGTCCGGTTGGTATCTTCGTGCATCATTTTTTTATTTGAATCTGGTAGGAATAAAAGGAATAGCAGGACTAGACGAAAGACCTGTAAGAGATGGGGTCGACAGGAATGATATGACAGGACTATAGCTGGGATAGTTGAGGATGAAGATCAAGATCAACATCGTCGTATATCTCATGATCATGATAATCGCTTTCATTCGAGGATCGCTTCGTTTCGACTGTAAAACGATGGCGAATTATCTCCGAAGTGTACTCTTTAAGGTAACCTCGAGAATTGGAAAGAACTGCAGTAAGACGGCGGATTCTGCCTATGCCTTCCTTACACACATTGTTTTCTTCCACTCAGATATTTTGATTTCCTCCACATCTGACCACCATCTGACGCGCATCTTCCTTTCATTCTCACCTCCTGCGAATCGGTTATTATTCACAGTGCTTTTACAGGTTGTTGGACAATGGCTGTTTAGGTAGGTATTGCAACCATACCTACAGAAGTGCGAAAGTGATTGCCTGTTTTCCTGCCTTGTCATCCATTTCCGTTACGTGGAGCCGGAATTAAAAAGACATTGAGGTTGTACGCTGTGGGGGTATGGGTATTGAAGGAATTTCAAAAAGGTGGTCAGAATGGCTTGCAACCAAAGATCACAGACCACATATTATTTTGTATGGAGTAATGAATAGGTAATAAATAACCTTGCTCAATCTATTGAATTTTCACGTACCCAGGATCTCGAGCAGATCTATTTTTTTACCACCTAAAATTAGCAGTTCGGGCGCTGGTATGAATAAGGAAATATTGTTTATTGAGGATATGGGGTCATGGACCATATGGTAGGTATATTGGCACATCAAACTAATAATGAAGGAGATTTTGGTTTCGAGAGAAATTTATTCATTTATTTGCAGCGTTCGGAGTCCCAAGATTCGAGGTGGACATTAGCACTGGGCAGCGGTGAGTTTCAGGGGTTGGCGAAGATTAAACGGTGCCCAGCTAGTAGTCTGCCAGGACCATCTGTTCGATATTACAAGGAGATGGATGGGTGATGGCCCTGATGGGTAAATATCATTATGACCAGGCGTAAACCTTCAATTTTGTTTTCTCGGGCGGATAATGGCGGTGTTGGCGGTAAGAGGCAACTCATTTGATGAGGAAGCTCTAGCCTGTGTGTTCCGTGCTATCAGAATATGAAGGCTTGATTCTTTTGTTTTGATTGGAATTACCCGTGTATGGCGATCTGTGCCTTCAGTCAAGGTCTAGGTACAACCTGCCGTGTGTAGGATGTCGGGTCCTGTACGATTGGAAAATGAAGGAAAATGGATGAAAACATAGGTGGTCTGGCTAGGAAACTAGCTCATTCACTGGGTGAGATCGAATCTCAGGGCGTTTGGCCCAGGCGGATTTTCATCGGGAAGGCTTGATTGATACTCTGGGATAATCAAGATGGCGATGAGTGGCGATGAGTAGATGAGTACGAGCGAGTACAGAGACACGGAGATGCCCAGACTCCAGCCTCTATTTTGGCATCTTGATTCTCGCCCTCCTTCGCCCAGTTACTACTGTCGCCTTTATCCATCTTTGTGCATACGTAGTAAAACATTGAAAAAACATATGGGGACGAGATTCGGGAATATGCAAATAATAATAAGCAAGAATAATGAAAATTCCGTAAATGAACAAGATATGCAGCTGGTGGTATTATGTATAGTGAGGCTGTAACCAATAAAATTGTATGGATGAGACAAAATGAGACAAACCTAACCTGGAATGCATGCCAACAAATAAGATCTTATTATTGTGGGTAATAATTTCTTATAATTTCTTATAATTTCTTTTTTTTTTTTTGGGGTTTTTTTAGACGACTAATAAATAGGTATCTAGATGATGAGGGATATTTTGGTGAGAAAAGGATAATGAGGAGGGAATATATGCTACGATATACGGTTAGTGCTGCGGGTATACGCGACTAGCATGTACGCTAGTCTAGTCATGTGGGGTAGTGAAATGGAAGCACTAAACAAGGTTATTTTAGTATACGGTAGTGAAGGTTTCTAGATATTAATTAAAAATTTCTTATTCTTTTTTTCTACATCCTTTATCCCAACTTACCTCATATGGCCGGCCCCCTTGATCCTTATCCTTATTAATATTCCTATTATACACTATTATACAAGCACAAGCACAACCCTTGGCCAGCGATTATTCTTTTGCTTGTGAGCAAATCATTCCATGCGACCTTACCACAAACATGAATCATTTCCGCCGCTGCAGCCTCACTCTCCTCGTCCCACTATATACTCAGATCAATCATTGGGCGATGGCTACTGGGCTGGGCTCGTATGCATGGTAATGGCGCAGTACTTGCTGCACAAATTAACGAATTTTAACTGGAGAACTATTGGCGAGGCAGTTCCGATTCTGATCAGCATGACCAAGAATTGGACCCCGAAAAGAATACTGGAAACGTTGAGTAGTCTCCAGGCTAGTAGGACGTGGCATCTAGTGGACCTTTTAGATTGATTTTCTTGTCTTTTTGGGTATAGATTGATAGATTGGCTTTGAATATACTTTTGTAAATATTTAAGTCGTGGAGCATATAGATATATCCATTCCCCCCATCTGTGACGCTCTCTATATATTTTCAATCTATCTAAATTTATATTTTCATTTACTTACTGATAGTTATACTCATCGTCGCCACTCGATTTCCTCCTTTTGAAAGACAGTATGTTTAACAACTAATATTTGGAAAAACGCGAAGAAATCAACTGGAACCGGACGTTGTGCCCCGGATCCGTTTTCCTATCCTGCTGTTATATATTCCAATTTTTGGTCCATTGGAATAGGAACCCATTCATACTCCAGGTCGTTTCATTGTTTTCTCTCTTCATTCTCTGCCATGTTGGATTGTAGTAGGGAATTGTCACACACTCCGGATACCTTTCAAAACTATCCCCATTACCGCTATCCACATCCTCGGGCCAACAATAACCATCCAATATGGACACCAAATCACTACAATTATTCACTATCACCTCCTCCATCACCGTGCTATTTGAACCATTCTTACCCCCAGGATTCCGTTCCATCCAATCTTCATAGATATCAAACCGCATTCCCGCTATCACCAGGTCGGGATCATAGGATAGGTAACTTACTCGGAGGGTCTTTAAAGTTACTACAAGTACTAGGCTCGGGAGCCTATGGCGTTGTGTATTATGCTCAGGATTTGTCCACCGGCAAAGAGTATGCCGTGAAAGCTCTGGACAAAAAAAATGCCTATGGACAGCCTCTGGACGCAAGAGCACGAATTTATCAGTCTAGAGAGATAGCCTTACATTGGAGTGCTTCAGCGCATCCTAATATAGTCTCGATGTATAAGATTCTCGACAATCTGGACTGCACTTATGTTATCCTGGATTACTTCCGTGAAGGAGATCTCTTTTCTAATATTACCGAGGGTGGTAAATATGTAGGTCATGGTGCTCTAATCCGGAGCATCTTCCTCCAAATCTTGGATGCCACGGAACATTGCCACCGTCTTGGGATATACCATAGGGATCTCAAGCCAGAGAACATCCTAGTCTCTAATTCCGGTCACACCGTTTGCTTAGCAGATTTTGGATTGGCCACGCAGGAAACAACGTCTTACGATCACGGATGCGGATCCACATTCTACATGTCTCCAGGTAGGCGCCTTCCACTCCCAATTCCTCAACTTCTGTTCAACTTCTAACTGATTATATTGTCAGAGTGCCTAGAACTATCATATACGCCATATAAATGTGCTCCAAATGATGTCTGGTCTCTTGGAGTGGTCTTGGTCAACCTTGTATTTGGAAGAAACCCATGGAGACAAGCCTCATGGGATGATGCCACATATAGTGCCTTTCTTAATGACCCAAATTTTTTGAAGACTATTCTAAATCCTTCGGACGAACTCAATACCATTCTACAATTGATCTTTCAACCGGACCCGGATCTCCGTATCACTGTTGCAGAACTGAAGACACTGATACTACAATGCCCAGGATTTTACTCTCCTGTTTCTTCTTCAACATCTGTTGGTACACCAGTTAGCAAAAATTTATCCAACGACTCTGGCTACTCGGTGTCATCTGAGTACGAAAACAGTCTATTTCGATCATCATCATCGTCTCACGACTCTGCTATTTTTATGGACGATGATTCGGCCAGCAACGACAATGGAACTCCCGATTTGCATGGACCAAGCAGCCATGATATTGAAAATCGCGATGTCCGCGTCCACGACCATGCTCATTCCAATGATGACCCAAGGCTTGATTCACCTACACCTTCTCCAGAAATTTTCCCTCGAATGCCTTCAACGCCTCCAGGTTCTCCACCGGCTCTAGTCTCTAAGGCTGCAAAACCATCCCCACGGAACCCACGGAAAGCTTTAATGCCTCTTTCAGATATCGCGCAGAATTCACGGTGTTTACCATTCAAGAACGCTCTGGGGCCTCTTTCAATTATCCACTGATGTTGCGGAACATCATTATATTTAAAAGTTATATTTATGTTTTCTATGTCGGTAGTACTTAATATTTGTACAGTTTTACATTTCTCCCTTGTTTTTAGGGTATTTTTCGTACGATTTAAACGAAGCGATGTCATGATTTGAAGATTTTATGACTAGGCGCTTTGGGTCCGGGCAAAAAGGCGACATTGGAGTTCTGGGTTGGCTTCCACGTATGATAGATCTGGAAGGGTTCTTTTTGTTTTGATATATTAGTACTTTCGCTATATACCCTTGGGCGGGCCACTTTCAACGCATAGGACGGACGGTAGAGGGATGGAATTTCCTAGCTTTGCCAAGCTTTCATGGCAAATAAAATACGTTAGGACCAACTTGTACATAGGCAAGGGGTCAAATTTTTGGGACAAAGATGGTATTAGGTAAGAGGAATCGGTGGAGTGTACATTAATTTTACCCAAGCAGTATCCCAACCTGAGAGCGGGGTTGGTATGATACCCATAACTAGAATCCTACAGAACTTAAAATACTAATCTCCGTAAGTGTATTGTGGCACTCCAAACTGTGATGAACAATATTTGACATACATATAGATACTCGCCCGGCGAAACCCACCAATTCTCCATCGAACCATTATGGAAATTTCTATCACATCGGCATAAGGATGACTACACGCACAGAGACGGGAAAACATGCATTAGCTTAGATTAGGTGACTGGGCGTGCATATGCGGTGACTGGGATATGTGGTGATTCATTTCAAGCCATCGTTCGCCTTGTTTTTCCAAATGTGCGCCACCTGCGCCTGGGAGGGTCAGATGATGGACCAAAACTTGGCCAATGGAATCATGGAGGTTGGAGAGCCAATCACAATAAATTATGCGTGGAGGTACGTACAGTAGAACCCGCCTATACCGGCCACGTTTATACCGGAATCCCGCCTATACCGGCCATTTTATTCAACCCCTTCATTTTTTAGGTGTATATACCGGAAATCCGGTATTTTTGCCTATACCGGCGGGAATTTGAAAAATCCGGTATAAAAATTGCAGGGAAATGGCCCGAGCGTAGGCCTATCACATGATTTTTTTATAAAAATTTGAAAAATTTTGAAGGGCTGATTTTCAATGAGGCTGAAAATTTTGAGGCTGACCATACAAAAAATGGTTGATGCCTTATTGCCTAACCCGCATATACCGGAATCCCGTTTATACCGGATCTAATTGGTCGAATTTTCTTGGCCGGTATAGGCGGGTTCTACTGTACCTCCAGAATTACATAATGTTCGCTTAGCCCTTTAGGTCTTTCTCGGTTACTGTTTCCTAGAACGCTAGCCCCCCCTTTTTCTAGGTTCGTTTAGCATTGAACATCTATATGTACCTATTGTATGTATACAGACTATATACAGTAAAGTGATGGATGCCATAGTGTAGAGTGTATATCATATAGACTAATACTAGTCCATAGTGTTAAGTAAAAGTTTTATCTTGAAAGACGCGTTTTAGGTTTCTAACCTGACTCATTTAACATTGGGAAACTAAGTAGTAACATCATTGAAAGGATAGTAAAGTAAATGAATCTTTAAACTTTCATTATTTATTTTGGTGAATGTATGTAAAATATAGTTGGATCAAAAAAGAGTTGGTTAAGGTAAGGGGGTCTGATTGAGACTTACGTGTCCTGTTTATCAAACGGTTCTTTCATATCCCATTTCAATAAATCGTTTAAAAAACTATTGGATGAGCAGATGATTACTTTATATAGCCAAATGATTCGTTCATATAAGATAAGATGATCATTGATTTCACTCGAGCAAGCTAAGTCAGAGTGTATAGTATGATTTATCAAACGGTTCTCCCACGTCCCATTTCAATAGATCGTTTAAGAAACTATTGGATGAGCAGATGATTACTTTATGTAGCCAAGTGATTCGTTTATATGAGATAAGATGATCATTGATTTCACTCGAGCAGGGTATGATTATGTTGAAGCGCGGAACGTTTCCGGTTACTATGTAGCATTAACGTAGCGCGTAGCGGAGCGTCCGTACGTAGCACGAACGCGGCTACGCTTCTAGGAATAATAGAATCCTCTCCGAGGATTCTATTATTCCTACAATCAATCCAATCCTATGCTTCCAACATAACTTAATAGATTATAAGATTTTCTGTCTAAATTTTTGATATCTTGATTCACGTATGCTAAATGGCCCAGGAATGCTGCAGGTCTTTCTTTATAAGGTCCATCAACTAATGGCAAAAGTACACCTCAAGCATAGAGAACTTGGAAACTTAGAGTTAAAATTAAGTTTCAAGTTAGCGGTCTTTCAATTGCAAATCATTCTAGAAGTGGAGTCGGTTCAGACCTAGTATGGTATAGCTGCCGGTTAGACAGGTCACCTAGGGCATGCGGATATTAGGTACCGGTCAGACCGGTACCTAATATCCGGTCATGTATTCGATAAAAGAACTAGGCTGAAGAGGATCTTTTCCTCTTCAGAAGATCACCATCTAAATATAGAAGGTGATTACGTAGCTAGAAACAAGGAATTCACTAGGCAGGCCTAGGTATGACAATGCAAAGCTCGATAAAGTTTTTAAGAGAATGATACCAGATTTGCGCTTCATCTTTGATTGATATAGTGCCAACACATCTTATATAGTATATCTAATATTCTAACTAATTCAGAGATTTCAGAGCTTGGATGGGGCAGATCGTCAATAATTTATACACCCATTCTCATATCAACAATTTTGCGTTTGCTATCATGCTTAGGCTTCTAAAAAAAAGCCCAGTCAAGGCCATATAGTTATTCACGTGAAGCGGGCTGATCTTTGAGGAGCTGGAACGTGCCGTCCTTTTGGCTGGGATCAGAACACAAAATATCATCGAATCATAGAATCATAGAATGCTCGAGCCTCTTGCTAGGACCTCTCAATCCGGAAATCCGATTCCAGGCAATATTGAAGCTAGATGAGTTTCCCGAGATGCCACTCAGACTTTAGGAGCCTTCATTCTGTTCCGGGGAACAATACCCATCCATGAATCATGCATTTCAAAGCATTTCAAGCCATACTCCAGTATCTCCGTATTCTTGCCACTGAGATCACTCCCATCATTGTCTGTGCCGTAGCTATAGAAATTAACCTTTCCTGCAGTCAATCTTTCCGATTTTCGATTTCTCCTTCAATAGTTCGTTAGATAATCGTTCTCAAATTTGAAATATAGAGGGCGCGATGTGAGATCATGTAAAAGGACACTATTCCCATCACATCGTGATCTGATCGTATAGAGATTGGCCTTAGCGAAAAAAGTTTATCCAGATTGAGGGTTTGTGCATATCAAGGGTTTGTGCAGATCAGATGACGACGTGCAACAAAACAACGTGACTGTGGCACGTTTATGAGTGATTGGCTGAAGAACTTTCCAGCTAGAAATTGAAAAGGGTTTATTGAGACGGTATAACGTAGATAGAAAACAACAAGCGCTTCAAAACTCAATACTTTAGTAAACCATATCAAGTAGAAACCTATGAAGTAAAGCAGTAAAGCCAAAACAACCTCATTCCCCGAGCCCAGGGAAACTTGACTAGATTGCTGTCCATTTGGGACCTGCTACTAGACGATACTTCGACATGCGCAACTAGGTAAATCGAAGGTAAATTGAAATATGCACTTGTATGAAACGGCATCATGATCTCACAAACCGAACAATTCCTGAAAAAAACCGAAATGCGTTGGTAGTTCTTAGCCCCAAAGGTATTTTTCCAAGCAATGTGTAATCCCAATTTCCTTCACCGCAACTTTGATTGCGGAGGTGCGCAAACACGGATATTCCTATCGACTGGATTTATGATACAAGATCTGCCGATACTCTGTTGTCCAAATGTCCGAACACATTATTCTGGACTTTCATCCATCGCCTTGCGGGCCTTGCCAAGATGAAGATTCCAAATTCCAGATTCAATAGAATTTTTTGAGACGCTTGCATTAGGTTGAACTTTGGTGTGGGTGTGGAAAAGTTCGAGATGCTGCAAGCTGGACTTGCATCTTACACCTTACATCTTACATCTTACATCTGGTATCATCTGATTATTTTGAATGGAATGCTTGTTTTGAGCATACAGCATTCCGCAGTATTGGACACTGGGACTACCGTGGAAAAGTGCCATCAAATCGTTGGGATCGAAGTCATCGGACGCAATGTATGTATTGTACGTCCTGTACTGTCCTGTACATACACACCCGGACACACCTACACACACATAGTGACATGCTATGGTTGAATGGTGGAGATGCAACGATGCAGGCATGAAAGATGAAGTGTTCTTGCAGAAAAAGATGGAGGTGAGGTGAGGTGAGGTGTGGTGTGGTGTGGTGTGGTCTGGTCTGTATGGTGTGGTGTGTATGTTTGGTGTGTGTGGTGGTTGTCCCGTTGTGGGTGTGGGTTGGTGGATTGGTGGGTTGGTGGGGTAACAGTATGCGGGAATTTTGATTTTTTTTTTTCGCCCACACGGTGCTGTATGCGGTCAAAACGTGACGAAAACACGAAAACACGCAACGAACATTTTTCGATAACAAAATTTCATTCAAACTCGATACGACGTTCATAATTGATAGCTCCCGTTGCAGGTGCCCGCCCATACAATCAATAATTCTGTATTCCCTTTCGTACTCGGTCATTCCTAAGGCATGAGGATGAAGGGAATTGCTCTTCAAGGATTCTCATCCATACAATCAATACTCGTACGAAATGGTGTCCCGCATATTATGCTGGCTGCAATGCTATGTAGCTATGTATGTGTATGTATGGTGGGGTGGTACTCGGTGTTATGATTTGATTGATCGTGTTGATCAGTGTAAGGCGGATCTAAACAAAGCCTCCGTGGCTCGTCGTGCATATTCCACATGCATTACACATGCAAAAAGCAATATTCTTATGCGACGACGCCAATATCTTCAATATAATATATTGCAGTAGCAGGATCCAAGTATCCAGATACTAATGTATGCCGGTTATCGCAAGACAAGGAATGATCCGTGATGAGCTGAGCTGACAAGTCATCCTTCGGTCACACGAAACGAATTCGGCTTTGTTCCCCGAAAAGTGATTGGAACGGCACGATGAAACAACGCTTTCCTGCAGTCAGCGCATAGATCAAAACTTGTTTTTTTCCTGACTTGAAGAGTATCCTCGTGGCATATTGCATTCTGAGAGAAACCGATATGCGGATGCTATTGTTTATGAATCGTAATGCATTGCAGGTTGGATTTCTCGCATGAATTTGAGGGCATGTGATTTTAGCTCCGGTGGCGTGGATCCAAGTGACAAGGGCATCGAGCTTTTTACTTGGATTGAGAGAACTTTCAGTTGTCGCAACCTTGGTTAAGTTTTAAGAGTTTGACAAGTCGATCGTGATATTTTAGTCACGTCTTCACTCAATCCTTGATCTCTATTCGATAGCCGAGTGAATGTACTAGGCGCAAGTCGAGTGAAAGCCTACACGCGTTTGACAACGCGCGAAGAAGCGTACCATAGAGCCAAGTGGCTGGACGGGCGACGCTTCCGATGTACCCATTCAGTCTCTCTCACCTCTCCCCTTTTCGTTAGCGACACGAGAGAAGTAATTCTCGTGCCTGAATAATGATGATTGCTTATGATTTCCATGAAAAGTTTGGATGGTTTCTGAAATGTGAAGCCCATGAACACGTGGAAGCCATTGCTATCAGGTGATCATCTGATCACGAGACCACAGGATCTACGCGTACAGCCCTTAAACGTAAAGCCTTAAAGGTATTTCTCTATGCTCTATAGCTGAAAAGATATTTTATCTTTATGCGAAGTTTTCTCGTATCATCGAATGGTTGTCGTCCAAGCCATGCCAGTGCGATGGACTGACACGCCTCTGTACTCGATGGAACCTTAAAATGACAAAAGACTGAGGGGACAATTGATTGAAATCTTATGGGTACACCCATAAATGTGGTAACCGAGGATAGAAAAGGGAGAATATATGTCGAGTGTTCGTGTACATAGTGTAACATCATTCATGAATGGTTGAGGGCGCGGCAGTGTAGGAACATTATCGAGATGCTTTGTACGGAAATGAGAGCAATGGAGTGTAAAGAAGAAAACATTTCTTCAAGATGGGGGCAACTGAACAGCTTAAATAACAATTACTTGGCTTGGACGCTAGGTTCTCGTCATTAGTTTGTTCTTGTTCCCTTAGCTCGTCGTCGCAAATTCACTAGTCGAAAGGACAAGGTTACAATTGAAGCAATAAGCAAGGGTTTTATCAAAACCGAGAGTTATTTACAAACCATCTTTATATTTTAATCGATGAAATTTTGAGGAATAATAAAGGAGAGCCTGGACTTTCTTTTGGTCAATTGAAAATATAAAATTCCATTGTTCATTGATTTTTCAATCAATTTGAAATGCGATATCGATAAGACGTTAAGGATAGTTTTGCTTAACGATACCCGCCCCTATGCCGAACATGACCAATACTATGATAACCAAAATTCCTATGAAGTCGGCGGTGGTACATTGGAATACGCGAAATGTACTCGTGAGATTATATTCAATTTCTAAAATATTTGTGTATCTGGTTTTATCAGATAATCTCCATACTACTGGCCATACACTGTAATTGCTCTTATTATAGTAAGTACCTTGGAAAGATCGTAATTCATGTATATCGTTTCTCCATAATTCAATTTCTTCATTCACTGTCAAATCTTCACCTCCTATTTATTCACACCGCCGTCGCTACATAATCTGCCTCTTGTAATCATAGCCCATGCCATGCCATGCCATCCCATCCATTGACCCTCTCTCGCAACTTAATATCATGGCTGCTTAACATCGTCGGTGAGATCCGACATTTCAATCACAACATAAACGACATTGATAAAAATCGGAATCTATCCATTCCGACCATCAATCTGAGGGCACAGTCTCTACTTTTCTTGTTTTCCTCTCAATGTGGTGTCGCATCCGAACATCCCGAGACTAGAGGTCCTTGTTTCTTTCTAGCGCGCACATTGAGAAATTTTCAAATATCCAAATCCTCTCGTTACAATCGCTGAGCATCCCTTTTTTCCACAGACCCAAGTACATATTCACTTTGATATTTCCAATACATTCAATACTGCAAGAAAGAGCTTGCTTCGTTGACTTTGGTATATATCTGCGCAGCGCCGCTGTATACGGCACCTCCTGTTTTGACAACCGTTTTGGACTCCATTACTGTTAAATACTTCTATTCAATCTCAATTCATCCTCATCGACAAGCAAAACATCAAACAATCACAACATCATCCAGAACCCAACCATTTCCGAATCACAATCGATCCGCAAATAAAACGTACCTTTATACAATATCTTCTTATCTTACCCAACCCTTCAAAACATAATCGATACTACTTGTGAATATCGATATTACATCAAAACCGGCACACTGTACACAGTACATCCTCATCGACAAGCAAAACACCAAACAATCACAACATTATCCAGAACCCAATCATTTCCGAATCACAATCGATCCGCAAATAAAACGTACCTTTATACAACATCTTCTTATCTTACCCAACCCTTCAAAACATAATCGATACCACTTGTGAATATCGACATTACATCAAAACCAGGACGCTGTACACAGTACTGGCAAATAGCATACTGGTCATTAACCCATAACTACATCGAGGCCTACAACCTTTCTGCCACACATTCCATTCCACCTGTTCAGCAGTATACAAGATGTCGAGATCCACGCATAATTTGTCGGGGTCTAGATCTAGATCCGGTTCGTCCTTCCAAACTGCGATGTCTAATGAAAGAAAAAACGAAGACATCAATCAATTATCACAATTGCCCTCCGCATCATCCTCACAACCAATGACACCAATCTCTCGGCCCTCCTCTTCCGATTCCTTAACCGAAACTTCAACAATCTCCTCTACCAACCCATCCACCCTCACCATGAGCCAAACCTACGACAATCTCTTTTATGAAGATGTTTGGGACTCGGCGTCACAGCTCTCTTCACCGCCCTCCGGGTCATCTGCACAATTGATGACACCTAAGTCTCTGTCATCCTCCATCCCTCCAACTCGAGCTCCGAGCGTCTCTTCTCCCAGTCCAGCCACTAACGTGGAGCAAAACACTAAACCTGGAGGAACTTTGTCCCCTGCAAAGAAATTCGACACTGCTTTGAACTGCAAAAGCCGTACCAAGAAGGGCAAGAGAAATGCCGAGGGAATCAGCGATGATACCAACGAAGTACCAGAAGCATTGCGTGGAAATAAAAGAAAGGGTGATAAGAAAGATGAAGAATCACAGCCTCCCATGGATATGAAGAACCCAAAGAATGAATTCCACAACAGTGGGAAACGTAAGATGGAAAATTCCATGGAAACCAGCGACGATGAAAATATAGCAGAACGGCCTTCAAAAATTCTCAAGACAGTTGCACCTGGCAAACTGCCTTCCTCTATAAATTTCACAAAGCGTGAATCAGCTTCTGACAGGAATAAGAAATGGTTCCTCACACTCAAAACAAGCCAAGGAAAAAATAGGATGGCATTAAGATTTATTACCAAAATGAAGATCCCATGTGAACATGCTCAACTCGGATGGCTAGAGTTTCAACCAAAAGAAGTCAAGGAATCAGAGTGGGCGTCTGGTA
Organism: Ciborinia camelliae; assembly: GCA_025890175.1. Classification (NCBI taxonomy): domain Eukaryota; kingdom Fungi; phylum Ascomycota; class Leotiomycetes; order Helotiales; family Sclerotiniaceae; genus Ciborinia; species Ciborinia camelliae. The sequence goes on from JANPYM010000008.1 coordinate 1,707,413, forward strand.
AACTAGAAGAACGGAGCTTAAAATTAAAAAATGATAAAATCGAAAGAAAAATTGGAATGGATGGGAATGAAAAAGAGAAGGGTATAGGCAACTATTATACGCAACAACGTCTCGAAGATGACTCGCCTTGCCTCTCTGAGTCCCAGCAGGGTGGCAGGCCGAAAACTTTCAAATATAAAGTTCACTTCCCTCCTTCATTTTTACAACCCTATCACAACGTCAAAAAAGCAGTAAGATACATTGAGTATGAGCTCCCGACGACCTCGGAGAGCACTTTAAAAACAAAGGCTGAGATCAAGAAAATTATTGCAGCGAAAGAGGCAAACGGGGAGAAACTTATGTTCCAACATACACCAGACTACACTGTCGATAAAAAGGTATTCGAGCATATACCAGACTTCAGTATCGAGCAGAAAGAAGAGATTGAGAGACAATTTGCGGAGAGATTTAAGTTCGGGATCAGTGCGAAGCAAGATCAGGAGCTGAAGGAAGAGATCCGAAGACTTAAGGCGGATAACGCCGAGAAGCCCAAGTTTAGTACGAAAGAAGGGCGCATTCTTGAGGTGAAGGAAGATCTTACTTTGGGATGGATTGCGGGGAGAGAAGCAAACGGAGTGAAGATCCGGGTCGATACAATTGAAGGGCGCACTTTGAAGTTGGAGCCAACGAGTTTGAAAAATATTCTGGCCGAGAGGAAAGCAGAAAGAAAGAAGCTCAGGTCTAGAACGAAAGAAGAACGCATTTTCGAGATGCAGCAAAGAATTTTGCGACTGGCTAAGAAAGAAGATGCAAAGCGAGAGGAGCAAACTCTTCAGAAGTCAAAATACCAGGGTCTACTGGGCTATGCCGAAGCTTTATAAACGGCAGGAGCGGCTGATAAAGTTACTCACCTAACAATACTGGAGACATATGATGATTAACTGCATTTCGCACCGCGCACTCTATACCTCATGTACGATTTCGGACACAACTCACTCTGTGATTATCTATACTATACACATACAATGGCCCTCATATCACGAGGCATCTACATCATTACTTCGCAACCATCCGTTATTCCTCTTACTATGGCACATCGCCATGTTAACTTACCTATTCATTACCGTTGTGTACAATGCTTCGACATATCAGCGTACCATCTTTGCGATACAATCCCACCCACGTTTCGTACGAGTTATCATAACAATTCACCCACTTAACACATCACCACGCAATTTACGGCACATATAATACCATTATACTACCGCCGTATATCCATCGTTGCTTGCCTGCATCACTACTTTTATCCTCATCCACCATGGCAACACAACGATTTCACAAGTCAACAGTATATCGCCATATTATGCCCGGCACATACAATGTCTTACAATATAAGCATCGAAGGACATATCTCCAAAGAGCCATGCTAAGCTCCGCTTATAATGCCCTCAACACTAAATTACATTACACTACCGCCGTATATCCATCGTTGCTTGCCTGCATCACTACTTTTATCCTCATCCACCATAGCATCACAACGATTTCACAAGTCAACGGTATATCGCCATATTATACCCGGCATATACAATATCTTACAATATAAGCATCGAAGGACATATCTCCAAAGAGCCATGCTAAGCTCCGCTTATATTGCCCCCAACACTAAATTCCATTAGCAATACCACCACGCCAAGATACCCATTTTGGCAATATATTACCACGCGATTCCTGGCACACAAAATCCCATTACACTATTAACACTGGCATTAACACTTATATAACCACGCCATCCGCCACTACTCGCATATAAAAGTGCCTTTTTTATGGCACCCGAACCCTTATACCTTGCCGTGCCATCCAAGGGAGGGAGGAGAGGAGAGGGGAAGGGAAGAGAGGGGGAGAAGAGAGGGGGAGAGAAGAGGGGGGTGTTTACGTCACGGATCAAAAGTTCGACCAATACCAACGCCTAAACGCTCCGAAGACATGATTCAATGAACATGTAGATACGAAAAGGGAAAAAGAAGATTTAAGAAGAACATGTAGATACGAAAAGGGAAGGAAAAGAATTACGAAGAACATGTAGATACGAAAAGGGAAGGAGAAGAATTACGAAGAACATGGAGATACGAAAAGGAAGGAGAAGAATTACGAAGAACATCCTTACCTTCAATTATTATAGGAAAACGAGAAAAAATACACGCAAAAGGAACGAAAAGGAACAAATTGTCTTGACTGGGGAAGGGAAGGGTGGATCTGTAGATTGATCATCGAGAGAGAGAGAGAGAGAGAGAGGGGGGGGGAGAGGGAGGGGGAGAGAGAATACTGAGAGACTGCCGAGAAAGCACCAATAAAGTCTCCGAGTAAACTTTCAAAAAGAATATGATTGTATAAGAAACCTGCATGTACATAGACCGTTTAGTTTGAATTAAAGAAAATGCTTGATATGAATCCACAATCCCATAGTTGTTATGCATTCATGATAGAGAAAACAAACTGAACGGAATCTTCTACAATAGAAGGGGAATTCCAAAAAAATTCATGTTGATTCTTATAGTTCTTATTGAAATGATACTCTCTCATATAGACTGAGCTCGCTGCCAAGTGTCCAGTGCCCATCCATATCTTCTATCTGAATTAAGGTATCAGTCAGTCACTCATACTATCCTATACGTGTCTGGAATTCTAGAGTGGGTACTGCAGCACAATCTCTTCAGTTTCCCGTGTCCAGGCAGTACTATCACAAAGCCCTTGAAGTTCCACCGACATGATTTCATTTACCCACTTGTCCTGATATTCACAACCCGTAGTTCAGAGATCTCAAGGACCCAGCCCCAGCGACTGATCAAGGTCAATATTGTCATCAGTCTTTGCTGGGTTTAGTTGGGATTAAGTTCAACTCTCAAAGAGAATGATGGGATGGAAGTTTTACTAATGATGAAGTTATTTTTGGTTCTGATTGGGGATATTAGATTCTAGATCATATCTGCTGTAGACAGGAATGTTTGATGCGGTGATGTAAAGTTGGTATGAAGCTATGGTTTTTGGGATGCTAGTGTTGTCTAGCTGGATATTCTACAACACAACAGAGTGAGTTTCTTACTCTAGTCTGGAGGTAATGTCATGTGTGTTAGATGGAGTATTAGTAGTTTTGTTGCGTGTATTTTATATCATATAAAATCATGTCAAATGAGATATGAAACAAGAAGAACCCTTTCCTAGTCAGTATTATGGGAATAGGCTACGCTACGCTCCGCTCCTCTCCTCTGCTTCTCCATCCTCCTCATCGTCGAACTTTCCACTTCAAAAGCAGATGTATGATTGGATCTAGGTAATCTCAAGGCCTCAATAGCGGGCCTTTCTTGTTGAAACCAAATTATGGCTTAAGTTATTTGGATAATGGATGTAGAAAAGTTCTTGGGTAGGAGTCTATATACTAAATAGTCTAAATGCTGATTTAGATACGACATCGATGTTGATGGTCAAGGAGTCAGGAGTACTGGGGGAATATGATGGCTTGAATTCTCGCCAAAAGTGTGTATACGAATATATGATATATTCCATGAATACAAGAGCCTTGTCGGAAGCCCCATCTAAAAGTCATGTTTTATTGGATGTGCAAGCTTAGAACAAGAGCTGTTCAAAGACTTTGGTTGCATATCTTATCTTATCTTGTCCTATAATATGATCTTGCTCAGGTATTCATCCCACTTCAGCAAGATGATGTATGAGATATGAAACAAAAACATCTCTGGTATCAAGTCTTGGGTATAGACTGTGGCTCTTCCCAAATCTCTCGCCGTCCAGCGCTTCACTTGGAAATATACGGTCATGAAGAGTATGGACGGATGATCGTAACACAAGATCAACAAGTATTTGCCCCCCAAGAAGATATACGATATTCAGTTAATATATAACCCTACATATTCCTCCCTCCCGTAACCATAATAACCTGCCCCGTCACATATCCAAACAAAGGACTCGCCACCGCCAAAATGCTCCTCGCCGCTTCCCCAGCCGTCCCCGCCCTCCTTAGAGGAATATCCAAATTCGCATCCTTGCCCTGACTCCCCTGTCCCTTCGGTATCCCAAGAGCAATTTTCTCTCCATCCGGCGTCGTCACAAAAGCGCCCTCTTCCTTCGCAGCCGTTAATCTCGTCAGTATATGTCCAAACGCTATACTGTTACATCGAACCCCAAACTTTGGACCCCATTCCTTCGCAATCACTTTCGTGAGTCCGTTGATCCCCGATTTTGCAACTCCGTAATTCGCCTGTCCGGCATTACCGTGAACGCCGGATGTAGAGGATATATTGATGATGCAGCGGGGTTCGCCGTCTGTAACGCGGAAATAGGGAGCGGCTTCGCGGATGAGTTTGAAGGGAGCGGTGTTATGAAGGGCGAGAATATTTTCCCATTGTTTATCGGTCATTTTGTGGATTACGCCGTCCCAAGTATATCCGGCATTATTTACTATGATATGTATTTTTCCGTTCCCGAACTCTGCGGCTTTCTTTACGAGGACCTTGAGATACTCGGAATCGAGCATGTCACCGGGGACTGCTATCGCGCGACCGCTTTCTGCGGAATTGATTTCGTCGGCGACGGATTTTGCTTTGGCTGAGATGGGGATTGGATCAGTAACGATGCTCATGAAACTAAGAAAAGGCGGAATGATACTAACAGCCATCAATGTCTGATATAATCACTAAAGCTCCTTCATTTGCGAAGAGTTTCGCAGTTTCCGCGCCGATACCTTGGCCAGACCCGGTAATAATAGCTACTTGACCAGCAAGCATCCCCTTGGGGTAATTGAGATGGCCCGCAATTTGGGCTATACGAGAAGTCATTTTGCAGTCATCAGATGAGTTATGAGTACAGAATGAGAAGCAGAGGAAGAGAAAAAAAATGAGCGTGAGGATGGATGTTTATGAGAGTTGAGTTGATTGTTTTAAGGCGGGGAGATAACCTTGGAAAGCTTCCCCGGATTTTTCATTGCCGGACCGAGGCTTGTTTCTATTTTTGGATTCAAGGTACAAAATTACCTAACTAGTGGACGAAATGCTCCTTCGCAACTTGGACACTTCAAATTGATGTTTGTCATCGCTCTGATTCCCTGGATATAGTAGGTATCATCTTGTAAGTAATTTCCTCGTTCTAGTGTATATAAGACTTATTCCTATGATGTGACGACTCTTTTGCCGCCTCTAGTGCCATGCTGCATCGTCTTCTGTACATACAGCTTCTATGAGAAGCCAACTTTGCCGCGTCTAAATCATACCCGCCCATTAGGCCTTGATGATGATCCGAAGAATTCATTTGGAGGTGATAAAGATCCCCAGTAAGATCTCAATCAACAAATCCCGCAATCTCACGTTCTCAAAGCTTCGCTATTCAGCATTTCGGTCCAAGACCGTTATGATGATAATCAAATCCTATTGTCAAACCATATAAATGGGAAGCAGCGGCTGCAAGAACGAGCATATGAAATATCTGATGAGAACTTCCCCATATATCATAAGAGCCTGGTGATGACCGTTCGGGCCATCGTGCCTAATAGCAATATCAGACAACCAATTTTGGAAAACAAGTTGGAAAGCCTACCGCGTATAATGAAGCACCTAGAATGTAGAGAAATCCTTGGAATAGCAACCAAATCAAGCCCGCTCGTTCACGCATCTCATGGAACCCATAAAGTTGTATCCCGTGTAGTATTGGGATGACTGCCCCGCAAAGCGCCAGAGCCACAAAGATACCTGCTCGATAAGGTCTCCAAGCAGGAGTTCTGAATCTTTCAAGCATGACTACCACTGCACAGAACCCTCCAAGTACACCCGTCTGAAAAGATCATCAGCCAAATGAAAGATTGAACCATACAAAAAGACTTACAACTGTGGTGTAAAACTCGAACAGATGTGGATGACAGTACAAACCATAATAGATTCCTGGAATGATACTTCCGGTAATCAGGAAAACAATCCCCAAATAGTCCAACTTGTTGCCAAACTTTGCAACAGTGGGAGAATGATTAGAAATGGTATGATAAGTTCCTGACATCCCAAGACATAACGCAGCTCCAGCAAAGAAACAACTGAATGCTAGAACATCTGCGGTTTCCGCAGATGAATATCTAGGTTTGATGATTGCATACAAGAGATATCCCGAAACTGTGAACACTACGGCCCCGATCAAGTGAGAATAGATATTGACTGATTCATTGTGGATGTAGCCGAGGGATGCGAATGACTTTTGGAAGGACGATGTTGCAGGGCGATAGCCGGATTTAATGTAGTGATTGTCTTGTTGCCAGGAGGGAAGATCGTCCCAGAGAACGGTAAGAGCATGCTCGACTTTCCTTTCAATGTTTTTGGCTGCTTCGGAAAGGAGTTCTGTGGTTGATGTACTAGTTGAGGGTCTTCGTTGACGAGTGGACATATCGGCGCATGCGACTGGGCTTGTGCTCGCGATATCTTGGAAACGAAATATGGAACCAGTCGAATCACAAGCAATGAAGTAAATAGTAAATTTGAAAAAGAGAGAAAGATATCATTTTGATGGATGAAATATCAGATGATAATAACTAGTGAAGTCATACCAGATTCATCAAAAATAATGTTGGGAGTTCTTTCTTAAAGCAGCAATTGCTGATGAGGGGCATTGAAGCGAAACCGAGACGATGTTCATTTTGCTCCACGCATTTGAATCACAAACATCACACCTAACAAGAATCACTGTCGACATTTGTTCTCCTATTCGATGTCGGCCAAAGGGGGTCGGAACTCATCATGGAGTCGGCTGAAGCCTGTCAGTCAGGATATATTCGAGGAGATGGGCTTGAGATCCAAAGGAGACAATCAGTAGGTCGCTGAGCCACTCTTATCTTCCTCATTCATTCACTTACTACCCCGCAAGGCTTCTTGACTATAAAACCCAGGAACATTTTTACAGCCAGATAGTCGAACGGTACTTGCAATTCGCAGCTGATGCTCGCCGAGGAGACGAATTAAACCGAAAACTTGCACGTCTGAATATTTCACAAGAAAATGGGAATCGCAATCCTGCACAGGCAGTGCCAAACCCCGCAGACCTGACTAGAGGTAGAGACGATGCAAATAAACTAGATGGTATAACAATGGGGATGAGGAAACTTCGAGAAGGAATTGTTGCATCGAAGAGAATAGACGATTTCTCAATCCAAGCATACATATTTTGCATACGCTTGTCAATATTGTTGAAGCACTGGGAATCATACCATGGAGCGATGCACCATTTACTCCAAGTGATGCACCCGCGGCATCCTCTATCAAGCACCGAGCTCCAAGAATTTGCTGGATATCAAGTGCTAGACCTGGCTTGTAGACAACGAGATCTGGCAAAGGCATACACCACCAAACTTAAATTCGGGCTACGAGACTCAAAAGTCGACGATCTATTAAGGGCTATGGCTCATGACAATTACTTTTTATTTTGGAGAGTGAAGAGGGGGGTTGATGGGTACAAGGCAAAAATTATGGAATTTGCGGGGGAGGAAATGAAGCTGCATGCTTTGAAGTCAATCGGGAAGACATATCTCAGTATCGATTTAGCTTTCCTGGAGCAAGTTACCGATACCAGTTGGCCCACTTTGATTGAGACTTATAACGTGGGATGGCAATTGGAGGGGACGAAGATTGTTATTCGAAAGCCGAAACCTCGTTGAAAGGACGGATACCAGTACGATATTATTATCTTTATTCAATTTTTATACCATTCGAGGTCATATTTCTATAGGTATGTTAATCTGCCACAAGCATAGGCGATGGTTAATCTCTAATTGCTTAGATCACGGAGTTGATTTTGGTCACATCATGACTATTGATGAAATTACATCATCAGCATGAACCGCACATTTAAGCATCCTCATGCAGTATATGTGTTGATCATTGTGTTGGGTGTGTATGCTGCCATCGCCCTCCCGGATCATACTCTTCAACGGCTACAGTGGATTCTGGCCGTTATTGTCTTCACATCACATCAGAAACTTACTATGGACGATATCAGTACCGATGCGTTCTTAGTCTAGCTATCGATCACAGACTATGGATTATGATACTAATATGATGTTGATGTGAAATACTTCGCATTCCTACATTATGAGGGGGTATAAGCGAAGTCTCTCGGTGGGAATGTTCCTAAGGAAGAAGCATCGTGGACCGTCATACGAAGCCGTTGGACTTGATAGATATTTGAGAAATACAACATCACTATTACAAGACGAAAGGTTCAGCATCCATTCTGCAAATCATAGTGCTTTAAATCATGAAACTAGCCCATTTTTGGACGACAATAATACGGAATCATCTCATTGGAACTGGATGCTGGTTGTATCCTGCTTGTCTAGTTGTCTAGCTCTAGCTGTCTGCAGCAAATCTACCTAGCAGCCAATCCTCACGAGCCTAAAGGACCCTCGTCTTCTAGATTGCTAGGTAAGCAATTTAATCGATCTTCAGGTTGTGAAAAGAGCTTGCATCTCTTAATATGGTTAATCTCTGCGAGGCACTATGTTGTACATATCTCATGTTGTATCAGGGTATTTCAATAGCCACATCATCTGAGCCTCACCTGGCCAAAGCTCAGACATTTTGTAAATTAGCCACGCTTGCCCAATGCTTCTATAAGCCGACTATCCGGAATTTATCCATCCGTGCCGAACAATTAATTGATATGCCGTCAATGAAATGAAATGCGCATCCCTCGGAAAGCGCGGTTGCGATGAAGGGGCAGGTTCATCCAAAGAAGTCGTGATCAACATTCAACATTTTGAAAGATAGGAACATGCCGATTGCCGGAGTTTCCAAATTATCCAGCACGTGCCATTATTCACACAGATTACTCCGTAATTATAGCGCGCCTCACTTCGAACTAATAAATCACACAAACACAAAATACAAATACAAACACAAATACAAATACAAATACAAACCTAAACCTTTCAAGCCACCTAATCAGGATGAACCAGTGGCATCCCTCTCGGCTTATAAGCTCATTAAAAAATATGCTTTTTTGCGTACAGTATTCACATTTGATTGGTGTTGAATCCGAGATACTATACCTATTAGACGACTATATTATCCATACGACTATACGACCTATACGAGATGCTTTACCAAGCCACCTTTTCATGAACCCGAAAGAAGGGATCATGCGCCTCCATGTGCCATGCACAAAACAAGAAAGTGTTAGCGAAAAGGTCTAGACTCATCTAAATCATGAAATTTGTATCACTAAAAATCGATCCAAGAAATCAGGCCATGTTGGAAGATCACTCGAACCACGCTTTAACGAAAACACCCCAGTTGGGACACATTTTAAGCCAGGCGAGCGAGCAAAAAGCCAATGTTGCATATCGCAAGAAGTGATCAGCTATTACTTATTTCCCGTTTGAGAAGAAAGAGTCTGGGGTTGGGATATTGGTTGGCTATTGGTTCAATTTGGTTGGATATCTGTTGAAGATCAGCAAAGAAGAGATTGAGATTGTTAGGTCTAGAGGAGGCACAATTTGGGGATTGTTGCACATCTTAAAGAAAGATCAACAAAGAACAATCCGTTTCCGGTAGCATATTAAGAGCCTCTTGATAGTCTAGAGCGAAAAAAACCCAAATGTTGCATATCTCAGAAATACGATCGTCGACCGGAAATTCCCCTTTTGGGATCTTCCCATCTTCAAAGTCTTGACGGCCGGGACTAGATTACAGACTCAAAAGTCCGGGTTTTGTTGTACACCTCAAAGTTGATCGTCATTTTAATCTCCCAAATGAAAGTCTTACGACGGAGGAAAAATGTACTTCAAGGCTTTTGTTGCAAGTCTGAAAAATCTTGATCTTCTTTGAAAATCGCCCAATTTGGACGACTTCCGAAATTCATTTCCACTCCCCCAAATGAAGATCTCACTCCACCATTTGGTTGCAAGCCTTACGACTTGATCATCTTGATTATTCTCCCAATTCAGACTAATTCCGAAGAAAATATACACTGCACAACATTTTGTTGCACGTCTGAAATCTAGGATCGTCTTTGACAATCTCTCAATCTAGATTCAGTCCGAGATTTCATCGCCTAGATCACTTGGGAAACATTTTTGTTGCAACGCTCAAAATTGATGATCTTCTTCAGTCAATCCCCAACTGGATTTCATTCCGACGCTTTCATAATAATCGAACATAAATTAATATTGAGCTTTCTTAAATTGTTTCACATCCGAAAATTGAATTGGTGTTCGTCTCCCGAATCTCCTATTCAGCCAAACTTCATGCTTAGGTTCAGCTTGACCTTCTCCAAACATTTCCCTTTTTGCTCCTGCTCGCCTAAAAAGTTTCAGAACTGACAAATTGATCAACATCTTATACCAATCCTTCGATTTTCCCAAAATTTGTTGCACATCTAATCGCTTGATCTTCCCCAGGCATTTCCCTTTTCATCGCTGCTCGCCTATAGCTATCAAATTATTTGATTTCTTTTCCGTTCTTCGAAAATTTTGTTGCATATCTGATCGCTTGATCTTCTGCCTTCAATCCAATTTTGGGCTCTCTCGCCTATCAATCATTTTTTGTTGCTGATCTTAATGAATCGATCGGCTGCGGAGATTGTCCAGTTTGGTCACGGGCCATCCATTTTGTAATCCTGAGGGGGTCTAGATTCAACCACCCAAGAGATTACCTACCAAAGGTCTTTTGTTGCGTCTCTTAAAATTGATCATTTCCTATTCAAGTTCGATGCGAGATTGAAGGATGAAATCGAGAGTTTCTTGGGCTGTCTTGTTGCATGTCGGAAAATTGATCATTGCTCTTTTTGGGAATGGTAAATTCTTCGGCCTTGCTGTGGCTGATTCTCCCCAAGCCCGATCGTGCATACATAGACAGTGCTCTGCGCACCAAAATCTCACTTCCATGTGTTTATCCCCTTCCTCTACTGCATGGCTGGTTGATACTCATGATAAATTTATCTCTTGGATGCATTTTCATGGTAAAAACATAACGAAGTACAACGACATCTACAACCGAAAGCATATCGCTCTCTCTCATTGACCCTGCCTAGCCTCGGATTAATTTCTCGCATTCAAGGAATACTCATGGGATTTATTTCAAAAGACAGGATTAGATGAGGGGCTTGAGTAAGTCCTCGCGCGAAAAATTGTTTGGTTACCATAATATCTTATCTGTACATGAGTAGTCCGTAGCTGGTCCATACCTATCACTGCCTGTTTGTACCATGTTTCCAAATAGCGCTGCCATTTGATTAGTCTTGACAAAATGTGAGTATGAATGCACACGAGACACCAAGGGATTCAAGTCTTGATAATTGTTTCAACCAAATGTGCTTCTATCGGGGGTGGCCGTAGAGTATCATGGTACTCTTCGATGTCAAGTGCATATTTTCTCTATACACTGTACAGATGATGCAATGATATATATTCCGTCGATCACATGTGGAATAAGTGATGACGAAGGTGTGAGAGCATACCTGTTGTTCTTATTGCATTCGAGATTCATTTGGAATAACAAGGAATTCTTCTGAATTTGCAATGAAGGGGTATATCGAAAAGTCAGCCTTATACGGGACTATCCACAGTGGGTATTGAAGAGTTGAGAGGTCCATTTTTTTAGACTCAGACATACAATATCTGTTCTTCAACAACCACGCACAATTTTAGATTATATATAATCCATCCTGTCCACGAATCCATGGAATGGAACTATATGATCAAGCTGATGTATCGTCCAGATTTCCCAATCATTCTTGCCTACCTAATTGGCAATCCTGTATAGTTATACGATAAGGACAAGACGATTGTATCTTGATATCTAAAGATGAGGTGAAAAATGATTCGATAAGTTCCAAATCCAAATGGTCGAAGAATTTATGGGTAATAATCCGATCCAAACCAAAGTTATTAGACGACTACATTTCATTTTCTGAAGAGACATCGAAACAGAATGGTTACTACTCTCATGCCGTGGTGCATTATTCCAGTCCTAGATGCCTTACTAAAACCAATTCCCAGATGACAATTCACTAATACAATGAATGACATTCTGTTGGAGGATGATGAGATACGAAGCAGAAAAGTTAAATACTGGTAATGCCGCAAGTTCGGAATCTATCATGGCTCCATCCAGAGGCTTAGAGTCAAGAGATCTCTTTTGTCTCTTAATTAAATCGTGATTCCATCTTTTACCGGGAAATAGCAGAATAAATACTAATGCAAGATTGATTCCCCATACTACATTCCGATTGGGTAATATCTCTCCGAGACGTGCATGCGAGCGCGATAAATGAAGAGTAATGAAGGGTCTGGATTACTCGAAAAAGGGGATCATGTAGTCACCTCGTGAACTTTCTCGGGAATCCTCATGATATAATATATGTCGTACATCGTATTTTACTGCCAGGTTTGTTCAATGGTGGTTGGTTGATTGAAATACGTTGGCTGGCTTTCTCGTTAAAAGAGCTGCGAGTTTTTTCAATGGCGGCACATAGGGTTGGTACGAAATTAAATGAGTTGTGGAGGGGGGCGAATGGGGTAGAGTGTTGGATGAGAGAAGAGAGGTTGGAGGGTAGGGGAGTAAGAGCTTGATAAAATGTCGAATTATAACTCTGTTACAAATGAATAGCTCTGCTGTATATCGGAACTAATAGTTTGAAGGCGAATATAGATCTCGGCATAGAATATTCATCCTGTTTGGTTTGATTGAGGTTGCATATTCGTTGATGATAGAAAGATGTTTATATACGGTTACACAAGGGGAATCCGAGATCGAGAACCGGAAGAAATTGGTAGGGCTTGGGGTACTATTGAAGGAAAGATGAGCGTTGATCCTTATTGCGAATGTAGGAGTGAAGGGGCGGTGGCGGCATGTACGTGAAGTTTATTATCATTTTGGTGGCCCGGAGGTGAGATCATTAGAAGAGAGCTGATATTGATGGGTGACTTTTGGATTCAAATATATGGGAGGATGGTGTGTGGATATATAGGTATGAAAGGGAGAGAGCTTGGACGGGATTTCAGATATGAGTGTCAATGTTGAGGAGGAAAATGGGGAGTTATTTTTCATCCAGAAAGATGCTGAGCCTAATATAGCAATCACAACTCTTATACCATTAGATATATTGAGTCTGGGCTTCGAGTATCCGTCTTAAAAACGGTAGTGATATCAAAAGGGTATTCCATTGATCAATCGTACATTCCATTCAATCAAAAATCAACGTCATTAAAAAAAGCAACTAGTATATTTTCGTATTATTCCGAACCGCGCGTCCCATTGATCAATAGGGCGGTCGAATAACTAATATCTCGGATTGACTAATGAGGCTCAACAGACCGTTCAAGAGACTCATTGAGATAGCCTCATAAAAGATGCTATAAGCAAAGCAATCAAAACCACGAATAGGATTGGTAGAACTTGAGGTGCATGGAGGAAGATCATAACTAAATATGTGTCAGTTTGCATGATAATTGCTGTACATGTATGTGATGTGTAACTCACCATAACGTCTCATAGAATTACCCCGCGAGTTCCTCGACATCATACGAGGTTGGAAACCTGAGAACGGATTTATATCACCATTTTCATGTCGAAGATTGAATTCGCGTTCATGCTTTAAGCTCTCTTCTGTATTTCATATCGTGTCAGTCAATGTGGGTCAGTATCGGGGTTCAACTAGCGTGCTCACCAAGCTTTTGCTTCTCATTGGTTTCCTCCATCTCCTTAAGTTCTTCTTTGGAAAATTTCAACGAATTGTCAATTGTGTTGAATCTCCAATTCACAGCACACTCAATCTCGTCCAGCATTTTCTGAGTGAAATTCTTATCCTTGAGATTATGCAGAAAGTTTTCCTTCAACTCTGCAAGCACTTCTTCCACTTTATCAGCCGAGCAACTTATTTCACATAGACGCTTGATGCTTTCCTCGTTCGAGATCTCATGCTTTAATATACGAGTTTTGAACCGTCTCAGGGAACTTCGCCATTGGATCTCGATTTTCCCTGCTGTTAATAAGTATTTAAATGGAGCCATCGCTCTCCACTTCACAATTGCATCGGAATCCTTGCATACGGCTTCATCGAGCTCGTGGAGCGCTTGAGTCAGATTCCATAAAGATATAGAAGGAACAGGATACGTGACGAAGAATTTGCTGAAGTCAAGTTCCGACAACCATTGACTGAATCTTGGACTATGTGGCGCCGGAATATATGACGTGCGGTCTCTGCATTTCTGCCATGATGCAATGCGTTCTTGCCATTCAGGTTGGTATATATCAGGAGCGTTTGGACTTGGATGCGAGTCGAACCATCTAGATACGGCCTTTTGTGTGTCTCTTTGGAGTTTCGTTGGAGTTTCGTTGGAGTTCTCTACCACGGTCGCTAAACTGAGAGGCATCTCGGATTGTGGGTCTGTGTCTTTTTTTAATTGATCGATTGCAGATAGTCCAAAATCTTCTTGAGAACTCTCTTCCACGGGAGATTTGCGTTTATAAATTGCTTGCATTGCCACGATTTGTCTCGTTATTGCCTCCCATCGGTGTTTGACTTGTTTTGAATGTCGTCGAAAAGAGTCTCGTTTTGGGGGCAAAGGAGGATTCAGCTTGCGCCATGTTTCTGAAATCATTTTGCCTTACGGAGTCGCGGATAAGAGGCCAAAGGAATGGCACCACCAAAATGAGCGAATTTTGGTGGAGGCTATGGTAATCATTGTTGCACATCACACAGCATTTACGAATACCGCAGTCTCAAACAAGTTACGGCTGTTCATATTTCCCAACTGTGTCGATTAGTGTCGGCCCCTGATTTGATCCAGTAAGATTGGGCCTCAAGCGGGGTAATCATGAGGCTGGGCAGTCAAGCTGCATGATTTTGCATAATGGGCGACGTCAAGTTGTACGATTACCCATCCTGAGGCAAACATACCTCTAATCGGTCTACAGCATGAGTTGGATAACATCGGGGCTTATCTTGATAGTTCCTTGGTCAAAACCAACGGTTAATCTGTAGGTATCCACAAGCCGGAATACCAGGCATTGATAGCAATTTATATTATGCCTTGGATGGGCAGAACGATGTTGTGTAAATGATTGCCATGTTTCAATATAATATTCATCATAAGAAACATACCCCACAGACATGGGTAGGCAGAGAGATAAATGAGAATCCGTTGAACGCCCGTTACATTATTCCGGAACTTATATGAAGCTATGCCCAGTAAGTTTCCACGAGATCCGCCACAATCTGGCTGAGAGCATTAAGCTGATATTCCCCAATTTTGATTGACATATTTTGATAGCATTCAATCCAAACATGCCTTTATTAGATCTTTCGACATGGGCCCCCTTCAGGATCGATGCTCTTGGTTTAGTGACTCTTATCGGCGCCAAAGAGGTCAGCAAATCTATCGGTAGACTTGTGACGAGTCGGTTTACCAAATTTCTGCCTGTTCTTGGAGCATATCTTATTGCCGGCAACCAGTTTACGACAATGTCTTCAGGGTACACGATATATAACGTTTCCGATTCTATCACTACCACTTGCGTTAGTGGATGGCTTACGAGATGGCTTAATGCTCAAGACTTAAACACGATGAGCCTATCTGTGTTTGAATGGACTTACCTGCAAAGCAAGAGAAATAGACCGTGGCGAAATGTTTTAGCAGGCATAATTGGTCTGTTCACGATGGGTGGACTACTTGTCATTGCCATTCTATCAAGGGACGGATTTGGGATCGCTAATGCCACTGCAATGGCCATCTCAGTGCTTGTGCGCTGGTATATGGTTCGGGAAAATATGGAAGGACTAGATCAAGCTGTCCTCAAAGCTTGCAAGGGACCGTCAGCGGATTATTTCGATGAAAGAGTCAAGCTCTTTATCACTTTGGCCAACGGAAAATTAGTCACTTTCTATGCACCGAGGGGTCTAGTGGTTGCTGGCTTCACAAGAGGACCCACAACTCCCCAGAATCGAGCATACAAACTTATGAGAGGGGTTGGCTGGCTAACCTTCGGTGTACATATAATAGCATTGGGACAGTCATATCTAACCAGCCAGATATATACAGTTGTTCTTCTCGTTCTTAGTACTTGGGCAACAATCCATGGTTTTGGATGCAACGAGGAGGAAGTCGCAAATCATCTAAGAGCAACAGCAACGAAGATCGATACATCTCCACCGCCGCCAGACAGACGATTATATGCATATGTGGCATTGGAGCCCACAGATATTGAAGAAGAGTCTTTGGCAGAATGGGGATTGTTGCCCCGTAAAGCAAATACCAAGTAAGTCAGCTTCCCTAAGTTTCTTGTGGGTTTGAAAGTGGTAGGTGGGGGGGAAAGGTTGAACCATGCTAATACTCAAAAAACTAGATGGTGGTCAGAGTATTATGAAGCTAAAACTAAGTGGAGTGAGGAACGGAAGAAGATTTATGCTATCTCTTGCCAATCTCAAGTTTGATCATTGTGAATGTGCGATGAGAAATGATTTATGATTTATGTCGCTCTGAAATGAAACTTGGATTCCTGATTTTTTTGGAAGACTTTCACTTTCATTTTTCCAACGCCCTTAGGGCAGCGAACATGAGGCGAGATTTTAGAAACCCTAGATACTGCTTAGTATACAATGCCGTTTTATAATCCTGTCACTACAAATAGCATCATAAGAAGTGCAGTAGAATATTCTACTCCCTATTGATATACCATAAGAAGGAGAAATGGTATCAAAGCCTTGTTAATCGCAGCTGACAATCATAATGCTTGCATTGCATACAGTATTGTAACAATGGTGCCCGGCGCTGTAATGCAGCATCCGGCAATTTTGGGGGCGAAGATGGAGTTGGGTTACACCACAGAGCCTCGACAATCAAATTCTCAATTTGAAAATCTTACAATTAGAATTGGTTTCCAAATTTTATTCTACGAATAAACTTGCGACAATGTAAGAATAGCCAACATGGCAGACTCCAATACAAACAGTAGAGCAGGTACTCCGGAACCTGTACAACACCAGGATCGATCCAATACCTCCCAGAAACCCCAAGATCGCATAAAAGATGTCGTCGATGAAGTCTTGAAGGAAGAAACTGGAACTTTTGTATACAATGATATTAATTATAACGAGGAAATTCGAGTTCTGCGAATCCTACGCGGTGAAAGGGAATCTCAAATCTCTTGCGTCTTGCTACCCAGCGCCCTGCCGAGTTCCAACGGACACTCCAACTCCAAACTAAAGAAGCTCGAATACTGTGCTTTATCCTATTACTGGGGCGATGATGATCCGGCGCACCAAATTTCTATATCCGAAGGACCGGATTCCGAGGGTGCGAAACCTATGTCATGGGAATTTGCCACGAGGTTTATTCAAAAGAACCTCCACGAGGCTCTGTTGCAACTAAGATCGGCGACTGAGGGGGTAAATGTGTGGTGCGATGCGTTATGTATCAACCAGGCAAACAAAAAGGAGAAAGCTGCACAGGTTGCGCGTATGCATGAAGTCTATTTACATGCGGAGAAAGTTTGTGTTTGGTTAGGGGCAAGTAATGATCAACAGGGAGGTCCCGAAGTCCCTAAACGCGCATTTAGTTTCTTGAAGAAGATTTTAGATCTCGAGGTACTGGATCGCATCGTCGGCGAAAAAGAGGGCCAGGAAGATTGGATGCTCATAATTAATTTGATGAAGAACGATTGGTTTATGAGGAGATGGGTGGTACAGGAGCTTGCTCTCGCGAAGAACGCTTGGATTAGATATGCAGATCAGGAGATGAAGTGGATGGAATTTGCTGATGCAATTGCGTTGTTCGTGACCAAGTTTGAGAAAATTAAACACATTCTCAAGGAATCAAATACCGATTTCGGGAGTTTCAGAAAACCGGACGGGTATCTGGGTAATCTGGACGCTAGTGCGCTAGGTGCTAATAAGCTGGTCACTGCTACCTCTCGACTATTTCGCAGATCGGACGACGGAAGAATCGAGCAACGATTATTGACTTTGGAGACTCTGGTCTCTTCGCTACTTCTCCCATTCGAAGCTAGCGATCCCAAAGATACAATATTTGCAGCTCTATCTCTCGCCAAAGATACGTGGACAATGGACTCAGAACTCGATATAAGAAGACGGTTAAATTCTAAAAGACGGCGTGGTATAGTTAAAGTTGCGCTGCTTGTTTGGCAATTTTTGAATTGGCTATTCAGAATACTTTATACCCTATTTATTTCGCCATCAAAAACCCCAATGGCAGTTTTGGACCCACGCATACAACCAAATTACCAAAAATGCCTCTCAGATGTGTGTGCAGATTTCATGGAATATTGCATTGAAAAATCCAACTCCCTCGATATCCTCTGCAAAAACTGGGCACCAAAACCCAAGCCCAAAACTCCGCGCGAAAAGATACAATATACAAAATCACGACGCGAAGACGAGAAGCTGCCATCTTGGATCCCCAGCATCGACCGCTCTGCTTTTGGCTCTCCAAAAAATGCGAAAATGGGGCGAATCAATGGAGACAGTTTTGTTTTTGTAGATGGTTCGAGACGCCCACAATATAATGCTTCCTTTGGACTCCGGCCTAAAGTTCGCTTTGGGAAGAAAAATCGTTATGATTTTAAAGGCGATAACAACGATCCGACTAATATAGGGGAGCCTGATGTAAAACCTGTGTATGCAAAAAAACTGGAGAATAGTCAACTCCCGCCCAAATTTGACGGTACGATGTATGTGGAAGGATTCCAACTCGATATTATCAGTAAGAAATCTGATGCTGTGAATGGTGGTCTGATTCCAGCCGAAGCTTTGAAAATGGGGGGATATAAAAAAGGCTCATCTGCTGAAGAATGTGAGCCTTCAGATGCACTGTGGAGGACTCTTGTAGCGGATCGAGGACCCGATGGAGTCAATGCGCCCAATTGGTATCGAAGGGCTTGTGCATATTGTTTGGATATCTGTTTACTGCTCGACGCATCCGGGGATTTGAACATAAATGAGATAAAGAGGCTACGGAAGACACCAGAAGTTCTGCTGGAGTTTTTGGACCGAGTACAGGCTGTGGTTTGGAAGAGGAGGTTTTTCTTAACGAGTGGAAAAGTAAGGAAGAGGTTATTTGGATTAATGCCGTTTGAGTCGGAGGAAGAGGATGTAGTCTGCATATTTTTTGGGTGTACGGTTCCAGTTGTTTTGAGAAGGAAATATGAGGGAGGGAAATGGAAAGGGGCGTGGAGGTTTGTGGGGGAGTGTTATGTTCATGGAATGATGGATGGTGAGGCTGTTACGGAGGATTTGCCAAAAAAGTTGGAGGTTTTTAAGTTGATATGATGATGTGATGATGTGATGATGTGGGATGTGATGAAATGGGACGAATCAATATGTTTTGGGTATATTGTTGGTTGTACTTTATAGCGTCAGATAACCAGGTGCGTCTAATAGTCCTGGCTAGCAAATCAGATGCACACTTCCAATATTCGAAAAGTCATATAGTTTTAAAATATATTCAATATACTGAAGGATTTAAATCTTTCAAATGAATGCATGATTCCAAAAAACTTTATTGGACCGTAGCCCGGATGACTATTGAATACACTTGTCCCCATTTACTAGATTGGGGGTTTGGAGGCAACCTTGAAACATACTTGTAACATAGTAGCCCAGAAAAAGTCAATATTGTTATGCAGAGAAACAAATCAGTCTCACAGTATCAAGTGAACATCCCATATTCACTTTCTTAACCATAATCCTACCTGCCCCAAACCTTTTGTTGCATATCTACAATTATCATTCAATATGATCAACTTCACTTGTAACACGTACAATTCTCTCTCGATTGTATACATCGGAGAAAATATGCAAGACTTGAGGGTATGATATGGTATCGGGCTTGTTGGAAAATTTGAGATTTTGAAAGCTTTGGCCAGGATCATTACAACAGTATATTATTGAAGGATTACAAGAAAGCCTGATCATTTAGATTAACTCTTTAGTATTATGTTTATCAATTGGTGGCCATTGAAAATTCCTAGTTTTACTTTATAGACAGCTCCAAGTTCATATTTCTCATGATCCAGAAATTTAGTTGTTCTTGCCCCTTTCACATTTTCCGTGTGCAACAACAAGATTTCTAGACAAAGACATCAATCAATCAAATGAAAACGCTATACCTTGAGCATCAATTAATTGCTTTTTCATAACAAAGACCTCTCGAGGACAAGGTGGCTGGCTTATGACTACTTGGGCAATTGTATTGAAGCTCAAGGGTTTCTTTAGCTGTTCTTTATGACTGTTATACTTAAACATCGACTCCATTCTAGATTAATTGACCCAGTATTCCTTATTACATTTATAGATTCATGTCTTCGGACCTCTAATCTTAAGTTGGACACTGAATACAGGTCAACATTTTAAGATTGACTTATTTTTATTTTCGGACTTGGTTTGAGCATCCACGAATCACTTGGTGATGAATGAAACCAAATGAACATTGCACAAGTGTTGTGTAGCCAGTTCACAAACATATTACTTGAATACTCGTTGCATAATTCACTGGAACTCTTTTGAGGCTCTCAGCGACACAGAATTCACTATTGAGTAACATGGCCGATCCAACAAGTACTGATCCGAGCTGGGATTATACTGACAAGGTCGTGGAAATACTGGGAAATCAGAATGTTGACGAGGAAACCAAACAGAGACTATTGGCACTATTTGAAGATATTGGGACTGATATAAACGCTCACATACAGAAAAGATTAGAGGAATTACTTGAAGAAAATGAGAAAATCGAGGAAGAGGAAGAGGAAGAGGAAGACGAGGGGGATGAGGAGGAGGAAACCGCGGAAGAAATAGAAAGGCGTGCTGAGAAAGCCCGTAAGAAAGCGCTTTTTGAGGCTGCCACCATTGCTGTGGATCATTTACGTGCTATTCGTCAAACAATCGCACCTATTCGTCACAACAAATGGCGAAAGCCGAACGCCCAATTAACCGCCAAGAATATCAATATCAGAGGTTTGATTGCGGAGGGCGGTTTCGCCTCAGTATACCTTATCGAAAATACCGAAACCAAGCTTCAGTATGCAATGAAGTGTCAAGGTTTACGTGTAGGCGACGATGTTCCGATGAGGACACCACCCGAGGATACGGGTGCCCCGTATGCTTAATCCGTTCACTAAATCCTTTGTTCTTTCTACCTGATTCTGTTCCCCGATTTCAAACCCCCAGCTTTATGTTTGCTTATGCGCACGCTTTTAACTGCCTGATACCACTTTCACTGTTCATTTTCCTCAATCTCTTGTGAAATCATTCTTTTATAGCCAATTACTAACTCCCCGATCTTGTAGCACGCCTCCAATTACCCCTTCTAGTGAACATACGAAGATATCTGAGAAGGAAATGACAGAACGACATTTGTTGACTAAACGGTTCAATGAAACAAAATGCTACCTGCAATATATACGTTCTGGCCATCCTTTTATTTGCAATTTAGAAGCTTTCTTCGATTTGCGAGGGGGTGGTAGAATAATTGGAGTAGATGAGGACCTCGCCTACGCACATATCTTCGAGTATTGTGATTGGGGCACCTTGGACAATCTTGTGTGTCAGTATTACGAAACACCACGTTGGGGTGCTAGGAGACCAGGGGTCCGTTTACCACAACGACCATCGGGAATGCCAGAAGTTTACAAGCACGCAGCAATACCGGAAGCATTCATTTGGCATGTCTATGTGCAGTCGATGGAAGCGCTTGCCTTTCTTCACAGTGACCACGAGCTTAATCAGGCAAAAGAGTTTCACCGACATAACCAGGTCATTGTGATTGATATCAAGTTAGATAATATACTTCTAAAGAGCTCCGGGAAGCCGAACACGTATCCCGATATAAAGCTTGCAGATTTTGGAGAAGCTACATATGTGGCGTATGGCCAAACTCGCTGGAAGGACTATGGAACGGGGATCTTAAAGCCACCCGAAGAACCTTGGATGAACGCCAAATATGACGTTTGGTGCATGGGGATAGTATTACATACTATGTCGCATTCGGGGAGAGAAGCGACGAGACCTGAGGTGCCAAAAGGAAAGGTAGACCTTTCGGTAGAGCCGCAATGGTCTCGATTCGATCCACATCTTTCCTTGGAACTATGTACAGAACTTAGAAGGCCAAGAGAAATGGATGTAGAAAAGAGATGGACGGCATATCAAATATGGCAACATATAAAGCCGATGGCTGAAGCAAGAATACCTTTGATGTATAGGCCGCTGCAGCCCTGGGCGAAGCCGGAGATAGATATAGAATTTGAAAAAGAGTACCTAGAATGGGTTGAAAAGGGGGGCGAGCTCAGTGAAAGTGAAGAAATAGAGGAGAATGATGATGAAGATGGAAGTGATGAAGGAGGAGATGATAAAGGAGAAGGGGATGATCACCCGATCCCACCCGGTACTCCGAAACCAAAAAATGAACAACAAACACAGCCAGAAAGCCCGTTAAAAAGGCAACGAGAAGAAGAACGAGGAAAAGAAAACTTGCCGCCTGTGAGGCCCCTAAAGAGACGATTAATGAGGTACCGAAAACTCCGTGCTTACCGGATATGATGTATGTTTGAAGTTAACTTTTGGTCAGCTCATCGCAGTAGTCATATCCTATAGCACTAGCTAATGTACGAGTGCTGTAGGACCGATGAAGTCTTTTTCGATCGGTCAAATTATTGGAGTTTAAAGATAGTATCCATATCTTTCTGGCTTTTCCACATTCTTCGGTTATGAAATGTTCAGAGGTTATGTCTCAAAACTTGGTGGATGAACAAGGCGATGTACGGTATTCCGATGATGACACCACTCAAAGAGACGGGTGCCCCGAAATTTGTATAATACTTCAATCAAAATAATATCTTCCAAGAACTATTGATTTGCATCAACAATATTTATGATTGCCTCCGGAACATTAAAAGTTCAATTATATTACAAAAAGTTGAAATTTATATACAAAAATATTCATTCTAGCATGCCGCCTAGTAGCTGAGATGGATGAGTCCCTGGTGAAATAGGGTATATGTATAAGTATACTTCCAATTCTCCTGATTCACTTTTCCTTTCCTCTTTTTTCCTTGGACAGATTCCCGTAACTACCGGTGATTCTAACCCTGAGTCCAATGTTGAATCTTCCAGTATTTACATCACTACTAGCGCAACTGGGGGATCATCTTCTGCTACCGTTTACACCGTCACCAGAAGCGTTTCTGTTTCGGTATGTATATCTATGTCTCTCATTCAACATTTTCATCATTCATGCCTATTCTAACCCCTACCAGAGACCCACAGAGAGGAAGTCAAGATATTTAGATAAGACAGACATAATCATCAAACGCATACCAAACTTACTAAAAGTCTCAACTGTCATTTGACAATGAAACAGTCTTTCAGGCTTAGAAGCAACATAATACTCTTGAATGTCCCATTTCAACCTTGAACAATGAAATAGTCTCCCGGGCTTAGATACCTATATTTCCGAAAGCAGTGTGTTTTGTTATTGCGATGCCTGAATTTCGGGTCCCGATGATGACACTGCCAGCCATCCTCACACCACCTGGATTCTTCCTACATGAATGAGCAGCTCAAAAGCATGTACTTTGGATTGTCGTAGAGCTTTAGGCCTTTGTATTATGTTTTGGTACTGCAGATTGCTGGACGAGTATTGCAAGCATACGTTATCGATTCGTACCGAGATCATACAGCATCTGCTCCATCGCAATTTCTGTGCAGTTTGACTGTATTTGCATTTTCCACTGTTTGCGCCGAAGGTGTATCAGGCATTGGGGTATGGGAGGCGTAACAGTATGTTGGCGTTTGTCGCTATTGTAATCGGAATACCAGCGCCGTTAGGCTTATCACCAGTGGCACGGCCCTAGATTAAGAGCGAAGACGTTGTCGAGCTATTGATGGTAGCCAAGGGCTTGTGGTAGGAGGCTTTGTCGGAACGGATAACGATGGGAAAGATGACGGGAGGCTATTAACGTGCATTGGAGATGTAAATAATATAGGGAGAATATCTTAGACCTTTAGGATTGTAAAGATGAATCTTATTGGAGAATCTTCCTAAAATAATCGTTAAAAGATTTTTTGAGTTATCCGGAAACCTTTCCTGCCACTCTCAGATCTTAGCACAATCTAATAGTTTCTGCATGTATGATGCGAATGGGCCCGCCAATTGTGATGATCTACTTGCTAGGACCCTAAAAGAGAAAACGGTTGACTTCGACAAGGCCCAACTAAAATAAAATAATCAAATGAAAAGGAAGGAAAAGTCAAATTCAACACAAATGCAGAAGACGCACGTTATCGATAATATATTCGGACGTACCATGATTAAGTATCATCGGTTAATTTGTTTCCTCCACTGACGCCCTAGGTATACATACACAATTTCATTTATCCATCTCTCAAAATGCTGCTAAATTTCATATTACTCTCCCTTCTGCTCTCCACCACCGCTAATAGTTCCACCAGCTTGCTTCCAACTTTGAGCCATCGCCAAGAAGTTCGACAATTTCTTCGTCTGTTCATCGTCGGCAGGGAAAACGTAATCGACATATTCCTCGTAACTATCATCATCAAGCTTTCTTCTTCTCTTCGTCTTTCTCGGCATCTGTTTCTGTACTTTCTCGATATCTTCAGCCGCACCATGAGTACGTTCGAAGGAGAGGTGAGCATTGAGGAGAGAAACACGCTGTAAGATTGTTAGAAGCCGGGTCAGAAAACTTGCAGTAAGAATGTGAAATACCTCTTCTTTGAGATCCTTGTCTTTCATGCTCTTAAGAGCACGTTCAAAGATCTTCCTTGCGCGTATCTTTGCAGCCTCACTGACTGGTTTCTCCTCATCTTCCTCGGTCTCTTCCTCATCATCATCCGGAACGTTGATTTCGAAATGTGCATAACTAATCCAGACCTTCACATGATCTGTCTTCTCCAGTAGTCTCTCGTATAGGTGTCTAGTGCGGTCATACTCGCCTTCTTCTTCCTCGAAGTCAATATACGCTTTCCATAATAATTCCGGCATATCCAGAACTTGTTGACTAATTGCCAACTCAAAGATCGCACGAGTACGTTCCAGATCATCCAAACCTCGTTCGAGTTCAGCGAATTTAATCCAGGCTTGACAATTAGCCGGGTTCCATTCAATATGTTTCTCGTACAGGGTACGACATCTCACAAACTCGAAAAGTTTGATCTCTAGCTCAATATAGCCTTTGAAAAGCTTGTCTTTCGGACACATTCCAATGGCTTGCCCTAAGGTCTTCCTCGCGGCTTGTAGTTGCTGTTGTCGAATCTCGAATTGAGCTTTCATAAGCCAGATCTTGGCGAATGTGAATTTCTTGTGGGGTATTAATTTTAGACACTCTTGATAGATTTGTCTCGCTCGCTCAACATCCTTCGATTCCATCTCCTCCCAAATGGCATAGAAAATCCATAAATATATATAACGCCTCCAATGCCTCTTCTCTTGGGTTGGTGGAATTTGAGCAATGGCTCTTTCGTAAATATCTCGAACTCGATCAACATCCCCGGAAGTTTCTTCCAATCTGGCATAGTCGAACCATGCATCATAGTTTTTGGGATTTTCCTTCACCTGCTCTTCGTATTGGACTCGGCGCTTCGAGATAATCACATCCTCCACACCTTCACGATCACCGAATTGCTTCTCGAAAGTCGTATAAGCCTTGTGGAGAGAAATAGATTTCGATCGTGCCATACGATCCAAAGCGTATTTGTAGATAGCTCTTGCACGTTCATATTCCTTTAACTTTGCCTCAAATCTCGCATATGCGATGAAGAGCCTTTCATCCATAAAGTCATCACCCAGAGCTTCAACAGCCGTCCCAAAAACCTCTCTAACTAAATCACTAGTTCCATACTCTTCCTCGAATCTGGCCCATTTAATCCAATTTCTTGGTTCAGGGTGTACCATAGTAAATCGTTGGAAAATTTCCCTAGCTCTTTGAAACTCCCCATATCTCTTCTCCAATTTGATATAACTGCTCCAAGCGGCCTCATCCGGTTCCCAAGACATCCACCTCTCGAAAACCTGTCGTGTACCAGGGATATTGCCGAGCATTTCCTCCATATAGCAATACTTGTACCATAACTTGTCAATTCTAGGCAAGATGGTGACGGCGCGATCCAACAAATTCCTGGCATGATTGATATTCCGCGACTTCATCTCCGCCTCGATATATCGAATCCATAATGTGACAGATGTAGAGTCGACATCCAACGCTCGTTCAAAAACGGATCGTGCTCTTTTAAATTCTTTCTGTTCCAATTCCCATTGTGCATATCTCATCCAGTTGTTCATATTAATCCTATTCCTCCGCACATAATCCTCAAACTCCTTCCGCTTTCTGCCTTGGAACTCATGGAGCTCTTCGAGGTCAGCGAACCGCTGAGTTGGTGCTTGAAGTCCTGGTTCTTGACGGTCAACAGCTTCTCGTAGAAGTTGTTCTGCCGAAATTTGGACGGCACTGGCGGCCTTATTCTTGACCTTCGGGGGTCCGCGATCCAGCTCCATGATGGCGAATTTTGATTTCTGGAACAAACAGTTGGCGCAAATCTATTTCGTGTTCAAGTCTTGAAGGTGTCGCGACGATCGAAAATGATGCTTAGTAATCAGATTATAGATACGCTAGCGGCCGCAGCTCCGAGCTTGAGCTCTTTCTCGACTTTGATTTTCTGCGAATACCTTCACGCGCCAACTAAAACGAACAACAACACTTTAAGATGTCGACCCTCGCAGATGAATTATTGCAGGACTTTGAGGATTCTGGATCCGAAGGTGAAGGAGAGGACAATGCACACCTTTTTGCCGACCCCGAAGAGGTCGCCCTTAGCATGAATGGAAACTCGACAGGACTTTCAGGCGCAAGTGAAATGGAGCTCGATGGTGACGAAGAAGCTGTCGATGAAGATGATGAGATGGTGGGAATGACCAGCGGTGCCATTGATGCTAGGGAAGACGAGGAAGTGACCAAGGCAAAAGTTGAGAAAATGCAGCTTGGTGGAGTAGATGATGTGCGCAGTGTAGCGGGTTTGATGAAAACATTGGAACCAGTTTTAGAGGTCAGTAATACTTTTTTGTCCCTTTTCCTTAACTTGGAGACCTATGGTTTACATCTACTTTTTTGTGTCCTAGCCCTGACTATTTTCCGGCCTTGACAGAAAATCGCACATTTTCAATCATTGCCTCCCGACAAACAGACTACTTTCGTGGGCTCGGTCGAAGACAATCCAGAATATCATTTGTTAACACAAGCAAATACTCTGTCGACATCTATCGATAGCGAAATCATCCTGGTACATAAATTTATACGAGATCATTACTCGATTCGATTCCCGGAGTTGGAAACCTTGGTCACCAACCCTTTGGATTACGCTAAAGTCGTCACCATTATTGGAAATGGACCTATGGATTCCGAAAACATCAAGACACTTCAAACATCAAAGGATAACCGACTCGGTGCTACACTAAGATCTGTTCTGGATGGTCCATCTGTCATGATTGTAACGGTCGAAGCAACCACTACAAAGGGTCGAGAAATGTCACCACATGAACTCGAAAGAGTACTCCGTGCTTGTGATATGACACTCGCATTGGACAGAGCGAAGAAAACCTTGACTGATTATGTTCAATCACGCATGAATTTATTCGCTCCAAATCTTACAGCTCTTATTGGATCCCTTACGGCGGCCCAACTACTCAATTTCGCTGGAGGTTTAACAGGCCTAGCCAAGACACCCGCCTGCAATCTTCCTCCCCTAGGCTCCAACAAATCATCCGGGACTGGTTTTGCTACAAATGTTGGAGTCCGTCAACAAGGGTTCCTCTACCACTCTCCTATTATTCAAGGCATCCCTAATGATCTCAAAAAACAAGCTATGCGCATTGTCTCGGCCAAAGTTGTCCTAGCCGCAAGAGTTGATCGTGTCCATAACAGTCCAGACGGATCGACGGGTGAAGAATTAAAAGAACAATGTATTACCCGACTCGAAAAGCTTACTGAGCCACCTCCGAATAAAGGTGCTCGTGCCTTGCCGGCTCCAGATGATAAACCTGCACGCAAACGTGGCGGTAGACGCGCTCGACTAGCTAAAGCCGCGACTGCTATGACGGATTTGCGGAAAGCACAAAATAGAATGGCTTTCGGAAAAGAGGAGAAGGAAGTTGGTTACGGTACTGGTGATGGAACTAAGGGTATGGGTATGATTGGCCAAGGCAACGATGGACGTATTCGAAATATCCAAATAGATCAACGTACCAAAGCGAAGCTCTCCGCCAAAAACAAAGGCTGGGGTACTTCAACCCCAATGAGTGGTTCCGCGTCCTCGCTGAGAGGATTCGGTCAATCGGCTGGCAATATAGATTTACGAGGTAAAGGCTTAAGGTCATCGGGTGTAGGAGGGTTGAGTACTAGTACTGGAGCCAGCGCAGGAACTGCTAGTAGTTTGGCATTTACACCGGTACAGGGCTTGGAGTTAGTAGATCCGAAGAGAGTGGCAGAAATGAAGAGGAAGAGGGCAGCAGAAGAAGATAAATGGTTTAAGGGTGGAACTTTCACTCAGGTTGGTAATGGTGGTGGTGATGGCAGTATGGGACCTCCTCCTAAGAAAGTTGACTCTGGAGCTGGAAAGATGGGACCGCCTGCATTGCCGAAAAGGGCGTAATGGAAAGGAGGAGTCTGAAGTTGTAAGATGAAAACGGGAGTTCAAGGGGGCATTTTAATGGCGTTTTGGGGTGCGAATTACTCCCGTTTAACTATCACGGGGTAGGTTTGTTACAATACCAGAGCAAGCATTTTTTTTGGCCAAGACTGGGCTGAAAGATGAGAATGAATTAAAGAATGTAATATGTCTAAAAATTCACGAACCCAATATCCTGGCTGATTTGGGGCCATATTTATGCGTGGTGGATTGTGTCTACATCAATTTATTTGTTCTTGCATGTATTCGGTACAGTATCTTGATTTTATGACGTTATTCAAATCGAATCATGTTGTTAGTGTACTTTATTGCCATTTATTGCTTTTCGAAAAGGCTTTCTATTAGTTCGATGAGAAAGAGTAGGTTGAGTTGTGAGGAACTGCATTTTCATATGTTTTATTGTTGATATTATTATTGTGTATCGAGCTAGTGTATGTAGAACTACTTTATATCAACATGTTTTACCGCTGCCCCCCTCACTTTATAATTCTCACTGCCGGAATTCCCACCTCTTTGCCCACTACTTGAATATATATGCTTGTTTGGCGACTATACATTGTTATACAGAACTGCTCATATGACTTTACATCTAATTTTCTCGATTCTTACTCCCCGAAACATCACCAGAATATTCGATTGCCGATTTGGAACATGCATTATCAACTGGAAAGACAAGTATATCTGATATGTGGCCCCTGAGGACATAGAAGGAAATCGTCAATTATAAAAGCTAACATAATCATTTCAACCCCCTTCTTAATCTCATACTATTACCTGACCATGCTCTGTAACGTTTTCTGAAGCATTTTCTCTACCAGTAAATTTCATCTCATTATCAAGCCAAGGAAACAAATTTCCATTCTGTCTTCAAACTCGCCCAAATATCCTCTTTCACCGGGTCACTGACCATCTGTACTCTATATGCAATATTGTCTACCCATTCTATGAGCATTACATACAAACCGTATTTACTCTGACTATATTTGGTCTTGCACGCGCGGGCAACGACCATAAAGTCAAGCTCGTCTGGTTTATCTGCTCGCCACAATCGATTCAGCGATATGGTGCCAATCGGCACATCTTGAGTTTGGTCTTTTATCATCATATCCTCATTTTCAAGTATAGCTGGATCGGAACGATCCACACTTTTACGTATCTCTTGGTTGCCACATCGATCAACTCGAAGGCGAGCTATGCTTGTCCAAAAGTGGAGAATGTGCGGTGCGTTAGGAAATGTATGTTCAGGGATGGAAATTTTATCAGACTTCCATCGGACACTTAGTTTCCTTTCATCTTGGGTTGTTTGAGTGTCTTGTAGTATGATCTCAGAGCTATCTATTCGGACATATTCTGGCGATCCCTCTCCACCTGGCTTATACCAAACTATCTCTTGACGGACTTCGTTGGCATATGGAAAGGTTACACCTGGACGATGAAAAGAGTCTCCAATCTCCATATTCCAGCCGGCCCATGACCAGCTTGGGAATAGGTTTCGTCTTTGGTTTGGATAATGGTAAGGAAGTCTCCAAACCATGCCTATATCAAACATAGATTCCGGAAGACCGAAGTGAAACTCACCAATCAAACTCTCGTGTTGTGAGTTAAGGCCACGTTTTTGAAGGTGGTGTTGTATCCCTAGGAAAGCATTCAAGGCGTCACTTTGATTTCCCAACGAACGACACGTATAGTCGTACAATAGTGTAGTGTAGGAGGTGAAAGCGCCCATACTAGTATGGCTCTCCAAACGTATATCGCCAGATGCTTTGCTCTCACATGTAACCTTGGGATTTAAGTTTTCGAGAATAGTATCTTCACACCACAGACTCTTCTTACATTGGAAAAAGACTTGTGAATCTGTGAAAATCATCAATCTTTTAGATAAAACCATTTCCTGGAAGGTCCACCCCCGTGTTTCCCAAATGGTTCCGTGCTTCCACGTCTGGTAATGTTTCTGAGTTGTTATAAGATTAAGACCCTGTACTTTCGCACAGTATTGCTTCGGTGACCGCGGTATTGGCTCATTTCCAGCTCCATTTAAACCCGCCCATGCATTGGAGCCAGTACCTGCAACGATGGTACATACAGCACTTCCATACACCTTGCTCATAAGAGGAATTTGCGCATTTCTGTCAGACTGGTCATCTTGTTTGATACAAAGTGCATCGACCCAAAGATATCTTTCGCCAAGGTCAAAAACGAGGTCGATAGCATCTCGAATAGTTCTTGGTATATTTT
This sequence comes from Ciborinia camelliae, assembly GCA_025890175.1. Classification (NCBI taxonomy): domain Eukaryota; kingdom Fungi; phylum Ascomycota; class Leotiomycetes; order Helotiales; family Sclerotiniaceae; genus Ciborinia; species Ciborinia camelliae. The sequence continues at coordinate 1,738,373 of JANPYM010000008.1, forward strand.
TGTTATCCGACAACGAACCCTTTCTGTACAGCCATACAATAGTTTTGTCTTCAAGTTTAAGGTGCCTGTTTGTTTCGGAAGGCACACCCCAGCAATAACTTAGGGCGATATATCTGCAATCAGATGGAGCACGAACAATACATCGACGCTTGACATCGATCATACGAAAGGGACTTCTTGGTTCTCGTATCCAAGATTGAGGACTACAGTCAGGTGCGTGATGTGTTTCACAACTACCAATCCAACTTCGTAGCAGTTTGATATCCGCTTTCGGTAGATCCAAATACCGTCCTAACGAGAGCTGATCTATGTCCTTTTCGTTTCCCCCTGCCATCAGCTGGACACTAGGACCATAAATTGGAGAATCAAATTTGCCATCACGAAGAGCAGTGTCGGTAATTATGGAGGGCTGTAGTTGATATGTGACATGATGGCCAGGAGACCAATGCAGCAAACTTCTAACCCATTCTCTAGGTGAGACGCGGCAAATCCATCGTGTTCCTCCCTTTTGAATCAAGCTTTGATAGTGCCTAACAGCCTTTTCGTCTATTCCAAGGCACTGACGTACCAAGCGACAGAATGGGCAGTAGATTGAAGTGACCCAGAAATCTTCAAGGATGAATGGGGATGAAGGTTTTTGACGTTTTGGATCTAACTCTGCTGGTCGAAACATCGTTTCGAAGTTGAGTGTTGAACATGTGCTGCAAAGCCTATCGGGGCCATAATATAGTTTCACGATATCCTATATTTAGGGATTAATTCAAGTACATCATACAAGTTATCGTGGAACATACCAAACGGGGTAGAACACTTGACATGATTGTTTTCTTGGTTTATGGATAAATCATTTCATATGATTGTTTGGGCCAGTTGTTATCTTACATTGTCTGATATGAGGCTGGAGTTTGAGACAGTAACCTGTGTTCAAGCCACATCTACAGTATCTCTGGACAAGTATCCCGTGGGTGCTCGCGTCAAGTGATTTTACGTGTTAGAATATTAAAATCGATATCAAAAGTAAAGCTATTCGAAATTTGAAAATAGTTTTGGATTCTAATCGTCTAATTACACACTATTCTGAAAGTAGTAATATATATATATATATATATATATATATATAGTGGTATCAACCTGGTCAATTAAAAGCAATCTTTAAAATGGGGTAGGTAGGTTGATCGTGATGGTTTGACTCCAGTGCCTGATTTTGTAGCAGTTAGATTCCAGCTGTCTCTGCCTTGAGTACAAAGCTATCCTGAATAACCTAATAGTATAGTTAGTCTTTGATTTCAAGGAGCATAGAAGGTGGAATTTGATCAGCTTTCCTATCATCCTTGTACCCCCGATCCTTTTTTGTTTCTTCCACCATACATTACCCTATGCTATCTCTTCGGCTCTGGGTAATAACTACTTGTAAAATACCGACCAAAATAGCTTGAAGCCGATTTAGCCGGTAATTACAAGCAAGTTCAACCCAGGTTCGTAGCCAGCGCCACGTACAGGACAGAGAATCGACTTTGCTGGCCTCCCTCCCCCGCATCCTTGCGATGCCCTTGTCCACCCATCCTTTCGCCATACAGGAACTTACGGATCCCAAGCCATTGTATATCCATCCCAGTCACCCGCCCCCTTAGGTAACTTTTAAACAGGTTCCCAAGCCTCTCCACATCCACCTACCAGGATCCAAAACCATTCCATATCCACTCCAGTCATCCACCCCCTTAGGTAACTTTTAAACAGGTTCCCAAGCCTTCTCCACGCCCACCTACCACCAGTAGCCCTGTTCCCCACCATTCCTCGCCACTGGGTCCAGTCTTAAATGAGCATTCTTCTGGGCGGTCGTCATTCCACCCCACCCGACAATAGCCCTCTGTGCCCTATCAATCGCCAAGCTCACTTCTCTTTGCGCAGCATGTAATGCCTTGTACGCATTTGGCGTATAGGCCGGCCAGTTTTCGTACTCATTCGGGGGGTTCACCGGCAAAACCCACGGGAGCCGACGAGCAGGAGGAAGGGCATCGTTGGCGCGTTGCCAGTCCAAAAACGCGTCAGCGCGCTGCTGAAGCTCGAGAATTTGGGGTCGGATGGAAGAGGGGCATTTGAGGCAGCGGGCCCGTTGGTCATGGCAGTACGTGCACAATACGTTCGCGAGAGGGCGGCGAGGGTTGAGGGGGTGGAGGACGCAGAATGCGCCAGGATCGTTCACCACTCTTTTGATGCACCGCACGCAGGTGCATCTGACACTGGGGGGTCGTAGTTGTCTATACGAAGAGGATGGTTAGTATATAAGAGAATAAGATCAAAGAAACGATGATAATGGACTTTTAAACAAGTTGGATGACTGATGAACCGACACGACAGAGTAAAACACGTATAGCTCAAGGTCTAGCAAGTATTGGATAGAAAGGAAATGTTATACGTACTCTGGCATAGCACCAGAACCAGCACCAGCGTCACCGGCGGAAGAAGATCTAAATAGAAGAATTAGCACATTATAAGAGGTGTTGAAGCTTCAAACACAGCATAGAGTGTCGAAGAAACCAAAGATCTAATCTTACACCTGCATATCTGCCATTGTAGCAGAAAAGGTGCGCAAAAAACGCAGAAGAAACAGCAGAAAACGGGCAGAAAGCACAGAAAAGAGCAAGGCAAGATAGCTTCACAGCAAAAACAAAGATTTCGAGAGGAAATGACGATTTTCGAATAAATATTCGAAATTTTATATCTTTGTCGTTGCCAAAGAGTTCAAAATAAACCAGAAGCAGCAGCCATCTAATAAGCAAGCTCAAAATGAGCACCTGGTTGGACAAATCTGAATTTTCACACCAATAAGAGTTGAGGCTTACTCGCTTAGTCGGATATGTTGATCGAGGGGGGCACTTGAGTGAAGTAAGATTCAATCATGTGACTTTGATACTCCTGATAGAATTTGATGTTTGTGTCTAATCTGGTTCATAGGAGTAGAGATGATAGTATGGGAAATGTCTTTGATATGCTTAAACATTGTGATTATATTCATCTCTAGATCTTGATTGTTACTTTACTTCTTTAGATACCAATGATTAATTGACTTATTATGTCTCACCTTCTTGTGATGATACACTGATACGTCTTTGATCTCCTTAAGGATGAATGGATATTTGGCTTACAAACCTCAAATTGAATCATACAATGTCTCTGGTACTTTGATATTAATGAATATCAATCATATCTTTTGGGACGATATTCTGTGAAGTCTTTAACCCTTTTTTGAAATGTGACTTTAGTTTACACATATTTCTCCTTATATTTCAGGTGATATCTCTAGTAACTCAGGTATTGATGAGTGACTATTCCATATATGGGTTCTAATTCTTGGGACGAGATATTCTCATTGTCTTTTATTTGTCTCTATATAGTTAATATTTGTCTCTACTAGACTTCAATCGAGACTTCTAGTTCTTTAAATATAGATGAAGGGCTGCCTATTGCTAGTCCTCTTTCTTTAGACTATATCAGTAATATATTTATCTATTGGCGATTACTTATCTTATACAAACTTTGAATCTTCCGATAATATTACTAGTTTCTTTAGCCAGCTATGAGGCATTATTTGCATTAGTATTGCATTTTATGATGAGATATAGCAAATATCTCTGATATTTTGAATGCTTGATGTTTCTTAGCAATCATTTGTCCAAGGATAACTACTTGATATCTTTGGCATATTTTAATGACAAGAACTAATCAATCTATAGAATCTCCAGAACCTCAGATGATAATATATCAATACCAAATTAATCCTCGCAATTAACTAAATTGTCGGTTCACACCAGGGGGTATGAACACACGCATGCATATGCGGAATCAAGGTGGTCAGCAATAGTATGGTATGGAATCCTATGTTGTATTGTTGACGTTCTAGCTAAGAGGGTGTGGGTGGAAGTGAACTATATAGGCGTGGTAGGCACTAGTGGCCTAGTGCCTAATCACGTGCTATATTCACTTATTTGCTCCAACATAAATGTACATCACAAAGCTTAAGATGAGAGTTATTACTTCTTAAATATAGAAATACAAAAACAAGATACCAGTCTTATGTTTTATAAAGATATTATAGAAAAGATCGAAGTTAATATAGTCAAAAACTAGAACACACTCTATCAAATATAGACTGCGCAACGGGGCCCCGCGGAGCGGGTATTAAAGCTAGTAACAGATTATTTACAAATAACCTATATACAAAATAGGTAATGCTAAATCCCAATAAGTATTTTGTATTTTGTACAAATTATTTATAAATAATTTGCAAATAATCTATTTATTCGCGAAATACGAATTATTTGCGAATTTACAGATTATTTGCAGATTTATATATTATTTGTAAATTATTTATAGATTATTTGTAAATCTTGTTTATTTTTTAAAACTATTTACAATTTTTATATTAATTTTTATGCTATTTTTAATTTTTATATTATTATTTTTAATTTTTATATTAATTTTTATATTAATCCAAAATATTTATAAAATATTTATAAATTTTTGCAAATAATTTATATATTTGTAAATAAATAGGTTATTTGTAAATTATTTGTATCTGCCTTGTATAAAACAAATAATTTGAAATCCTAATAAGTAATCCGTAAAGCGGGTAAAAGGTTTTGTGGGTAATCCGCAGGGCAAATAATTTGCGGGTACCTGTATGGGGCGGGTTTTTTCTGCGCAGTCTAATCAAATACCAGATGATATATCTATTTCATAAATCAAAGAAAACAAAGAATTTATTCAACTATTAGATGTTGTAACGATAGTATGGTAATGTTAAACTAGATGAAGACTAATAAATGACTAAAAAGTGATTAAGTGCCATAGAATCCAAGACAAGAGGCATCAATGTTTGAATATAAGAAAGATGTTAAAATATATAAGCCAAGAGTAAGTGGGATCCATATGGATACAAGTCAAAAGAGAAGAAAAGACAATCAATAATTAGTTACCATTGACTAAAGATGACATCCCTACGAATATCTAGGATGTCTATAAGCTATGTTTTTTTATTAGTCTTAGATCTTGAGATTAGATATTATGAATGTGTGTTGGATAGATCATGTATCTACGGCACGCAAGCGCATGCAGCGCACGGCGACGGCGCTAGCTTGCGCTAGCATGCTTATATAGTTAATCTGTAGTATAGTTTTAGAGCTTCGAGCCAAATACACTGCATACTATAGTACATTTGTTCTCCATCGCCCATGGTGATTCCAACAGTAACAAACAACAATACATTCTCAGCTTGACAAAACCAAATTATTATTTCAAAAGATCAAATTTTCTTGATAGACTTTGTCTTGTTAGCCATTAATGTAAAGTATTTTCATGTATAAAGACCAACAAGGGGCAGATGATAGTATTGTTAACTATCTGTTAGATATTCATCTGAGGCTTCAAAAACAGTATTTTAAACATAGAAAGCTTGTCACTTCACCCAGTAGTATATGTGGTACACACTTACAAGCGGATGAATACGTTATCTAGATTTCGAAAGCTTCTACCGACCGATATATAGAAAGTTAAGAACATTCAAGCTATTATAGATGTATTAGACAGTCTAGATGACTAGTCTGCGATTTTAAAGAACTATCTAGATAGATTATTGGAAAGGACTAAGATTTGCTAGTCCGGTCCAGCTAGTCTAATATCAATAAATTCAAATTTGAACTACCATCTGTTGGGAGCTCCAGCTGCCAGGGTTGTTGCCTAAGGCATAGATCTAGAGCTAGGGCTACTAGGATAGGAGCTAGAGAGTATTTAAACCGTTCCTCTTCATAGTTGATTACAATACTATTCCAATTCCTAAGATTCAGTATTACATTTTCCTCACTCCGTAACAACTAATCAGTCTAACAAGTTTTAAACATTAACAAATTAGCTCATCCGTGTTTTCAATAAACTAAAGCTTGACTACTATCTATATACTTGCCTTAAAATATAGACTTTAGATTACACCCTAAACTATTGAATACAATGATTATTACAGATAGATATACAAGAAATGAATATTTAGAAAGTTTCAGCCCGAATTCCTAATTTAATGATACTAGCTAGTATAGATAGATCAACCAAAAAGGGATTGTGATGTTAAACTTGAATGTTCTGATCTGATTTGAGATGAATATTTAAAGGGACAAGATTCGAATCGAGTTGGAAGTTTTGAAATGGTTTAAGTTGTCATAGATAGTATGATTACTATAATTATTAATAATTAATTTAAAACTTAGAAAAAAACAATTCTAGATTCTCCACATGTGTCCAACAGCTTAACTCTATTGTTGGTATCACCTCGGTGGGTCACCTCGGTGGTATGGTGTAGGTTCATGAAACCGAATATGATGTATGGTATGATTATATTGATTGATTTGTGTGTTCTAGAATTGGATGATACAAGGGGCTTATATGCTTATGGAATGCCTAGCTGGAGTGCAATGATATGCCTAAGCCTAATTCACTAGGATTGTAACATCTATATTTCCATATAATTTTGAATTTTACAGCGGATATTAATTAGTAAAGCGGAATCATACTAATAGTACTAGTAGACCTGGGCTTTAACTGAATATACATGAAGTCTTTTGATTTGAGTAGATATATACCTATATACATACATATACGCCTTTACTTGCTCCATATGAAACCCCCGGGAGCGCTATAAATACAAATAGATTACCAATTAGCTCCTGTCACGGTTATGTTACTACAGTGCAAGAAAATCTACACAATCTCGCATGTTTCAATAACATTCAGTTTTATTCTATTTCCTAGGATTATTTTTTGCATTTTTATACCTAGGTGCTCAGATATTATCAAAAACCCATATTTGCTTGTACAATAGTACTCTCAATAGCCAATCTATCATATAGGACACCAGTGGCACTGTATATTCGTCTGAGGATCGAACTCTAAGTTATAGGAGAGCGAGGGAGAGGGATTAGAGAGGATTAGTAACAAAAACGGCTCTATCAGAATCTATTACTAGAGTCTACAGCAGGGAGGGAAGTTTGCTACTAGCTATCTTCAAGTATTGACTTTTGATAATTAAGAATTCATTTTAATTCAGTCTCGTAACGTGAAACTTGAAACTCCATTCCAAATACATACGTTCGGTTGGAACTTGGATAGGTATAGTCCGAACTTGAATACAATTCTTCTAATAGAATAGGATAGAGTAGGATAGTATTGTATATCTTGGTCTTGGTCTTCGATCCCGTCTTTACTCTCTAGAATCACGGAATTATCTATTATTTATCATCTATTACTTATCAACCAATATCTAATATCCAACTCTTGATGAGAACTAACCGCCAACTACCTCTAAATACTCATTATGATCATCTGCTTCCACCGTAGGTATTTTCCACCATTCAATCTCTCATTTCTCAATTCATATAGATTCGTAAACTCATATCTTATAATTGCATTCATTAGGATATTTATCTTTATATTCATATTTATATAGAAAGAATTCTCTTCTCCACCACCACCTCTACCACCTCCTCGTTTCCAACCCCTCCCCCCTAGCACTTAATACATTTATTCCTTCCCCTAAGCCCTAAAACCCTAACCCCCTAACATCAGCCTCAATAAAATCTACAAGTCAAACTGAACAAGAGTAAATAGGCGACAAAAAATGCCTATAACATACGCAGGACAAGAAAAGACAATAAATGAATTTTACCATTATCATGCTAATCCTACCTATGGATGCAACATCATATCATATCATACATTCATACCGGAATCAGCCATAGATCATGCATATACATATATCTCATCCCTCATCATCAACCTCATCATCAACCTCATCATCAACCTCATCATCAACCTCATCATCAACCTCATCATCAACCTCATCATCAACCTCATCATCAACCTCATCATCAACCTCATCATCAACCTCATCATCAACCTCATCATCAACCTCATCATCAACCTCAATCTAATACCATACCTATACAAAAATATACAAATACATATCTAACTACTAGATAACCAGGAACTAACCAATCCTCCCTGTTCTCCCTTCGTCTCCTCCTCCTCCCCCTCATCCACAAATCCCTACTTCAGATTGCCCAACATCTCATCTCATCCCATTTCATCCCATCCCATCCCATCCAATCTCATCTCATCTCATTCAACGGAAATAAGAAAAAGACCCATTTCATATCCCTATCTACCTAGTTAGGAGTAGGGGCACCAAACACCAAACACCAAATATCACGATCATTGATTGACGAACTCCCCAGGTAAGAAATAAACCAGCTATTTCACAAGTTTGGAGCTGGAGCTAATGATATCTAATGATAAAGAGGCAGGGCGAATAAGGCAAGATGAAGATGAAATTGAGGTAGAGTAAAGGAGAGTAGTGAGAGGAAAAGCTACTTGATATAAATAAGTTATAACCTCGCTTCAGCCTTCAGTTATGATTTTCCTTTCATATCATTTCACAATTATACTGTATACCAATGATATTCCAGGATATTTTATTGATAAACAATTTATACACATCACTGGAACTTGCGCTGATACTGGCACTGGCACTGCAAATAAGTTATAACCACTAGAGCTGCGGTATATATTGTGAATACAAGAAATGTAATTGTTAAGCCAATTTAGCTATCGTATTCCAAGTTCTGGGATTTTGATGCTGATGTTGATGCTTTTAGTGTATATATACTATATCTTTGATTAGATGGCAAGGACTATTTTGATCATGGGTATGCCCAGATTTCCTTCTATAAGGTTAAGTTACATCAAGGAAGAAAATTACAGCACAGTATTCGACAACTTCTTTTTTTCTTTCTTGTTTTGGGGGAGCTAAATTTCTTACTCAAAGACTTGGATCAAGTGGGAACCAGAAAGGAATTTCATTATATAGGTAGACAGAATCACTACGTGAGTGCTGGCACTATATAATATATAGAAAAGTGATATCTGAAAACTCATGGAGTGGGTGGGATTTAAGATTCTTAGAGCTAGGTAGCTAGGTAGATATTGCTATTGCCATTGCCATTTCTCAACAAATACTACATACATACATAGCGTGACATGATACGATATGATATAATAACCAACTGTGGCCCAACAACAAAAGTCAGCAAACAAATAAAAGGCCAAATTGACACCTTCATAACCCATAACCCTAATTGTTCCATATAAATACACACGAATTCACTTAAATCCAATAGCACGCTCTTCCCCTTCTGAAAGAGCAGAATAGCAGTTATCAAATATGTAATCCGACCCGAGGATCAAGAAGGAAAAGAAAATACCCACCCCATTCAACATTCAACATTCAACATCCATCAATAATCCCAACTCTCATCTTCAAGAGTGAGGGATGCGCAATCATTTCCCCCAATAATCCCTCCTCCCCAGAAGCCCACATCAAATAGACAAGAAGCGAAAGTGCGATAAATCCAACAGGAGAAAAATGCATCTCGGCACAACTTCCAAATCTTCCCAATTATCTCGGCCGGTCTTCTCCTAATGCATAGATTCAGCCAGTTAGCTAGTACATAAATCAAATAATCAACATCATTAGATATATATAGAGAAGGGATATGGTATGACGCAGTGCGATACGATACGATTCTTCAGTACCAGTAATTTAGTAAAAAAGGAGGGATTTAAATCCCCCAAGGAACAAATGAACGAACAAACGAGTAAGATGAAAAAACCTTAACTTCTCTCGAAGCCAGCACGGGATAAGAAAAGACAAGAACAAGAACCACTCCAAAATTAAACCAGGGAAGAAGGAGAAGAAGAACGATGTGTCAAATTCCCAAAATCCCGACCCAAAGTTCCCGAGAGCAGACCCTTAAAAACCCTTAGAAATACATACGTGACCAACCCGACCTACCAAATCAAAGTATGAAGAAGAGAGCATGATACAAAGACGTACAGGACACCTTGTACACAGCATCCAACCGATTTCGCCATGTTTTACTTCAGAGGGGGTTTGAGGATCTGGAGTTTGGAGAGGAGAGGGATGGATGGATAGATAGATGAAATAATTGGATGTCCGACTTTGTAAAAAATGAAAAAGGATGTATATATTTATGTTTATGTCTTTATTTCGTGCTGTTTGATGGGGTGGGATGGTATGGTTTGTTCGGATGTATTTATGGGAAATAGGTATGCGCTTCTATTTACCTACCTACCTGCAATGTAGTATAGTATAGTATAGCATAGTATAGTATACCGAGTATAGACACCCAACCTCAACCAAAAAAAACCCTCCCCTCTCCCTTCCCTTCCTTCATCATGTATGTCGTAATCACAGACCGAGCAATATGTTCAAGAATCTCAACACTCAACAGTCAACATATAGATAGTATTTATATATAATTATTTTGTGGGATTTCGGTCTTTTCGCGCATAAAATCAAGTACTCAAGGCAAAACAACCAATACTCGGAAATATCCATCACTCTCTACTCCTATCCTATCCAATCCAACCCATCACGGAAGCACCTCCGAGCTCCGAGCTCCGCCATCCATCGATTCATCGTGCCACTGTGAACTCGCCGATACTATAAGGAAACCTAGGTAAGACCAGTCGCAATTCACCATATAAAATAAGGTAAAGTAAGGGAAAGTAAAGAAGAGAAAAGAGAAGAAAAGAAAAGAAAAAGAAAAGAAAGGAAAACCGCATTATTTTCACTGCAGATACTGTACCCACCTAGTACACTGTACACTGTACACACAAGTACGAGCGAACCCTGATATTCGACCCTGGTATTCGGTACCGAATATCTCATATCCCTCCCTACACTAATATCTATCCATCGATACTAGGTACCTATGTACCTAAGTACGTATTCAACAAAGCGAAACCCCTACCCTCAAGTAACTCCAAAAGACCCTTCATTCAGATAAGCGGGATATTTCATGTGGAACCAGGTCCGGATGGGTAGGACACATTTTGGCGTCGTGTGATGTGACGTGACTGACGATGGACAGACAATGTGCTTCCACTTGGAAGATGGGTGGTGTGTTGTGTTGGTGTTGTGTGTTGTGTGAGGTTGGGTGAGGGGATGGGAGGGGAGGGGTTCTTTGTTAATATGGTAGGGTGGAGGTTTCTTGATTATGTATGTAGGTATGTAATATGTGCGTGTCATTTGTACGACGTAAGTTGGTGCTTGCTTGCATTGATTGATTGATTTATGCCATGACTCTTTTTATTTTTTGATTTGAAGAGAAGAAAAGATGTGAAGGAATGTGAATGGATGGATGGATAATGGTGTTGTATGCTCACCTCACTACTGATGAGAGAGAGGAGAGGTATGTAAAAGTAAATAAATATTCATAGAATTCATACTTATGAATAACACTACCATCAACCATCAACCGTCAACCTATCAACAAAATCCAAACCACTCATTTCAAGGGTCCAATCCACATTAAGGGTCATGATCCTCTTTTCTCTTCTCCTCACTTACCTACCACTCACCCCTCACCCACTAACCATAGCCAAAAACCATCACACCCTCTCACCCTCACTCTCACCCCAACCACAATCCATCAGTCCAGCCCCAATCCCTCACACCACTCACATCCCTCACCCTCATCCCCTCCCTCCAAACGGAGATCCGTCCGCATTAGTCACACATGGAAAAGTATGAAAAGCTGATGGAAAAATGATAGAAATGCATGTCCAGTCCAGTCCATGCTGTGTACATGTGCACCTACATGTGCACCTACCTACACACCTACACATCTACACACCCACCTACATACACAACGTACCCCCATACATACCGTACCTCCACACCCCCATACCTACATAAATAAGCAATATAAGAAAAACGATTTCCCAACGGGCATTGGTGAATGAATGAGTGAGGATTCCTGCAGTGCGCGCAAGTCCATCCTACGGATAAGAACGGGTATATACCCCCCTTGTTTATTCATGCATGCTATGAATGCCCGTGTCGTGTCGGCTTGTTTTTGTCGTGGATGACGGGCGCGCGGGCGGGCGAGCGACTCTTTGATGCCGTATTGTATCGTATTGTATGTAAGGTCGGTCGGTTGGAAGATGTGGTGTGTATTTTTAAATGAATGGATGGGTTGAGGAATGCGTTTGCATTGAATGAATAAATGAATGAAAGACTTACAGGCAGCCTGTGTAGAGTTGAAGATACGATACATACCTACATACATACATACATACTTTATTGGCGATATCATATACAGGTACATAGCTTTCAAGCCGAGATCCATACATACATACATACCTACCTCATACCTATGATTATGATAGAAAAGAACGGGAGGTTTTCCCTACATATCTATCATATCTACCTATCACATATGTATCACATATATATACCGTTACCGTTACCGTTAGGCTGGCTGAGAAGTATGGGGGTAAAATTGTATATTGTAGAATCGAATCAGACTCATACGATATCAGATAATAGGTATCTGAAGTAATGGAAGGACTTGCAGATTTCACCCCACTGTGATAGATAAATTTATTGATATCACATTTACATTTACATTTCCATACTGACCATCAAATGCATCAATATCATATCATATCAAATCAAAATGAATCCAACATTATTATTCACGAGCAGAAAAAATCCCCAAGAATCGAATCGGTGTTTAAAACCACATGTAAAACTTCCGTCCGTTTGTTTTATTTTCCTCTGCTCCATACCTACCTAGTACCTAAGAAATAATATAAATGAACCAACCACTAAATAGATGTGCACTCCAGGCTTCACGTTTCCACTCGATTTACCCGGCCAGCAACAAGGTGTACATACGGAATACCGATATGGGCCATCCATCCATCCATTATTACCCAGGTACCCATCTACCTGCATACCTAGATCCTATCCTATCCTATGCACCGAGGGTTCAATATCGACTCAGATCCATCTGAGTCGAGCATGCGGAAAGTCATCGTCATCGTCATACCCAAGTATGTATGTACCTATGGGTTCTCGAGCCTCGACTATTCAACTCTAATTATGTATTTATTGTATTATATTCTTAGTACAGTATGCAGATAAGAAAAACGAGGGGCTTCCAAGACCGGGTCGGCCGGATGAATGAGTGAATGTTTTGGGACTCTTTAGACTTGGTTGGAGATCGGGAGTTTGGACCTTGGAGCCAATTGACTAGATTTAGAGATTGTCGATTCAAGAAGATACATATTGAAGTACGGTAACGGTAACGATACGTGCGAAGAAGTTGGTTTGGATGGATCGCCCCATCGCACCTGAATTGATCTCCCCCTCCAAAAAGAAAAGGAAGATCTTTCATTTCATTTCATCACACCCTCTCTCTCTCCCTCTCCCCAAACCCAAGATCCCAAATCCCCTAACCCTTCCCTCGCCCTAAATCCCAAATCCCCTAACCCTTCCCTCGCCCTAAATCCCAAATCCCCTAACCCTTCCCTCTCCCCAAATCCCAAATCCCCCATCCAGCAGCCCCACCGAATCTCGATGACGACAGGATCCACGATACGCATCGACGGAGGTATTGAATTCGGTATAGTTAGTTCATTTGCCACCCTTCTTCCCTCTCCTCTTTCTCCTCTTTCCCTCGCATTAGCATTCAAAAAACGCCCCATCTAGAATGGGCTCTTTTTTGTCTTCCAGGGATGGGGTGTTGTGGGTTTCATCCATATGTATCTCTTAACTCACTTTATAGTTCAAAGTTTAAATAATTTCTTGGCAAGCGATGGGTTGGTTGTGTTAGGTTGGGTTCTTTGAGGTTTGGATCATGCAGTGGGATGGTTGATGGATGGATGATGGAAGTTGGGACTTTGGATGGTTTTAGTTTGGATCTGATTTGTGTTGGTTATAGGTTGGAAATGATAAGTTGTAGATAATAAATTGTAGATTGTTTTTTCTTTTGTTTTGTTTGGCCTTATCGATAACTGACAAGGGGTTCGGCAGTTAACGGTGTCATTATCATGTATTCGGCTTAGTAATCAGCCTAGGTAGTAATCAGCCTAGTGAGCGAGAGCTCTTATACCTTTAAATGGAGTAGAATTGAGCACATCAATTTGATTGGATAGAAACCACCTCAGGTCAGGGATCCTCATCTCCAAGGAACAATCCACTCTCTACTCCACGTGCTCTACTCCCAACTCTCAATACTTTATCCCGCCAATAACCAAGGCCCGGAAAATTCAAGAAAAAAGAGGACTGGACCCCTCACATCAATTAATTTATATCCTGGATATGAATGGAGAGAAATAAATTAATAAATAAATCAGGGTCCTCCATATCCATATCGCTATCTATCACAATCGGATCCTACACCATTTTCTCGATCAGCTTTGCTTTTACTTGTGTGACGTCAGTTTTGAATTGAAGATTGAAGATTGAAAAATCCATACCATTGATATTTTGAATTTGACAATTTTTTGGGGTGAAATTGGCTGTTGGTATCGGTAAGTATCGCTTGATGTAAAACGTAAAACGTTTTTTGGTATAAACTGTTGTAAACCGTATTTTGGTATAAACGTAAAATGTCTTTTGCCCAGGTGGTATAAACCAATGAAATGAACTAACGCGCTTTAAATACGGCCGCTCGGGCCGACCAATGAAAGCCATCGCCTATGGCTTGTTCTTAGACTACGTCCGTCTTATTACTGAGTGTATACGGTATCCCATTCTCAGACCCTTATGGCAGTTTAACTAATTTATTAACGCTTTTACCGTAAATACACGTGCGTAAATACTAACGGTTATTGCACGAGCAAATTACAATTACTAGTATTTTAGTAAAGTGGGGCAGATGTTGAAGCGCGGAGCGCTTATCAGCGGTTCTCGTCACGGAGTGAAATGAAAAAAGGAATTATAATCTTAGACATCGAAATAGTATTGTAGTAACTTAGATGTTGTTGGAATCACCATGCGCGATGGAGAACAAATGTACTATAGTATTCAGTGTATTTAGCTTGAAGTTTTCTTGGTTTGCCACCCACCTACCGTGACCTAACCACCTCCAACCAACCACAACGCAACAATCATCCAAAAAATCATCAATGGATAGCAGGATAGTGTATGCATCTAGCCGACGCCCCAGTAAATCAGGGAAGAAAAGCCATCGATCTTTTCCATGGGGTGAGTTGAAGGTGGCTGTAAGCGCGAAGGTAGCTCTGATCCCGATCGGGAATTTGTTTTTCCGACGTAGGTTTGGAATGGTTTGATTTTTGGAGGTAGGTGTGAACGGGTGCGATTTCCTCGCGATGATGAATTTGCCATTTGCGTTTTGCGTTTATGGAGGAGGTAGGTAGGTAGGTGACGGATCCACGTCGCTGGTTCATATGTGTATTCATCAATATGTTGAAATGATGTTGTATGGTATGAATTGTATATCGAAAGATCGATCTGCGCAGGACTTATATGCCTCTGCTTATTCTTACTCACACTACCTATCTATCTATACATATACATACATATTACATATTACATACACAGCACATGTAACACCAAGACGCGGGTAAGGGAGATATCTCCGAATGCAAGGCAAGGCAAGGTAAGGTACTGTACTGTACTGTAAGGTGAAGCATGCACGTAGGTAAGTAAGTAATGCAAGCCAGCATATGCGAATGCGAATATCCCGAGTGTGCTTTTACTTTTTCATTTGGGGGGTGAGGGGTTTTCCTATCTTTTGAATTGTGAAGGTTGTAAGGGTCCCGGATTCGGTAGGATATCCCGTGGGTTTTTTCCCCCCGTGGTTTATATTGGTTTGATTTGATTCGATTGATTTGATTGATGTGATATGATTTGATATGATTGGATTGGGAACTTTCATTTCTTGTGTTACGTTTGGTGGGAAGGATATGGTAGGTAAACATAGGTAGGTAGGTGGTGGACGGGTAGTGGACAGTGGATGGTGGATGGGGGAAGAAAAAGGCCTCATGTGGTACAGGAAAGGCTCGAAGCAGTCCGGGACCAAAAGTTGAAAAAAAAAATATGATATATGATAAAGAATCGGGAATGTGAGGTTTGGATGCCGCGTCTTTTTCGTACGAGGACCCTTTGAATTTCTTGTGACTTTGTGTGAGGGAGGTACTGTAGGCCCTGGTAGGTGAGCGATTATTATTGTGTTGGAACTTGGAACTTTGGGGTGAGGAGAGTGCAGGTGCGGGGGGAGTTGCAGATTTCAGGGTCTGGCTATCGATAGAATCCATCAATCTACCCATTCTTTCGACGTGGAGGTCCGACGAGAAATGGGAAAATTGAAAATTGGACGGTGGAAGAAATTCTTGAGTCGGGAATACCTACTGAACTGTCCTTTTTGAGATAGTCCGGGTTCTGATGACTACTGTATAGGTACGTAGTGGAATGATTGGTAGAGACTTGATCAACTAGAGCTTTTAGATCTTACAATTATTAGTCATTTAGCGCAATCTATCCCTCGTAGCTTCAATGGGAGAGGGGGGCAGCAAATCGATGACTTGCTTCATTTTTCATCGCCGTCTTCCCTATCCAAGAAAAGCCACGCACGGATCATGAATCTGAGCGGTTCAAAATGAACATAATTTATCTATGTAGGTATGATTTACATTTTTCCCTGTCCATCCTTTAACCAACAGATAACCGATGTGGTTTGGGGGGGAAGGAGAGAAAATATGCTGTACCACATGTGTTGTACGTCGCGGGCGCAGTGTTGACCAGGTTAGGGAATCTCGGGGAGAAAATATGAGGGTTTCTTTCGGCATTGTGATAAGTGACCCCGGTTTTTGGGTTCTCTACGGAGAGTATCTCCGTTGTGTATGGAATCTTGTACTCGAGAATTGTGAAGCTATCAACGCTTGACTCTAGACAACGTTTGGACCTCAAGGATAGACACTAAAGTTATTAGCCTCTCAACTGACCCCAAACGCTCAAAAAAGGGTTTTCTAACCTAATAAAAAGGTTAATCGTTGGCGGTGAGTAGTGATTTTATATAGAATCTTCTTTTTTCTTGGCCGATTGTATGATCCTTTACATTAGATGATGATCTTTTAAAAGGAATCAATTTCCTCTTTAGTATAGGTCTTTTGTCTAAAACAATTACCTACTCTGTAGATCCTATACTATATGCCCTAGCCTCTAGGTGATGTGTCGTAAGTTGCCCCTATGGGGTTAAAGAAAAAAACATAAATACTGTATTAGAACTACCAAAACCAATACAAATACTCGCTAAGAATTCTCTCTCTTCTTTATACTTTCAAATTTACAACCACATCGTCTCTCAACGCTAACCCAATCTATCATCAGATCTCTTGTTTCACGCTTCAATCATTAGGTATCTAATAATTGAAGTGTGAAATTTAGTACCTACTAATCTCCCTAGGCCAGAGGCTATAAGTCACTATCAACGGCATACCATTTATCACTCTTCAACTCTTTTTATTCCATATAAACCCTTCTCCTCTTTCTATTCGACATAAACCCCGAATATACACTCCATCCCCAATCTACAATTGGATCTTTTGTTTCATACTTCAATCACCATCTTATAGTACCTGGCTAGCTAGATATCTATAACTTATCTCTATAACCCGAAGATTATAAAGTATTGAACAATCAACCATATATACTTTATCATTCTTCACCTCATTCTATTCGACATAAAACCTTATAGATACACTCTATCTCCAATCTACAATTGGATCTCTTATTTCACACTTCAATCACCATCTTATAGTACCTGGGCTAGCTAGATATCTACCACTTATCTCTATAAGCCAAAGATTATAAGTTATTGAACAATCAATCATATACTTGATTGTTCTTTAACTCTTTCTATACGATATAAGATCTGAAATATAAACCCAATTCTCAAGCTACAATCGGATCTTCTATTTCGCATTTCCATCACTAGCTAGGTAGATAGGTATCTACTACTTATCCCTGTAAACCGGAGGTTAGAAGTTCCTGGACAATCAATCCCTCGCGCTTCAACTCGCTTCTTCGCTACTTCGCTACTTCCCTCCTTCATCAAGACTCCCCACTCCTTTCGAAGAAAGGGTGTAAGTTTTATAATTCTCTCCTCTTCACCAATTTGAATCTCAACCCCAGTCGCAAATCAGTAAATTGATCGCAATGTCGAATTCAAGAGTACCTGCTTTGAAGGGTAGAGATTCCACGGGTCACGAAGTTGCCTTGTTAAATCATCCATCTTCTGTACCACAGTCACAACAACGACCAATTCAATCATCACAACGACCCATTCAATCATCAATGGATCAAATTGGAAGGAACCCCAGGACCCATCCACAGGCTCAACACATGGAGCGAGGAATTTCGAATAGGTCCATTGAAAGCATCATGTCAGTGCCCAGCTTGCTTACTAGGGATTCAACAGATTCTCCTCATGCAAATCAAACTCGATCACCAGATTCACCCATTCTCGACCATGGAGGAAATTATGCTTTGTCAAATCAATATGAAAAGGATCATGGTTATCTTGGGATGAATCATAGGGAAGAACCACGATCAGGTTTCTCTGGATCACCATGGAATATTGGATCAATGTATTCCTATGGAAGAAATCCTAGGGAAGAAATGCAACCACTCCATCGACGATCCAGTAACACCAAGGAAAGAAAGATCCTTTCTAGGAGAAGATACCCATGTCCATACAGGGAACGGGAGAATTGCCACGCACTTTTAACCACCTCCGGCCATGCAACCCGGCATGGGAAAATACACGAGTCTCCAAAGGTGCGATGCACTGTTTTTGGATGCATGAGGAGATTTACCCGGCGGGACAACATGAAGCAACATCTTGCTATTCATTTTAAGAACAAGCCTCGATCTTCATCGGGCATTGTGGGATCAAATGGAAGGTCGTCACTTACAATGTCTGCAGAAGTACAAAGAGGAGCATCCCCAAGACCCAGAACACTCTCTCACCTGCCCTCATCGAATACTCCTCCATTCGATTTACAAGACCAAGGACATCCAACACAACACCAAGGATATCCAACACAATCCAACTTGCTGATGGGTGCGCCCCCACAACCATCACATCCCGAAGATCAAGCAGGTATCCAAAATCCGCCTCCCCAAAACCCCTTAAGTGTACTGGCCGACGCAGCATCCTATGTCTCGAAGGATAAGGATATGTAAACTCTGTCGAAAAATTACATCTTTTGGAATTCTTGACACCTCACCAATCAGGAAGCGTTGGAAATTAGCTTTACTGTAGTCGTACAAATCGATACAATCCATAGCCCGCGCCATCTTTGATCTCTTCTACTACCGTATCCCTTCAGCATATGCAGGTAACTGTTGGAATCACGATTGGACGCATCTTATTTCGATTCAACGATGGCTTCGAATCGATGGCCTTGCCAGGCTTTAGAATAGGCATTCGCGCCAACGATGACGCATCTTACGATCCAACGATGGCTCGATGGCCTTGCCAGGCTTTAGAATAGGCATTTGCGTCAAACAACGATTTGGACGCATCTTACGCGCCAACGATGGCTCGACGGCCTTGCCAGGCATTAGAATAGGTGCTTACAATACTCAGGATATTGGGGATGTGGCAGGAATAAGGGGTGCTATAAGGAATGAGTGCTAGGAGGCTTTATCACAACCTTTTTGTGCGAAGGGGTGTGTTGAAAGTCGTCAGTACGGTTTAGTACAGCCGGTTTAGTATAACCTCAAGCTAGCAATATTGTTTATTTAAGAGCTCTCTGATCAAACCTACAATTCTACAATCAATCAATCAACTCTTGATTCCATGAACCTTTTCCATCGTGATCTGAACTTCAACAGGTTATGAGCCCGGCTGCGTAGCCACCAGTTTGGAAAAGGTTTTTTGTATGATTTGTATAACTTGTGTGATTTATACGATTCGTACGATTTATAATTATGATTCATATAGTTCGTATAGTTTGTAAAAATGATTCGTTAGGTTTGTAAATAGGTTTGTAGGTAGGTTTGTAGATTTAGAATTCGTTTGTAGGTTCGTACGATTCCAGAATCCGTATAATCATTCGTCGGGCACGTCACCAAGGGCATATGGAATGGAATCTTGGATCTGTAATGTGATAAAGGAATTATACTAAAAGGGAAAGGGGTTTCTTTAGAAAATCATTATTTAAATATAGAGGGTGATTATGTGATTAGTTATATGGCATTCATTGGGCAGGGCTTAGGCATGATATGATATATGTGATTTTCTGTTCTTGGGTGTTAATTCAAGATGCATGATGAGATGAGTTGAGAAATTGGGAGATTATATTGAGAAGGAGGTAGGTAGGTAGGTAGGTTGATAGGACTTGGATTTAATACCTATTAGTGACGGGAGTGAGTGAGGAGGGTATCTTGGTGTTTTTTCTTAGGTAAATATCTATTGGAGTCTGTATCGTATCATATCGTACCACTCGCCTGCCACCTCCCACCTGCCACCCGTTAAAACCGAAACCGTGTTTTTCTGGGTCGTTTTCTGATGATGTACTACCTAGGTAGGTACCTTCTTTCCCATGTATTACAAGGTAGGTAGGTAGGTAAAAAGTCCCTACCTAGGTACCCGAAACGAAGTGGGAGGGTTTCGCTTCCGGATCTGTGGGTCCTTTCACGCCCTATCGTTTCCAGTTCAAGTTTCCATGCATCAACAGTCACGGTCACGGTCTCCCGGACCAGACCGTTACGCAGTGGGCACTTACTTATTCATGAATCAGGGAATGATGGGACGATGAAGGAAAATACTTATTCGTATCTTGGGACACCCGATTGGTTATTTCTGATTACTTGTTTTCTTTTGATATTTGTACATGCGTATCTATCTACTGGGTACGTCTGTCGAGTCCGATTGGTTATTTCTGATTACTTGTTTTCTTTTGATATTTGTACATGCGTATCTATCTACTGGGTACGTCTGTCGAGTCTGAACAGTGGCACAATAGTTGGTAAGTAGGTAATAACATCGAAATGACGCGGGAGCTCGGTTTTTCCAAGAAATAGAAATTTGAGTATTTGATTTGACCTGGGGCTCGGGATTTGGAGAGTGAGATGTGAATGAATCATGATGGTGATGATGATGATGGTGGAGGATCTGATCTGGTCTAAGCGAGGCAGGAAGAATTAAAGTATAAAAAATGATGAAAAGTTCAAATGAGCCGTGGACTGCAGGTTGATGAGAATAGTCGCTCCGATCTAGCTTGGGTCTGGAATCGTTAATTAAGGGGTAATTCGGATATTTGGATTGGGAATTTGACTTCTTTGTTTCGGGTGTTGGAAGTTTATCAAAGACTGCGAATGAATTTCTTTTGTATTGTTATCAATGACGGTAAATGCCTTAAATAGATAGACTATAATATATACTACTAGTAGGTGGTATTTGTGGTGTGGCGAGAATGCTACAAGTGGGCGAGTTATTCTCGCCGCTAATTTTTGCCGAGTTGCTAACCTACCGCAGGAGAAAATGGAGATAGAGTATTCATATACCAAAATTCCTTCCTGCATTTCCATTTAATTTTCTCCATCCATTGATTTGATTTCATTTGATTTGAATTCATCTTGCTGCATACTTTCAGTGTTTGTACGGGGTTCTTTCTGTTTTCTTATTCTGT
Organism: Ciborinia camelliae; assembly: GCA_025890175.1. Taxonomy (NCBI): domain Eukaryota; kingdom Fungi; phylum Ascomycota; class Leotiomycetes; order Helotiales; family Sclerotiniaceae; genus Ciborinia; species Ciborinia camelliae. The sequence goes on from JANPYM010000008.1 coordinate 1,759,952, forward strand.
CTCTTGAGGGCCTTATTTCTATTCTACCGGTGATGGTAATCTCCTTTTTCATAACTACCCCAATTAATGCTGTAAATTATTGCATATCAGATGGGATCTAATCTAATTCCTCAATATATCAACAACAAATAGTTGTTTGTACTAGTATCATGTTATTATCCTTTCTTTATACGTTTTCTCACTTTTGCTCTTTTATCTTTCTCGGATCTTTCCCGCATTATTAGTGTAAAGAATTTACCCCATAATCTAGCAGTCTACCCGTTAGCTCGTTATTGTCACATATTCTTATTATTCTACAAAGTTACTAGTATACCCAACACTAATTTGCCCTTCTTATTTCTTTCCATTGAGCTTCAAGGCCAAATTTCCATCAACGAGCTCACTATTAGCTATCGCTTGCAAGACCCCTGAAATGGAACGTGAAGTATAATAAAGCAATAAGAGATGGCTGTTAAAATGACGGATGCTTATCGAGTGAGCACTAAGTATTGCTGTTCGGATACAATAGTAATGAACGTCTATATTCAGTGGATTGGGAAGGCAGATATTTCGGAGATTTTAAAGACAGCGAGGTTTTGAGATATTGGGCTCCAACAGTATAGGCATTAGTATACTACAGTGAAACGGTGGCTGATATAAAAGCTATACCATTTATTAAAATACATATAAATTTTAATACAGTCGATAACAAGCAAACCTCACTTAAAAAAGAAATTCTTATTTAATTTAATTTTTTTAATGCAATATATATAGAATAATCCAAAGAATCCAAATATGCAATAAAAAATATAATCCGATATATATTTGATTTAATATTTAATATACAGGAAATTCGAGGGCGTCACGTGACGACAGTTGAGGAATTGAGGCTATCGTCCGAACTTATACTATATCATCTTATATTATATATAATATATATAATAAAATACTATCGTCCGAAGTGATTAGAAATCGTTCGAAGTGATGAGATACTTGGAAGAAAAAGTAATCAAGTTTGAAAAAAGTAAGGGAAGGGGGTGAAGGGAAGAGGGTGAAATCATGTGATATTATTTAGTTTTCAATTTTTTAGAGGTTAATTAATATAGAATGATAGAGGGAAGCTAGATAAATCGAATAGTATAATTAGATTATACGTAAGTGGCGTCGTCGATCTGATATAACTTATATAAGAGATTGGACGATCACGTGACGACAGTTCGAATTTCAAGATTTTGTTTTTTGGATTTTTGAAGCTTTTCCCAATGGAATTTCAAAAATATTTTTACAGCATTGGAATCAGCTTCAAAATCTGTATATTTTGGAATCAAAAAAAATAAATATAGGTGAAATTTATTTTTAAGTGAGGTTTGCCTGTTATCGACTGTACTACTTATGTATATACATATTAATAATATTTTTAATATCATTTACTACTAAAAATATACTAAAAATATACTAAAATACCGGAATTTGCATATTTTTATAAATTCCTAATAACATTAACTAATTGCTACGGTAGATTTAGATGAGTGCCTGAGATCTCAGGCGTAGCCTGAGATATTAGGCATCTCTCCTCGCTAGATCGTACAGCCGTACGGCTGTACTATCTACCTTACGCATATAAAGGGCTTCGCCCTTTATAGGTGTAAGGGCTCTTCAAGCAATATAATACATTTCAACCTCGATGCTTTAGCATCGTGACACTAATGAAATACTTAAAATATGCTAAAATACTTTTGAAATGTTTTTGGAATGCTTTCAAAATATGTAAATTCCGGTATTTCAGTATATTTTCAGTAGTAAATTATATTCAAAATATTATTAATATTATTAGTAGTATTATATTTTATACTACTTATTCAAATATTTTCAAAAAATACTATATCTACTACTAGAGTGGGGCGTAAACAAAATACTGAAAATACTAATGCCCTCACTGGGCTCCAATGTGCTTTTCTCATCTTCCTACAGTCGGAAAAAATCTTTATATAAGAAAATACTACAGAAAGTGACATATATGAGTTTCTTCTTCAAGTACAAATCTATCCACCTATCAACTAATCCAACCCAATATCACTCTCCTATTGTCGAGCTAGAGCTGACTCGTACTGAATAAATGTGCTACAGACGCAGCATTCATAGCAAAATCAAAGACCAGACATCGACCGACAAATGCGAAACGTCACGTCACTGTTGGCAATACCTACTCCAAAAGAACTCTCCACCTAGGTAGATATACGTTCGCGTGGGTAGAATTTCTCAAGTCTTTGTATTTGTAGTACGTAATGAGTAGCGAGCGACTTTGGAGTTTTTGTCTCTATGGAACTAGATAGATCGTAATCGGTTACCAACCTACGACTCATTCTTCTGGGGAGAGAAATAGTTATCTTTAACATCTCCAGTATATTTTAGAATGCGAGATGGCGTTACAGTATTCTAACTAGTATGTGAGGACTATACTATACTAGTATAGGTATCATTAGTCTAAAAACTTAGGTGATAACCTATAAGCGCCAGCCCGTGGGAATTCCAAACTAAGCTCCAGTACGCTATTTTTTCTTAGTCTCGGTAGTTGAATTTTTAGTAATAAACTTGAATCTGCTTCCAATCAAAGTCCACAGAACTCTAATGTTGCATGTCTGCTTGTTTTATTCTAGAAGCATTATCCTTATAACTGTAGGATTAGTGTATATTTTTGGATTTAGGTTATATGCCACCTAGTTTGGAGGAAGTCTAGTCCCCACCAACTATTTTAGTTGCGGTAATTAATACCATAGAAAAGTAATGTTGCATGTCTGCTTGTTTTATTCTAGAAGCATTATCCTCACAACTGTGGGAGTAGTGTATATTTTTGAATTTAGGTTATATCCCACCTAGTTTGGAGGGAATCTAGTTGCCAGTAGTTATGTAATACCACAGAAATTAACTGTTGGAATCACCATGGGTGATGGAAACAAATGTACTATATCGAATTCTAAAAGCTATGCTACAGATAGACTATATAAGCCCGCTAGCGCATGCTTGGCGCCGTAGGCACGTGATTTATCCAACAGTAACGTTGCATGTCTATGTTTTATTCTAGAAGCATTATCCTCACAACTGTAGGAGTAGTGTATCTTTTTAAAGTTTAGGTTATACGCCCCAGTTCGGCAAAAGTCTAGTCATCATCTATTATTTTAGCTGCGGTACTTAATACTGAATATATCATAAGATACCCTGAAGCAATTCCAGGAACCGAAAAAGCTCTCCTCAATCTCAGATCCCATCTTTTTTCTCTCCAAACCCATACAATCTATCCCTCTTCAACTCACGCACCTGTTCATCGGTTCCAAAACCCGCTCGGGCAGGTATTGACTTGCCCAGCTGACCCTGCGATCCGCCTTCCTCCACCAACTCACCAAATCTAACTTTTAACTCCTTCAACTCGTTCGAGACATTTTCGACGCCGCCCAAACAACTACCCGCAGCAGTCCGATTCAGTTTCGTATCTCCAGTGGTTGTGATGAGCAATTGGATGAATCCACCATCAATAGCGTTAACTCCATTTTTGGCAAGCGCGATCGCGCCGAGCGCCATGAATGGAATGGATAACCCGAGTGCCAAGAAATAAGGCATGTAGAGATTTAACGGTCGAGATAAGGAGAACACATTGCATGTGGTTGTGATGGTGGCGTTGGCATTGGTTTTCCAGAGACCGTAGGAGGTCATGACAGATATGGTGGTGTTGAGAAGAAGTGAATTGAGGTTTTCTTGCGTGATATTGATCCCCATCTTACAAGAGCTCACGACACTGTTATTGTATTGCTGAAAGCAGTTATACATTTGAGATGCTGTGACTTACAGTCCGTCGGTCGAGGCTAGAAATATGTCAGATTCTGAGATTCCTGTTCATGATACGAATGGGTAGGAGAATTCCACCCCTACTTACTGGCTACAAGCCCTCTACCATTCGGTAATTCGACTTTCGGTACAAAATCGATATTATGTGACCACAGATTTCCCTCGCCATCCAATGGTGGATTAAAGACTGCGTTATTGGTATTATTGGAAAAAGTAACAGGTGTGGTTTCATTGAATGGACCCGAAATTGAGATTGCGGAAGTGTAGTTTCCACGCAGTGGCTTGATCACAGCTTCAGCAATAGACCCGAGATTTATGTCTCGATACCATTCGGTATCATTAGTGTCCCATCTCAAATGCGTGGTATTTTCATCAGCGATTCCATGAACTGATCTCCATAATGATGGTTGTAGTATGTCGACTTTTTGTGCTGAGCTGCTCAGCACTTGGAAACCATTGGTGTAGTTGACTGCCAAAGTATAGTCTGCCCGCCATAGCTCACAGCTCATCATATTTTTCTTGGCACCAATCAAACCTTCATGTCCTGTGCGGTTGGTAGGGCCGTAGAGTGTGGTCTCATCGATGTTTGCTGCGATTGGTGAGTATGTGACTGTGTCGAAGGTAAATGGTAAGCCTTTCGCTGATGCGCCCATCTCATCATGTTCGAAAGGTGTATTGTAGCGTCCTTCATACATATTGAACATTCCGTCAGGAAAATCATATGTATTTAGATAGGTGATTTCGGTAGAAGCATTGCATTCTAGCCATGGGCCAGGGAATTGGATAGTGTATGAACAATTCTCAATGCAATCAGGAGTGAACCAGAATGGCTGATCTCCAGTCATCATTGTCAATATGGCCAGTTGCACTAGTGCGTCGTGATATAGATTTCTAGACTACTCGTCAGCAAGATATGAGACTAGTATTTACCATCTCTAACTGAACTCACGCAGATCCAAGGGAGCCATTAACAATATCAAGAGAACCTAACATGAAGTACTTATTTGCATCGGCATAACTTCCATCACCTACCTATTGAAGCGATTAGCCACCACCTTGCGAAAAATAACAGGTACGTACATATGAAGGATCAAATGTCTGAACAAGCACTTCATCAAATCTAATCTTCTCTGCTACGGCGATTGTCATTGCACCGGTTGGAAAATTGACCGCAATCTGTATACTCCACATAAGAATGGCAAGTAAGAAGAGGAGTGGTGCAGCTTTGAAATCAGCCCGGAAAATCACGATAGGATTAGACCGGAGAAGAAACAAATTTTCGATGGTTGAGACTTTCATTGCCGAGACTCGAAGAACCCGCCATAGGTATTGGCAAAATGCAATGCCTAGGCCGAAATTCAGAACGATGCCAAATACACTCGAGATTATATTCGAGGCTGTCGAAATATACTAAATGGGAGCGTGGTGAGTATGTGCATAAACAAGGCGGCAAAAGGTTGATTTACTGATTGAGGAGCAATTTCATGTTCCCCGTCTGATGGTTTCCCGTCGATATAATGGAAAAATATGATGTGAATGATTGCAATGATTGAAGCTGAGATTGAAGTTAGTCTCAAAGTTCAACGGACAGTGTAATGATCTATCAAGACGCACCAAGCAAATAAGCACCTGCCATTACGAATCGTGTTTGCCAGCCTACTCCCCATTTACTAACATTACTTGGCTTCTTCTCATCATCATCTGACTGACTGCGTACTGATGTACCGGTATCCTCCCATGCTTCCTGTAAGGCTGTATTGCCATGAGAGAAATGTGAGTGTCTTTGCATGAGAACTGGTGCTGTCTGAAAAGTTTGAATTGGGTTCGTATCCGATGACATTAATTGAGTGACACAAGATGATGTAATGGGAAATCTTTACCGAAGTACATTAGTAAGGAAAAGAGATAAAAGTTGTTCCGGCGGATTTCTCAATGGAATATATATCTGCAATTACTGGATTTATTGGTCAGAGGGGATCAAATTAGCATCTATGCTACCAAGTCGCTCGCTTTCACGGATTACACTCCTTCAATAGCACAATTGCGGCGTTTGGATAGAGATGGTGAGAATATGTCTTCGGATTGGGTATATGTATCTTGCTGCATAACCTCTGGTTTCATGTTTTCTCCTATACCAAACTTTTCTTAAGTTATCAGCCTTACTCTGCGTATCCATATATCTTCAGCCCTTAATTTTCTCACCGGCTTGACAAAAAGGGGGCCAAATTACTATGTACGCATTGACACGCATGTCAGATAGTATGCCGAATAAGCCAGAGCCATGCTACACGGCATGAATGTCCAACCAAGAAGCTTGCCCCAGGAACTTTTACATGCGAAATATGACTTAGGCTAAATTGACAACCAGTTCTCTCTCTATGCCACACTTTTACTGTAGAAAATATGATCATGCATGTCACGGTCTTACACACCTATTTGGATAGACGAGCTATATTTACACCTGATAAAAAATATATTAAATGTCATTAAAGGGGTTGCATTTCATGCAATATCTCATCCCAAAACTCCATACCATCACATACTATCTTTCCCGCTCCCACTTCACTTCTTCTCAATTAACAAAAAACTGGTCCTCCCTACTAATCTTCTCTCTCTCGGCCCTCACAGCCCCCCCAAAAACCGTTCCATCAAACCTCGGCATATCAAAAGTGCCCTCCGGGTCATTCCCCTTCTCCAAAATATACTCTCTAACTCGATTCTTACTTCTCTCAATTTCTCGCAACAACCCCGTCATCTCCAACTCCACCATCTTATTGGTCTTCGCCCCCCCTTTAATGGCCGCTTCCATAACATGATATCTACTAACCTCATTCCTCAACATCATATCCAACGGCGTTGTTGTAGTGCCCTCTTCCTTGTAACAAGCAATACTCATCCTCTCCAACCTGGGTCTACCAAAAAGTAATCCCTTGATTTCATTACTATATCCATGATAATTGAAATGAATCGGTCTATCCGCAGTAAAGATACTGTCAAACGCATCGTGTGTTAAGCTATGCGGATGCAATGTTTCGGCTTCGAGAATCATCAAATCCGTTACGTTAACGACGCGGACCCGTAACAAGGGACATTTCTTTCGGAGCCAGGCAGCCGCAACAACGACTTCAAACGTTAGTTCCGAACCGATCCCGACGAGAACCACGTCCGGATCGAGTCCTGAGTCGGTGCTGCAGAATTTCCAGATAGAAGCTCCGGCTTGACAGTGCTTTTCTGCTTCTTCGGGACTGAGGAACACAGGTTGAGGTTGTTTAGAGCCGACCATTAGGTTTACGTAATTGGTTGATTTGAGACAATGAGCGATGGTTGAGAGGAATGTGTTTGCATCGGGTGGAAGATATACTCTTGCGGCTGTCGGTTTCAAATTCAGGACGGCACCGATGAAGGACGGATTTTGATGGGAAAACCCATTGTGCTCTTGGCGCGTCCAGGTGCTGGTTTCGATGTAGTTGAGTGAGGAGAGATTACGGCGGAATCGCGTTTCCCGCGCCATTTTGTTGAATTTACTGTATTGGACCATCATGGTATGGATTATACCGAGGAAAGACTCGTAGGAGGGGAATATTCCCGTGCGTCCGGTTAGGGTGTAACCTAGAGAGGGGATGGTTGGTATGAAGATGTAGGGAAATAGAGGAAATGTGTAATCTTACCTTGAAGAAAACCTTGACATGCATGTTCGCTGAGAATCTCGATGACTCTCCCACCTTTTGCGCGTGAGAATTCATCCCATTGGAAATTACGTCCTGTGTGTTTGAACACTGCGTCGAGTTTATTGCTGACAAGTTCGTCGGGAGAGAATATACGTAAGGATTTCGGATTGTCGACCAGAGTTTGATCAATAAAATCACCAATAGCCTTCATACAAGAAGCTTCTTTGCCTTTCTCAACACCATAATTGTTCCAGTCGGGTACTTTCAATGGTTCATGATGCTTATATGTCACTGGTCGCTGGCCAAGCCTTTTATTGCCGGATGGGATTATCTTCTTGACTGAGTCGATAATATCGCCAGATTTTGTAAATAATTCGGCAGGTTTATAGGAGAGAAGCCACTTTTGGAGATCGGCAAGTTGACTTTTGTTGGACTTTGCGGCCATCAGAGGAACTTGATGGGCGTGAAATGATCCTTCAACGAATTCTCCATCGACAATTTTTGGTCCACCCCATCCTTTAGGAGTGCACATGATGATGACTGGCCACTGTTTTGTGTCAGTATATAGATTTGGATTTAGGGACTGTGGTAAATACTCTTGGTTTGGTGATGGGGTTGCCAGATCTGGCAGCTTTTTGGATTTTACGAATCTCATCAAGAGCCCATTCCATTCTGCTCGCCATATCTTGATCCTGTGATATCATTAGTATGAATCTCCCATATGTTCGAGTGGACAACCCAACTTACAATGGATGACAAATCCTCCACAAATTGACATTCATATCCATAGCCCGCAAAGAGACATGCAATCTCCTTTTTATCCATACAACCATAAATAGTTCTCTCGGAGATTTTAAATCCGTTGAGGTGAACAATTGGAAGCACCGCACCGGATTCAGCAGGATCAATATACTTGACCGCGTGCCATGCAGTAGCTGTGGGACCGGTCTCGGCTTCTCCATCACCAACAACACATGCAACAATCAAATCAGGGTTATCCATCACGGCACCAAAAGCGACCGGAAGTGCATATCCAAGTTCTCCACCTTCGTGGATGGAACCGGGAACTTCGGCACTGATGTGGGAAGGGAAACCGGAGGGGGTACTGAAGCGGGTAATAAGGTTGTGCAGTCCTTTTTTATCGTTGGAGTATTGCGGGTAGAATTCGGATAGAGTACCTTCGAGCCAGAGGGAGGAAAGAATAGCTGGAGCTCCATGACCCGGTCCAACTACATAGATCATATTGAGATCATTCTTTTTAGTGATGTAGTTGAGATGAGCGTAGACCAAGGTAAGACCAGGACATGTTCCCCAATGACCTAAGAGTCTTGGCTTAATATCATCGAATGTAAGATCTCTCTCCAAATAAACGTTATCGGAAAGAAAAATCATAGCTATGGAGCTTTTAGCGAAGATCCTAAGTACCTTATTTACGGGAAGTTCTTACCAGCAGCGATATAACTGCTTGCTCTGTAGAATTCCTGAAGGAACCCCACATCCTCAGTGGCAATTGGTTGCCTCCATGCCTTGGACCATAAGTTGCTTGCTGCAGGTGGTAAATTGGATTCCAACGGTTCAGGGTTTGGTCTATCTATGATTTCTCCGGGCATCTTTGCGTTTGTTTTATGTTGATTTTGTATGCTCTGAGTGTCGAAATGGTAGAATGTAGAATATATAATGCATAAATTACTCAATTGAAAGATCAAAGATCAATGGAGTCTTATATATCAACGGAGTATGTGGCTTGCTACCCCTCTCACTAATTCCTAAAACAAAAATCAAGCTCCAGCTCTCAAGGCTCAAGCTCTCCACTTCAATAAAGGAAACTGCGTCACATCTGATACTGAAAGGAAGAAGGAATAAAACAAATGCATATGTAATAGCATTTCTGGTGAATATTTGGACAGTTGTTTGTTCATACAATTGGTTGATAATGATTTCCACAAGGAAGTCTGTCAAACCCTCACACTGGGAAAGTGCCAGATTTGGCACTTTTCTTTATACGGGGTAACGTCATACTCCTTTATGATTATGGGTTGAGATTCAGCCCTGATAATACTATATTTTATTCAATTGAATATTCCAACACGGTAAAATTCCTCTGAAATGCAGCTTTAAGTGCAGCTTTATGTATAGATATCCTCTACCTAGTAGTATCATCTCACACACCTCTCATCTCCTCTCAATCACTTGATAAGTAGAAAAGAAAAGAAAAGAAACCTCCTGAGGCAAAAATCTATACATCAACTCAGTAATATCTCACTCCCAGGTAATAAATATAAATATATGGTGGCTCGCTCGTTGGAAATGGCATGACAATTGAAAAAAAAAGGGGTGTGAAGGGTTTAATATGGCGTGAGAATTCCAGATCTTAAGATTCTAGCCCCTATATCCCACGGGCATTTATCCCTGTATTTTCAAGAGTCTAGAAGCTTATACCCCCTGTAATCACTCAAGTAACCAATCGATAAGATCTAAAATTATCAGTTTCGATAAGAATGTGACCTTAGCGGGCGCGGGCGCAGGGCTTTCTTTGAACGACATTCATCTGTTTGCATATGCAAATTGATGGGATGTGATGTGATGGGATGGGATGATATGGTACGAGAAGAGAAGGAGAGAAAATAGGTAGATTTTCGAAAGCTCATGATTCTGTTGATATACTTTAAATTCCAATACAACTTTTCATACACTCTCAGAGATATTTCTCTCCTATCCCCCCAAACCTCAACATACAACTAATTACCATACTCACGATGTCTAAAATAATCCTCTCCATAAACGCCGGTTCCTCCTCCGTAAAGATATCCGTCTTCTCAGCCTCTAAAGGAAAATCCCCCAAACAACTCGCCGAGTCACAAATCGACGGACTCACATCACCCCCTCCAACATTAAAATACGTCCGCCATGGAAAAACAATATCCAAGGACCAAAAGCTCGAAGAGAAGATATCCGACCAGAAAGATGCATTCCAATACATCCTCCACCTTCTAATCAACGATGCGGATTTCCCTGCGATCGCAAAAGTCGAAGATATAGCCATCGCAAGTCACCGAGTGGTACACGGCGGAGATTATAAGAAGAGTAAGATTATCACAAACGAAACATATCACCACCTAGAAAACCTCAGCGATCTGGCCCCTCTACACAACGCTTCCGCCCTTTCCATCATATCCCATTGCATATCGTCTCTCCCCCAAACCCGCAACATCGCCGTATTTGATTCCGAATTCCACGCCTCTCTTCCTGCCCACATCTCCACCTATCCCATCGATCAAGAAATCGCCCGGAAGAATGGATTGAGAAAATATGGGTTCCATGGGATCTCCTACGCTTTCATCACAAGAAGTGTGAGCGAGTTTCTGGGCAAGAAGGAAGAGGATACGAATATTATCGCGTTGCATTTGGGCAGTGGTGCGAGCGCGTGCGTGGTGAAAAATGGAAAGAGTTGGGATACTAGTATGGGATTGACGCCTTTGGCGGGGTTACCGGGAGCGACTAGGAGTGGGAGTTTAGATCCGAGGTATATTTCATCCCCTTCTCTTTCCATATCCGTACTTCAACATTCTTTTGTGAATGACGAAATGATATATCAGAGAGAATTTGCTAATGTGTACGCGTGCTATGTAACGTGAAGTCTAGTATTCCACTACGCGACCAACGTAGGAAAACTCTCTCCCTCCTCCACCGATTCCCTGCACATCTCCCGCGCCGAAGAAATCCTCAACAAAGAATCCGGCTGGAAATCCCTCACGGGAACGACAAATTTCGCCACCATTGCTTCCTCATCCGATCCCAATATGAAACTGGCCTTCGATATCTTCGTGGATAGGATTTTGTCGTATGTAGGACATTACTACGTATCACTCCGTGGAAATGTCGATGCCTTGGTCTTTGCAGGAGGTATTGGCGAGAAGAGTGAGATATTGAGAAAGAGAGTTGTGGAGGAGGTGGGATGTTTGGGCTTTGTGATTGATGAGGAGAGGAATGGGAAGGCGATTGTGGATGTGGTTCAAGATGTTGGGAAGGAGGGGTCAAAACATCGCACGTTGGTTTGTCAGACGGATGAACAGTTTGAGATGGCTAGACATTGTGTTGTTGATAAGGATCTTTTTGGTCCTTAATTATCTTCTAGTGTTTTCTTAGGGCTTGGTCGTATTGGCAATGAATGTTATGAAAATAAAAATTCATTCATTCATTGGTAAATTGAGAGACCTTAAAAAGGTGAAAGGGGTATTCGGCTAAGATTTTTCTCGGGAACTAGAAGCAAGAACCACTCAGTACTACACTACAGCTATTAGATATACAATAAAGACCATCTAATCAGCGCACCAGTATCTACATCGTATGCCTACCTTTCCATCTCTATACATTTATATATATATATATATATCCAACCAGTAAAATATCATTTCACTTTTCTTTTGTAAATTGATTGGGGGTTTAGTGTATTGTTTTTAATTTACATGTTGATATAAAAGTGTGAATGAATATTACTTTGTGGTAGAGGTAGTACGGGGGCTAAGAAATGTATATATTTTGAATTCGTGATGATGACGGGAGCCCCAGGTGTTGCAACATTGGGGTTTAGTTTATCGTTCCCTTGCGTTCCTAGATTCATATTGGAACCCTCATACTCAAGTAGAAGAATCTTCTAAAAATAATCTTTGATCAATCTGTTCTATATTTCAATCTATCCAGGATCCAGCAAATCCCCAAGTGATATAAACCACGTTTGAAGCTTGTTTTTCCATAAACCAAAAGACATCTCATTTTTATTCTCGGACCATTACGAATCAGCTACCGTATCCGATTATCTACTCTCTCACAGTATAACGAGGCTACAAAATATATGAAGACGATATCCTCGATCTTCCAAGCCAACTCATCACCACGCGCTATAAGTTAATCAACATACCCCCATCAGGAATCAGGAGCACGACCGCAAACAAAATTCTGTGATCTCACTTAGAATTAGAACAGGGAGCCTTCAAGTCCATAGAAGTAACACCATCCTATCTCCAAGTTCCTCGCTCACCGTAGCAAAATTATCATAAGGGTTGATCCGGCGACCGATAGCAAGACTTGGATGCTTCAGCTCGAAAGTCAGGATTTTTTGGTATGAGATTTCATTCCATATTACATGACATGCAGGATAAGAAATTCGAGGAAGTATTAGAGACTCAAGAGTGGTATGTTATCTTCATCTTTACTAATTATCTCCCGAACATCCCCTCCCCTGAATAAGAGGCGAGGCGAAAGCACTCGCCTATTTATCATTTGAACATTCCCATCTATTATTCGATAATTAGTATCTAGCCCTCGATCTTATCAGATAATTCAAAGTATCTTACAGACAATGTAACTTGTGGGTTAGTTCTTGGACATACTTTTTTTTGGTTCAGGAAGTCAACGATGAGAATCCCAAGAAGCCAGATGGTTTAAGATGATCGTGTGGAAAATATCGGAGTCGAAAGGGCTACCTAGGTAGGGTTTTCGTCTGGGATGGAGGAAGAACGTGATCACATATCAGTACGCTGATGTTCCTCTTCCAACCTCCACCCCATTACATTCTGGCCCAAAGATATCCATTACCCTGAAAGAATTTCGTACATGATATTGAATTTAGTTGCCGACCGACCTTTGAAAAGGCAAGAGGCTTGCCTGGGCCGAACCACGAGACAGGTTAACGGACTTTGACTTTTAATTTAATGACTGTGAGCTTGATGGTCAAAATTGTCGAGGCAAATGAAGAAAAATTTAAATCTTTTAATATCCAAGTACCACGCTATGCCACGAGTCTATCGACAAATATGATAATAGTTCTATGATCCTCCGAACACCGCTACAAATATCCAGATATGATTCCAACGCCACCCCGCAAGAAGATCAATGCAAATTTTCCTCCACATGTTCCAAACCATGAATCTCTTCCTTCTTTTGTAAGCACTTCCATTCCAACCTTTTTCCTGTATCATCCAATAAACACGGGCATTCTGCTTCCCTTCAAATCCGGGGGAACTCCGCATTTATCATCTTTATTCCAATCATGAAGCAAGAACCAACATAACATCCTGAACATCAAAGAAACCCAAACGATGTTTCTCTCCTCCTTTTCTTTTCTGCTTAACAGCCGCCCACCAGGTCCATCGAAATTTCGTTCAGTGACCGCAGGTCTAACTTCATCGAAGTAAAACCTCAGCAGAGGCTCTTCCTTTTGAACCGAAACAATAGAATTGAGGGCAGAATTAGCATCATCGAGAACTTTCGTTACTTTGTCAAGATGAGCCACCACCACTTGGAGAACTTCCTTTTGTTTCAGTCGATGAAGAAGAAATTCGGTCCTTTCATCGAGAGCATCGTGGATCTTTTCTCGTACCTCAATGCTAAGATTGTATTCATCTCTACAACCGAGAGCCTCAATGTCTCGCCACTGTTCAATAATCGCGGCGATGGGGTGTTTCGTAAAATTGTTGCCATTGTAGCCCTCGCGTTCGGAAAGTTCAATGAGATTTTCCTGGAATATTGTCATGAGTTTGGTGATTTTCCAAGCTGGTTTGGAGCCCGCCTTTTTTAACCAGTTATCTTGTGTAGGATTTGGTATCATTCTGAAATTGCTCCCACGAACACGAACGACCTTCCCAAGCATACCGATTATCTCAAAAGAAACTATGTCCAATAATTAGGCAATGCATTTGTGATAAGCGTAAGTGGTATAACTCACCAGAAAATATATGCCGATGATCTTTCCCGTATCTTTTGATTATCTCGGGTGTACAACCAAGCGATTCCAGGGTTAATTCCACATCATCTTGGCTTCCAAACTTTAACTCCAAGCTCTGAGACTCCTCCTCCTCCTTCAGATATAATTCTTCCTCGAAAATGTTGGGGACGGTTCCAAAGCACAATTCCTTGATATGACTTGAGGGAATGACGCGATTTTCTTCGAATTTTGATCTGCCCGTGACAGAAAATACGACCATTACACCCAGTCCATGAACTGTCGTGGAGGTAAGAATAAAACCATTACCTTCAGCTCTCAGGTTCCACTGTATCTGATCAAAGACTTTCCAATACATTCCTAAGAATGCCATCATTTCCACCAGATGGCATATAGCAGATGTTGCATATGGTTTCGTCACACTAGCCGGAACAAAATCCCACGACCTCGTTTTGACTTGTAGTCCCACAGCGAGTTCGTATTTTGGTGGTTCAACCAAACTACCACTTGCACCGGATGGTGGTTTTTGAAATCGCTTGCTCTTGTCCCATGCTCTTGATTCCCGTTCCTCGTTTTGTAGACTTGATAGTAACGTAACCCATGATGCTCGTTCATCATCCGCCGTATGGACTCTTTGGATTGTCTCCTTATTTGTTTTCGCTTGTTGTTCTGGTTCTAAAACCTTAGTATTTTTGTAGGAATCCGGAGACCCATCGATGTAGTGTATCTCTCTGTCTTTGATTGGGCCCCTCTTATTGTTTGGAGGGGCGATAAGTATGACCGGTGTTTCGAAAACGACCTCGACTCGGAACTCTTTCCATCGAAGTTGTCGATGGGTACCCTCGAACCAACGCCCCATCACCGATTCCGCACAACGTCGATATCCCTCCGCACTCGAAAAATACTGCTGCAGCACCTGCAAACAAGTCGTCAAAAGCGCTATAAGCGAAATCAACAATGCCACCAGACCAAAAACATTCTGATTGAGTTGATCAAACCCCGACATCTTTCTTGACTCTCAGCCTCGCCCCCAAACTCTTCTCTTGTACATAAAAAAACCTCTCAATGTATGCGTAAACGATCTATATGTAAACAATCTGCAAACTCCCTTATCATATTATATGAACATTTCATTTACCTCACACCTCACACTTCCCTTCTTCACTCAAAGTATAATGATATTTTTTTAAAAAAGAAAAGACTAGAAACAACAGCGCAGTATGTATAAAAGAATGATGGCACACAACGGCAACACGAACTTACCACTGCTGCTCTCAGCCCCCCATGAAAACCCATCAGAATCCATGAAATCTTCAGCCTCACCCATCTTGCGGCGCCAAGCCACTGAGCCACGAATATGTATCCTGGCATCTGCATGTCAGCTTGAAGTTATGAGTACGAAGGATTCAATCGAATCATCAAGAGTTTTGATACCAGTAACATTTTAACTGGATTTGATGGAGAGTAAATAATAGGAAGCTTGGTGAACATTAAGATGACATGAAATCAAGCATTTTGGTGTGGAGTACGTACTCCCGCAGAACTATAAAATCAGGAACATTAGGTAAGGACCATTGAAATTTGAAGGACTGAGGACCCTTCAATTCTCATCACACGGGGCAGTTTCCAATACTGCAATATAATTAATTTTTCTCTGGTTGCTCAGCAATTGGAGAAAAAGTTTGAGATCATAATCAATTTTCTATCTATGGATTGTTGACTAGAGAAAAGTCAAGGATTTAGATATTATTTAATGGTACATTTGGTTATGATCATGGCCATGATCTCGAAGGTACACTGTGTAGGGTGGATTAAAGTAAAAAAAAAGCAAACGTAATTTTGTTTGACCCCAGTTGTCATGAGAATCAGAAAATTTGACCATAGACGCCATTGCCAATAGATCAAATCAAGATAACTCGGAAAACTTCAACAAAAGCGTGCGCATCAACCTATGCAATATGCCCACCGTCCATGATACCTATGCAAAGACGTTAGAGAAATCATTCGAGTTCATATGCAGTCAAAAATAACCCTCCTCCCCCCCGAATATCACAATGTACATGTGAAGGAAGGCTCAAACGCCACGAGAATACAAGAATGTAAAAATCGAATTTGGGGGTGGCAGATCAATATCAAGAATATTTGTCTCATCTTGAAAGGATAACCGATTTCCCTCATGAAACCTCCCACTCTGAGTCCTGTAACTCTCGTTGAACCTCATGAACATTATCATCCTTGTCGACATAGGTGAGATCCGAGGTCCACTTTTGTCCTGGGGCACTTCGTCCAGTCTTTGGTGGAGCGGTGTACTCTTTCTCATCGGTTGAGCTGGCAGTTGTAGCACCCTCTACACCAGTCTGCTCCTTCTTGGTTCTCTTCTTCTGCTTCTTTGAAACTTGCTCCCATTCACGAGAATCTTCGATGACAGTCTTAACACGCTCATCATCATCCCCATAACCTTGCCATTGGCTACCTACAACCTCGCTCTCTGAGAAGTTCTCAGCTGGAGTGGGAGTGTTGACCTTGTTGGTTTTCTTATCCTCGGCGGTGTCAAGCAAATTGAACTTGTTAGGGTTGGTAGCGGAAGTGTTTGATCCATTCTTGGCAGGGGAGGCAGTCCAAGCAGATTCGGCAGATTTTTGGGAGGCCATGAATTGACTGCCATCCTTGGCGGCTCTACCCTCGGCTTCTCTAGCGGTACGACGTTGATTTTCCTCCTTGACCTTGCGTTCCTTTTCCTGTTGCTCTTTTACGAGCTTGGCCCCTTCAACCTTGACGCGATTTTGTCTTTGCTTCTTTGTTTCGGCCGGTTGAGGAGCAGCCTTATTCTTTTCCTTCTTGGCTGGCTTAGGGTTGGTAGGTTCGGTGACTTTCAAGACAGATGGGCCAGGAGCAGCAGGTTCAAGCATATCAGCGATACCACTTGCGACAGGAGAAGTGAGGCTAGTTGGGCCGACTTCAGGGGAATCAGTGAAGGATTGATCATCATCGGCATCGCCAGCAGTGATATTTCCAGAGTCCTTAAGTTTATTCTCTTGGGCACGAGATTGTTTAACAGACTTTTGACGATTGGCAGTTGTAGAAGATTTACCAGAGAATTGAGTACCAGCTTGGGTTTTGGCGAATTGAAGAGCAAATTTTCTGTTGCTTTCCGCTTCATGATCATCATCGGAGTCATCGGCGACAGGCTTGACAGTTTCTTGCTTAGGTTCGGGTTCGGTTTTCGTTTTTTGAGGAGCAGGAGCTTTCTTCTTTTGAGCTTTGGTGGATTTGGTAGAAGACTTGTTATCCTGATCACCGCTACTCAATCCACCATCTTTCTTGGGTTTCTTGGACTTTGGCTCCTTGCCATCTTCAATAACCTTGTTTGCTTGCTTGGTAGAAGTAGGAGTAGAAGCTTGAGGTTTAGCATTCTTGAATTTCTTGCTTTTGGTCTTGTTCAAGTAATAATATGCACCTGCCACGCCGACAACAACAGTCCAGCCGATGGCAGTCTTGACAATCTCGGTGGTCTCCATGATGAATAAAGCGCAGATGTTTAAATTTCCAATTGGTGTCGTAATCAAGCTCTCGAGCTCTCGAATGAGGTAGGTTGATCTATTGGGACATCCGGGAAAGCTGAATGTATGATTTGTGTCTTTATCGAATTGAATGCAATGAGTTGATTGTCGGAATGAAAGTTTGTGAAGAAGGTGGAAGGGAAGGATTGAATGTGGAAGGATTTGAAAGAGAGAATGAATATTAAGTATGTGTGTGTGTTCTTAACTTTAGCTTGGAAGAATTTGAAAAGAAAAGACGGACGGATAGTTAGGTTAAGGTTGCAAACCCTATTGCTGTAAGACTTCCAAGGTTTTGGTTCGAAGGGAAAGTATCGAAAATAGGTAATTATGTGTTCCAAGGTTGAGAATGTATATCGAGATGTGGCCTTTAACTTAACCTCAAGCTAGGTAGGTGGTATTCCGATCAATCCAGCTCACGTTCTAGCGTCACCTTCCGAGCGTACCCAGATATGCAGGGGAACCAATCAGAGGAAGACTATACAAACACTGGCTCCAATTGATTCCGAACCTCCGAACTTCCGATCCCCGTGCGGGATGATTCTTGTGTGACTCGCGAGTGGCTGGTGGGTCGTGGATGGAATAAACCGACGGGGTGGATGAATCATGCAGTATGATTTTGATGAGGGACCTTATTGTACGATGATTTCCCGTGATGAGGTGATTCCAGATTATTGTTCAAATGTTGGACCGAAGAGGAAAGACGAACATGGGAGGTATCCATCCATGGATGGCTCATTGATAAGGACGGGTTGGATTTACCTAATAATATGTGGGGTGAATGAATCACCCATACCTACCTACCTAGGTAAGCTAGGTACGGTACCTTTATACCCGTGGACGTAGTAGATAATACGGTGGTGATACATGTACGGATGATTGTTTTGACTGAAGAGGGGAAGGGAAACCTCCAGCTACCTATGTCATGATGATTCAGTACCTAGTTTTGAATTCACAACACATACCATCTCATACCTCTCAAACCTTCAATCCAACCAATTTTCTTATTAATCAAAGTCAGCTGATCTGATCTTCTAGACTTATTATTATATTGGATTAGATTACTGGTATTGCATCATTCATCCCACAGTACCGACAGTTCCTACTGCCTACCTATCTCCTACCTACTCCTAGATATCATCCTACAATATTTATATCCTCACTCTTTATCTTTATTCTCCTTTCTTCTACTTTGCTCTGCTTCGCTTCTATCTTTGCTTTCCTACCTACCTCCGGAGTTCCTAGGAGCTAATAAGTAATCTCTACTCGTACAATCAACCCTCACTCAAAATGTCTCTTAACCGTGTCATTATTGATACAGATCCTGGTAAGATCACAATTGCTTTTTCTTTTAGTTCCTTGGGATCATGAAGCTAATGTAAGACCAAAAAGGAGTTGATGATGTTCTGGCCATTCTATTAGCCTTGGCTGCTAAGCCAGAGGAGCTTGATGTTATGATGATTTCTATAACCTATGGAAATGTCGAAGTTCAAAGGTATATTCGAAAATCCCGATACCTATTGTTCATCAATAGCTTTACTGATCAAATGTAAAGTTGTCTGAAAAATTGTGTGGCTTTGTTCCATGTCATTGAACAAGAGTTGAAATGGAGAAAAGAGCGTGGCCAACTTGAGGGCTTCGATGCAATGAAGAAGTCGAAGCCCATAGTGGCTGTTGGCGCAGACCACCCACTTGAAGATGAAATGCTTATGGCAGACTATTTCCGTAGGAACCTCAGCAATAGATTCCTCTGGAGTATCAACTAATTTTGGCAATAGATGGTATCGATGGTCTTGGTGGTGTTCATACCAGTGTAAGATAGCTGTCTCCCCGTGGTTTATTTCTTGTATGAGACTGCCAACTGACTTATACCCCATAGCATCCACATCTCTCTCCCGCCGATACTTGGAAGACCCTCTTTGACCCTCCAGCTGCAAATGCTACCCCTGAAGAAGTTGCCGAAGCCCACTTACTCGCTTCCCCATCCCCATCATTCAAAGCTTCGCAAGCTCCTGCTCATCAGGAAATGCTTCGCTTACTTCGAGAAAATCCTAAGGATACAATTACAATTGTTTGTGTTGGACCTTTAACTAATATTGCTTTGGCTGCCGCGGAAGACCCCGAAACATTTTTGAGAGTGAAGGAGGTTGTTGTAATGGGTGGCGCGATCGATGTGGAGGGTAACATTACACCTGTCGCCGAATTCAACACTTATGCCGACGCAGTCGCAACAGCCAGAGTATTCGCTCTTACATCTCCAAACCCTGTCACAACCATGCCCCCCGTACCTTTGAACAAGTCAACTCTTCCACCATATCCAAAAAACCTCTCCAGGCCACTCAACTTGACGTTATTCCCTCTGGATATTACAACTCCACACAAGTTACACAAATCAGACTTTCAAGCAAAGTTGGACCCTCTAATCAAAGCTGGAAGTCCCCTCGCAGAGTGGACATCTGTATTCGTACACAAGACCTATGAGAAACTCAATTCTCTTGGTAGAAATGCATCATTAGATCCAGGCCTCGAATTGCATGACCCTCTTTGTATCTGGTACATGCTAACACGTGCATCCCCCACCTGGATGACTTTCCCAAAGGGTCCCGAGGATATTCGAGTTGAGACGTCTGGTCAATGGACTCGAGGTATGCATATCGTCGATAGACGAATGAGGAAGAAGGCAGGCGTAGCACAGGTCAAGAGCCCTGGAGCTGTGGATATTATGGATCCAATGGAAAGCATTGTTACAGTTGTTCATGTTAATAATGATATCGACATTACAGCTGATGAGCCTGGAGATAATGGTGGCTGGCTTAGTGTTCATAAGGGCAACAGAGTCAACAGAATTATTGGCACTCCTGGAGAGGAAGCTTTTGGACCTTATCTTTTGGACAGAGTTTTTGGATAAACTCTAGATTGGATAATCTGGTATTTTTGGATTACACCACATGTCCTCGCCTTGGTTAAAGGAACTCTAGATTGGATAGCCCGGTGCTTTTGGATTACAGCACACATCCCCACGTTGGTTAAAGATACTACACGTTGTACCTAGAGGCTTGGTTTTAGAAAATAAATCTGAGCCATTTGAAAACAGCCTTGACATCCCTCATGATTTGATCTCGAATCTATTAGATTTTTGACATGCATTCGCTTGAGCTATCCTCCATAGTCAACTCAAAGTCGAGAAGATGGATATATAAGATCCCTTCTATGACATTCCATCCAACGCCAAATAATGCAGCATAAGTATCATTACGCCCATCTCGCGCGCACGCTCATCCACACTTTTATAAATGCCAAATTATGGTATCTCCCCCGCATCTCCCCCCACTCCTCAATCCCTTGGTCCTCTCCCGTCCCCCATTTAGTCTCTAGCATTCCCTCCATCCAAAATATGCCCCTAACCACGAATGTGCAATCTCGGGCCCTTGATCACGAATGTTTCGTCCCTCCAATAACCGCCCCCTTAACCTCAACCCAATTAATACTATCATCCAATTCCTCATCCACCAATCCAACCACTACGACATTGTCACCGCGGATTAGATAGAGACCGTGCGGGACTTCGCTGGAGGCTTCGGGGTCTTCTGGAGGTCGGATTATGCGCTCGATGGTTTGGGATAGGACCTGCGGGGTTTGTTAGAGTGTGGAGAGAGGGGTAGAGATGAGGGGGGAGGGGTAGAGAGGAAGATGAGGGAGAACATGGGAGAGAATATATACCAAGTTAGTCTGTTGATCACAACTCAAAAGAGTGCCGACCAGCGTTCTCGAATCCGCAGTTAAGATCAGAACTTTCTCTAGGGAGCTGTTAGGATTCGGTTGTAAGTCTTGCTTGCTTTTATAGTTCGTGGAGAAAATATGAGTAACAAATGAAAGAATAAAAGGCCAAATGGATCAAAGAAGGGGTGAAAGGAGGGGAAACTCACTGTTTACATAGCTAGAGAGTGACATTTTGTAGCTGTAGCAAGCTGGAGCTGCAGTCGCAACTCTGCTGTGAGGAATGATATCGTGGGTGTGGCTGCGCAGGGAAGTGGGGCTTGGGGAATCAATTCACTATTGAGAAGGATAATAGAATATGAAGTTTGCTCAGTCTATAAGTCAGACTGGTAAATGTGATTTTTGTTTGAATAATATATTCTCAACTCTCAACTTTCAACCTCAATAATCTCAGTCACCAAAAATGGCTAACAACCAAAACCCCCAAATGACGGGAGCTCGGACCAATAAACCTCCGATCACCGACCCATACATGCCTCTTGCCATTCAATACCTTCTTCTCAGAGCAAGCACCCCATCTCCTTCTCCAGCACAACTAAGCAGATTCGCACACTACTGCCAAATCAGCGAAGACGAACTAAAAGGACCTGCGATTACTTACACTTCGGACCCCGCGCATAAGATACACCCAAGTAAATTGAAGTTGTATCTCAGTGAAGTTGATAGCAAGCTCGAAGCTTACGCACTCAGAATCGAAGCTCACGAACACAAATTACGAGTTGATGAATTGATTGCCTCCGAATTACATGATAGATACCTTGAGAGAACTGCGGGGAAAATACGAGGATACAAAGTATTTGTCGACGAACTTGCTATCAAACAAGCAAAGCAGAAAAGTCAAGAGGGATTCCGCGCGGCCTTAGAAGAAGTTCGATCTCACCGCGATAGAAAAGCTCCTGTTACGACAACCCCAGAAGTTCAAGAAATCCAGTCGCCAGAACAAGCAGATCTTGACAAGAAGAAGCTCATCAATACCGTTGAACTTGGATCAGAGCTTCGGGGAAACTCTTTACAACGATCCGTCAGGTTCGCTACAGACGTTACATACATAAAGAATTGACATGTCGTTCCTCTTTTCCGCCCCAGTCGATATCGATATCGTTCTGGAAGATGGAGATAGTCGGGAGACGGTAGAGGTTAAGAACAAGAGTAGCAAGGAAAGGGTACCACTTTACAAAGATGGCGAATCTGTGAGAGGAGCTGTCACTATTAGACCTAAGGATGGAAAACGGTTAGAGCACACAGGTATTAAGGTGCAATTTATTGGAATGATTGGTAAGTCGCATATCCCAGCGCAGATTTGATCTATATCTCAGCTTCGATTTACTAACTTCAGAACTCATAGAAATGTTTTACGATCGAGGTAACCACTATGAGTTCTTGTCATTAGGACAAGAGCTTGCTGCCCCAGGCGACTTACAACACCCACAAGCTTACGACTTCAACTTTAAAAATGTCGAGAAGCAATATGAATCGTACAATGGCATTAATGTCAAGTTACGTTATTTTATTAAGGTCACAGTCTCTAGACGAATGGCCGATGTTATCCGCGAGAAGGACCTTTGGGTTTTCTCTTATAGAATTCCTCCGGAGATGAACAGTTCTATTAAGATGGATGTTGGTATTGAGGACTGCTTGCATATCGAATTTGAGTACTCGAAATCGAAATATCACCTCAAAGATGTTATTGTTGGCCGCATTTATTTCTTGCTGGTTCGTCTCAAGATTAAACATATGGAATTGTCTATTATTCGACGCGAGACCACTGGAACACCCCCCAACCAATACAATGAGAGTGAAACCTTGGTACGATTCGAGATTATGGATGGTTCACCATCAAGAGGAGAAACTATTCCTATTAGACTTTTCCTAGGCGGCTTTGATTTGACCCCTACTTTCCGCGAAGTCAACAAAAAATACTCCACTCGTTACTACTTGAGTTTAGTTCTCATTGACGAGGGTAAGTGACCCCCCTGACTCTTCCCCAAAACCCTAACTAACAACCCCGC
This sequence comes from Ciborinia camelliae, assembly GCA_025890175.1. Taxonomy (NCBI): domain Eukaryota; kingdom Fungi; phylum Ascomycota; class Leotiomycetes; order Helotiales; family Sclerotiniaceae; genus Ciborinia; species Ciborinia camelliae. Next base: position 1,783,503 of record JANPYM010000008.1, read on the forward strand.
AGATGCCCGACGTTATTTCAAGCAATCCGAAATAGTTCTCTACCGCCAACAACCAGAAGATGTTCTGGCCCTCGGCCAACAGACCAAGATCGCTGGTGCACACTCTGCTCCTAATCCCGCGGCCCAGAAACGAATCTCTGCTCAATAAATCGTCTCGCCTCCCCCCTCTCCACCTAATTCCTCTGTTTCTACTCCGTTGATACCTACAGCCCGATTTCTTTTTTTGTTCTCTTTTCTTTTTGCGTGCGTGGTTATGGGATTTACATATTGGGAAGGATACATGGATCAATCGATTGATTATTTGGAGAAAAGCTATCAGTCCAGTAAAGATACTAAGAATATGAGGAGAAAGCTACTTGAGGAAGAGAAGAAAGGTTTCAGATACCGGTACCATACCAGAGAAGCCTTTTCATGATTGTACAATATGAATCTCAAGGAGGCTTTGCGATAAATAATTCACATGGCGGGTTTTGTTCTACTTGCAGTACCTAGCAGCTTTTGCTTTTAGGAGGAAGGGGGAATTACTGGTAGAATGAAACACCGCGCATGCATACCTATTATGAATAAAGATATTTAAGATGCATACTCACTTGTGCATTGAATTCATGTAGTTTCCCTCCCTCGACGCATCGAAATTGAGTTGCACAGACAATCACACCCGCAGGAAATGGAAAATTCCCCCCATCATCTTCTTGGTAATTTATATCATTTTCATGTAATTTCTATCCTTACAACATTGCCTAAAAGATACCTACCATACTTTGAAAGATGTCATCTCATTATGAATCCATCAGAATGCCTGCCAAATCAAAACCATCCGATAATTTGCGCCAGTTGCTTTGCTCGTCTGTCGCTCGCATACATTACACCTTGATCATTTTTCCTCCTCTCGGTCTCGTTTCTACTGCTTTGTCTGCCTCACATCTCCATCATATCCCCACCGCCACCCAAACTAAACCTGCCATTCTCAATCGCGGCCACGCGGTCCAATTCCTCCTGATACCCCCTCCTAACATCCGCCAAGGTAACCACTCTCCTCTTGACCCCTCCATCTTCTTTCCCACCCTTCGAAATTCCCCTACCTGTTCCTCTCCCCATATTCCCCGCGTCTTTTCCCTTCACCCCCTCGTATAAAATCCACGCCTGTTTCGGATCCACACAACTCAACGCATTAATAACCGCTACGTATTGTTTCGTGACCAGTGTTTCCCCTTCCTCTCCCAATTCTCCACTTCCTAGTTTACTATCGCTTTCCGAGGAAGCTTGGAGACGGTAAAGTCTTTCTAGAGAAATAGCTGCTGCGCCGCGGAAATCAGAATGCTGAATTCGCCATGCGTATAGAATTTTATGATATGGAACACCATTTGTAACTTCGACGATATTCGCGCATTTTTGCGCCAGTATTTCATCGACGAGATCTTGGAGTCCGAGGAATGGGAAAGAAATAAGTTGGGTAGCGTGAGAAGATTCACACATTTTAGTGATAAGTAAACGGAGTGAGGAAGTTTGGAGAGCGGTATTTGTAAAGAGGCAAAGGGCTGAGTAAGCGAGTTCGTAGAGAGAAGTTTGGAGGGCGGCGTGGAAGAGACGACTGTGCATTTCGGTGCTAAGATGAGGATCATGTTGACCGGGTTTGATGAATTGGAGGGCTAGGCGAGAGAAATCAATCACGAAAGAGTACATTTTTTCGTTGTCGTATAGAGAGACGATGTGGGAATAATATTCTGGAAGACCTGCGTTCAAAAGATTCTTTTCTGTTTCGTCTAGGAGGCCAGCACTGTGTGGGTTTGCCTGTTTGTGATCTGCATATGCTAAGAGAAATATGTCTTAGTTAAATGACCCCTCAAGTTCAGAGGCTGGAATAACTTACCCATTCCAAAAGCAGCTTTCTTAAAATGTAATGCTGCAGTGCGAGGATCATTAGCAGCTAGGCACGCTCTACCTTGGACATATGTAGAGAATGAATCATGTTCGGTGAAGCGTGAAAATTCCATCGCCAATTCAGACTGGCCATGCTTTAACAAGAAACATTGGATGATGGCGGGTGGAGATTCGTATTTGCTATCAGGTTTGCAAAGTTCTGTGATAAAGTCCGTCAAAGCTGTAGACATCGAAGCTCCTCGTTCGAGTCCGAATAGATGTCTATGGACACCTTCGAGGACTGTAACAGTCTCATACGATATTGGCTTCTTGGACAAACTAGATGTTGATTCATCTATGGAATTTGAGCGTTCACGAGTTGGAAGAGGTAAGTCAATCTTGGTTTTGGCCAACCAAGAAACAAGTTCTAGTCTCTTGAGCATAATCAAGAGCTGGGTGAAAACCTCACCAGTCTCAAATTGAATGCCTTCCTCCCCATGGTTAATTTCAACCTCAATGAGAATCAATAAGAGAAGCTGGTCAAGACAAATGCTTCTGTGTAGCTCAATAGTCTCTTGGACGCCCTTAACAATAAGCCTATTACCAGTGCTGGCCAGAGGTAATGGGTGTCTCGAGTCACTTCCAATAGATGTTATCATGAAGTCAAGAAGAGCTTCATACACATGAGATGTGACATCCCTGAATGTGCCACCCAAATTCGCCACTAGTTGATGATACTCTTCATCACCAATCTGATTCGAGTAATCACAACTGTCATATAGTATCTTCATTCTCGCTGCTGGGAGAAACGTCGGCTCTTCGTAAAGTTGGCCCAATAGGGCAGAGCGGAAGCTATGAAACAGAACATCTGGAACCGCCTCACCAAACAAAGATCCAGCAGTGAGAAGTGTAGATACATATTCCGTGCCCGTAGTGGTTTGCTCGGGGTTGTGCCATATGCGCTCTAAACTACTACAACCTCGGACTGCTGATAATCCATCTGCCGAAACAACCCAAGGCATCGCCCCCATGGGGTCAATGGTCAAAGACAGGGCTTCGCCTCTTTGTTTGTCTAACTCGACAAGCAGACGATAGAATCGTCTCCATTGTGCATCAGTGGCAAGGCGGAATTGTTCAAAATCGACTCCTCCGCCTGGTGCTTGACCCAATGTGGCGGTAATTCCAATACTTGAACATAACCTCTCAGGTAGCGGTGCGGATCTGCGTGATATATCCTTCGACGTTCCTAGACCTCTTTCATAGATGGCCAGTCCGGTCTCAATGGTTGCGTGTGTGAATTTACCCGGATATAATATGTATGCTAACCACTTGTCGGTTGAATCTAAGGTGTCGCCAGGATAAACGGTGGGCAAAGGTGTTTGAGCAAGACTTTCGCTCACCATAGCTTCCCAGCCTTGCACCCACGACTGCTCAACCATCTCTTCAGAGCCACTCTCAAAGTAAAGCTTTTGTACTCGATATGTTGTATTATTTTTCCACAAAGTCCACAGACTTAAGGCATTTCTCTTTCTATGCGGGATGACTGAGAAATCTGCCATAGTCCAAAGGTCTGAGGTAGGCGTTTGAGGGACCAAAGTGTTATTTGGAAAGGAGTCGGACACGACCAGGTTTCCAACGTCATCGGCGGGAGTGATATTCCAGAATTTAAATTGCCCTTCGCCGATTGGGGAGTATGTGACGCAGAGAGCGCTTTCGTTATTGTGGCCATATACTTTGACCAGTTGTGAATATGAAGGGTCGATCACTGGCTTTCTAGTATTCTTGGTATCTATTTCCTGGCCAAGAATATCACCAATATATGCGATTCGTCCATTAGACAAGTTCCAAATTCGAAGATTGTGATCCAAAGAGACAGTGAACGCATAGGGTTGCCCATCGATACTTGTTGATGGCGAAGATATAGAAGTGACAGTTGATAATTCGACATTATTGTTTCCGTAACGAACAGTATTGCTTCCTTGGAAAGATATTAAATTCTTTAGTCCATCTCTCCATCCTCCAGGATTATAATGTATTTCTTTCCACTCGGAACCTATTTCACATGTCAGTTAACCACACAGCTTCCAGAGAGTAGCTTTGACATACCATCTCCACCGGACTTCTTGTCAAACTTCAGGAGAGCTCCATCAAAATTCGAAATCAGCAACTCATTTGCACTCAGCGCAACCATCCTATGTGGCTTCTTAAAGCTAAAGGCCGTCGATATATATGACTTGCACCAATTTCCGACATTATTTTCCGTGCTCGAAGGGTTGCGAAAGAAGTCCGGCCAGAGTCTGAAAGTATAAAGATGATGTGTTTCCGTTAACACAAATGCGCTGACATAGTCATGCTCCTTGCAATCCGCGAAAGCAACACATCCCGGTTTAATGGCACTTGGCAGTTGCAATCTCAAGGTAAGATGTGCGTCTGCACTAATCTGTTGTTTCGATATATCGACCGCCTGGACTGACAGCACTTTTCCATCCTCCAGCACCCTCCATAAATAGCTTCGGGGAAAGACATCTTGTGTGCGATGATAGATGGAACCAGCAGTAGCTAAATACTTTTGCTTGAAAGTTCTTTCGTCCTCCGCAATGGGTAGTTCTGTAACGTGAGATCGCTTTTGTACTATCCTTGAGGCTGGAGTGCCATGTGCAGGTAAACGAATCGCAATGGTAGAATTTTGGATCGATGATTCGAGGTTTAGTCGAATCTCCTTGTAGGAATAGAAATGCGCTTTATCCGCCATTTTATCTCCATCAATCGCTGGTCTCATGGAGAGTTTTTGTGAGTGTTCAGAGGTTGTCGCATTTTTGGTTTGTTTAGACGCGGTTCTGGGAATCGCGAGCTTCACTTTTTAGGCGGCCGCTAGCGCGCTTTCCCATTCACTGATCTCATTGTAATGACCTTCACAATTCAGTCTTTCACACAACACAACACATGTTTGGAATTTGGACATTGACAATAGGTGGTGAGAATTAATATGTACTGCTTATGTACTAAATACAACTAATTCTATTCATAAATATTTCACGATGCTGAAAATGATGAAATCGCTCCCAAAGCTCTCCCCCAGAAGCTCCATATGCCCTCCATAACCGCTACCATGCCAGCTAAAAGCAAAAAGAAAACCATCACAGATACCCATCAGAAGTCCATAAAATCTTGATATACAGATATCTAATCCTTCTCGAGATCCTTTGGACTTGGATCTCCAATGCCATCTTCATTGATAGCGAAAAGGCAGTCACTTTCTGGTAAACACGGGCTGTCATAGATCTTGCAAATTCTAGTCTCACCACGACCCTTCTTGAGACTCAGTCTAGTCGTACTTGCATGCGCAATAATGTTGCCTCCGATCGGCTTCTTAGGATCCGGATTAAACATAGCACTTGGTCCTCCGTCCACTTGCGCAACAACTTGATTTGTAATTACCACGGCAATACCAAACTCATCGGCCAGACGTTGAAGCATACGCATGAACTTTGCCAAATGCATTTGTCTGGAAGACAATTCTCCTCTTCCTGTGAAATCAGTACGATAGAGTGCGGTGGCACTGTCGACAATGAGTAGTGAAAATCTAGTCTCACACATCATTTGTGCTGCTTGATTGAGAAGTTGTAACTGATGGTCGGAGTTGTAGGCTCTTGCGTATGCAACATTATCGAGGACTTCTTCTCCAGATAGACCGTATCGATTGGCCACCGCAAGTAAACGTACTGGTCGAAATGTGCCTTCTGTATCAATGTAAAGACATTTACCTTCTCCGCCACCCATATCAAATGGCAATTGACAAGTAACTGCTAAAGTGTGGCAAATTTGACTCTTTCCTGTACGAAACTCTCCAAATATTTCAGTGACGGATCCTGTCTCGACTCCTCCTGCTAGAAGTGTATCCAATTGCTTGGAACCGGTAGTGATCGATATCAGTTCGCTTCTTCGTTGATGCATCTCGGTGGCGGTTGTGAAACCCATGGGCACCAATTTTGATGCTGTCTAAATGTTAGAATGATTTCAACACCGTATGAATATATTTATTGACCGACCTTCTGTCAAAATCTTTGTGGCCTTCTGCTCAGAGATACCCTTAATTTGCTCCAAAATTCGCCGCGGCGTGTATGCGACAGACTCTACAGTATTGTATCCACCATCGACGATCATTTGAATGTCTCTCTTAGTAAGTCCTGCGACTCCCTGGTTTGATAATTAGACAACGTGCGAATGTTTGGGAATGAGAATAACTTCAATGTTACCTCTAAAGCAGAGAGTGGCGTTGGTGCACCAGGACCTCCCATTCCTCCATCGTCCCCAGACTGAGAAGCTTCAATTTCTTCTGAAGTCATATTTTATGAGCAAAAGATTCGTGTTATATTAAAGTTGTTTTGGTGAATTGTCAGAAGTAAGGATTGGGATGAAAGATTGGGTTGGGTGATATGTGAATGTGAAGATTGAAATTCCCGGGAAGGAATGGACGCGTTGTTGACGTGCCTCCGAAGATTAAGCAATCGCCAAGTCACATGATCTGATGTTTCTGCTTTGGTCATCAGCTAGCAGCATCGTACTCCCGATCGGCTACCTCGCATACCTACGCATGCTCATTCGGTATTTTCGTGCTATCCCTGCAGGCATAAGTACATACTAAATAAGTCGGAACTAATCATTGCTTATCTAACAGAGGAAAAAAACTATACCAGGAGTCTTCAGATAAAAAAAAGACCAAGCTCACCGGGAGTTTTCCAAAACAAGAGGGAGACTCACCGGGTGTTTTTTTTCTGCTAGGTTCACCGGGAGCTCAACTTTCAACCTCAATGCTGTTGGTATCTCTACTCCTTTATCCAATTCATTTCCTAATTCCCTTCTAAATACTACTATTATCCCATCTCAAACAATCTCTCTTCAGTTCCAAGAATACCAAAACAAATTATCAGTGCCATCTATCCGTCGATCAAATAAGTTAACAATAATCCATCCAATTCATCTCTCATCTCTTTTTCTACTAATTATAAGATACCCCCCTCTCAGCACGATAGATATGATAGATAGATACCCATCCCATCCCATCAACCCCTTCAACAAATTCAATTTTCAAATCCCTTTCTTATTCCTTAGCCTCATATGAACGCAAACACCTTCTTAGCTCTACCCACCCTGGAGGGTTCTCAACTTACTGGAGAATACCAGGTATCTAGATAGCATGTAGACGTGGACCCACCCAACTTCCAAATACCCCTCGCTTAGCATCCACATCATCCACCTCCCCTCCCCTCTCCCTTCTGCTCCTCTAAATATTCTGTAGAAATACCAGATCGACTAAAGTTAATATCTGCTGATTCCAAAACACCATCAATATTTATCTATATTTTTACCCGTCTGAACCGCGATATTCTTTTGAGAAATTTTCCCGCGTGGACGCGAAATAGTAGTCCTATTAGCTGTGTATAGCTTTCGCCTCTTCCACTTTTAGGTAAAAGTAGCCATATAAAGTTACCTCCTTGCAAGTTGCCACTCCCACCCCATCCACAGCCCCTCAACCATCCCCTATAAACCCCCATCAAATCCCCAACTCCCCCTATCAAGCCATCAACCTATCAAGCCATTCTCCTCCTAACCCCCATAAAAACGTCTTCCCTAATTTCAATTTCCCAATCGCCAGATATACCATGCAAGATAACGACCATGCAAGCATCATGTCGTAAGTTGTAAATTCCATTTCCCGTGAAATAATACATAGGTACTATAAAGAACAATTTCAAAACACGGATCGAACCAAGGCACTTTGGTAATGAAGTCGAAGTGGTAAGTAGGTAGGTAGGTAAGTTGAACTTATTCCCCGATTGGCGAATCACATTAATAATATCTTCTGAAACATTATCATCCATACTCGAGTAGTTATACTCAACCAAAGCACACCTACCTAGGAAGTCACACCAAATCAAATCCAAGCATCAAGAAATACCCAAGCGACACGCCACCTATCACGACGACTATTCAATGATATCGACTACCCGGGTGGATATATGTAATTCTCTTGTATTATTAGACATCGCTTCATCATTCGTTAAGCTAGAACACCTAGGCAACATGAATAGGTACCTTTTTTCTTTTTTCCAAGTTCATCTTAAAGCAAATTTAATCCCCCCTCCCTTAGACACCACCAATGTTCCGTAGCTATGAGATATTGAAAATGGCTATCATACCGACCAGTCATATTTGATGCAACATCGTCTCCATAACATGTAACTCCAATGACGCCTCAATTGATCTGTTAACCCATTACTCCAGGCCAAAACACGCCATTCATTCGTCAGTAGTAGACTATCAAATAGTATCGCTCACTGCCTTTTGTGACTACTCCATGGTACTTCTACTCGGCATCGAGGCCATCGAAAATCGCGCCTTTTTCTGTAACTTGTTTGGTTGTAGCGGTGCAACTTTCGGTGGGCTCCAACTATCGTGACGATTAACACCTTTTCCCTTCATATCTACTGGTGGTTGAGTGCCAAATGTGCCTGCTGGTAAAACTTCGAAGCCAGAATTGACCTTCCTGACTGTCTTGTTCTGATGAAGTTCTCCGGGTATGAATTGGGAAGATGGAGAAGGAGTTTTCAACAGGGGAGCACGGGACTCGACTGTATTGTCCGTGTATCTTTGATCCTCAACCGACGTAAGATTGGAACCAAATGTTTTATCTGTAGGAATTACATTGGGCGATGCGAATGGATTCGTTTCCTCATCCTCAGAAAACAGTGGAATTGACGAATATTGACCCTTGCCCTTGGTTGTTGGCTGATGAGAAAATGAAGGGAACGCGGGCTTCAAAATCTCAGGAGAAGGAGTTCGCGTGGGGTAATTGAAGGGACGGTTAGGTTGCGGGTGCTTAACTCGAGAGAAAGTCTCATCAGAATCATCAGAAGTTCCAGATGAGCGTTCGTTATCGGCAGCAGCAGCGGCATCAGAAACCGACGCATCCGATCCATGACGACCACGAGGTCGGTGAGTGTAGACCCTACCAGTCGGTGCATTGCCTTCGAGATGACCAAGTGTCTCTTCATCATATTGATGATCCCCAACTGTTCCAAAACGTAGTTGTGATGATTTTGTTGGCTTGTAGGTTGCTTGTTGGCGGGACGAGCTACGAGGATCCGAGCTTATAGTATCATCATCACTAACACTTCTGTGGCTTGAAAGTAGCGCAGACTCGCTATACCGGAAGTTCGGTTGACCATTTTTGGGTGGTGTTGGATGATTGTAACCGTCGGGAGATGTGTGTGCGTTGGAGGACGAATCTGGAGAAGAAGGCTCATATGATGAATGACGTTGGAGGTTGATGCTCGGGACAGGAGTATTAGTTCCAGAAATCCAAATTCCGTCGACTTGAATACCACTCTGAATGGCCCGAACTCCGAAGGGTATATCAAGATCTTTCCTTGTTTCGACAAATTGTCCACTTCGTCGCAGTTCTTGAATCTTCATGCGTTTTTCCTCATCAATAATCTCCTGCCTCGCAACTATTCTGTTTGTCCATAATAATTTGATATATCCCACGCAGAAAACTGCCGCAATAGCGCATGCCAAAACCTTATATAGATTAGTTGACAGCATGCAGAAGTATGTGAATAGAACTTACAAATGTCATCTGCTCCCACAACTGCCAGGAGGTGAAGAATGATATCGCCATGTTGAATATCGATTCTTAAATGTACGTGAATTCGGTAGAGTAATGGCAAATCGTGATTGGGAATCCTCTTGAATCCTCCTTTCGATGTTGATACAAATCAAATGCTTCCTACAAGTAGGTACGTTTCTAAAGACTCTTAAAAGCCCGTATAGAAGGTAGGTAGACAGACACTCCAGTATTTGACGAAGAAAATGAAGAAAGTTGACGGGGAAACTTTTGTATGTCCGCGAATTTTTCTATTGCCCGATTGGGAAGTCGCTGTCCGACAAGGTATAATGTATTTTATGATTAGGAAAGAGTGTTTTCCATCCAAAAAGAATCGTGCTCAGTTCTCAGTGATGGATATTTCGAAATAAATCTCTCGTTGGAGGTAAGAGGTAAGAGGTAATATGTACTCTCAAAGAATCAAACTTTCCTTAACATTTGAAAGTTGATGACTTCGACTGTGCCTTTGAGAGTACGCTTCCTTCGTTGCTAAGCCTCCTTTGAGGATTGATATGGAAACGAACGTGATATTGAAAAGAATATGGTATAGAAACGAATGTGGTATGGCTTGGTGGTGTTGGTGTTAATTCAAGAGGCTTAGAAAACCTGCGGCCGATCAAGAAAGTGGATGTTTGATGACTGATGACGAGAAGTAAGTGAATATATTCAAATGTTATTATTCAGGAGTCAGGGTTGCGTATCAACCGTTGACGAATCCGATATGAATAATTTGCATGTGTTTCCAGCTGGAGGTTGATGCAACCCAAAATTAAGATAAAATGGTGGATTCGTTTTAGGAAATTCCGGTTGAGAAAGTGAAGTTGAGTGAATCAACAGTTGGATGTTCTCTTTCTCTCTTTTCTTTCACTTGGGAAAAAGAACACCACACAAAATAGCTGGAGCTTCCAAGTTCCGACATATAATTCCTAGTGTGTTGGCTCTTCGGAAACTTGCAGATTGTAACACCCTCTTTTGACTTCGAACCAAAGTACCCAGGTGCTCCAGTGGTTTCTCAATATAAGGTTTTCGGAGATTTGTGGTACTACCTAGGTATGTATGATCATTCATGCGCAGCGCAGCGCACCGCACACGTTTCGTTTTTGAATGGTAGAAATTATTCCGAAGGACCCTCGAAAAGCAGTGCAACCACCAGTCCAAAATAAATAAATAAATAAATAAATAAATACCAGAAAACAAATCCAAAGGAGTTATTTTAACGAATGTTCAAGGTCACGAAAACGAATGAGGATAGAGAAACCCTTGGTTCTCGGAAAACGAATCAGAAGACGTTTTCTAACATTTGGGCGGAAAAAGAATTCGCGCCTACCATAACAGTTGGGGATGGAGCTTGATATAAAAACTTACATATACGAGGTTCAATGGATCCGAAACAGGAATACCATCATATTGATTTGAGCATCTCAAACCCTTGTCGGTGCCTGCAGGTCTTGGTTTCTAGAGCCATGCATACAAGAAAAAAGAAGAAGAAAAATTATTTATAGACGGATAACGCCATGCATATTGAAAATGCGTGGATGGCATCGTGTTGGCTGACTCACTGAGATACGATATCCGTTTGCTTCTTTGTCACGGATGCATGCCATGCAGTTGGACCAGAAGGTCATCAATCAGAAGTCGTCGTTGAGAGATTTTCCCTTGTGGGCTGTATCAGTTAAAGTATATCAGTTAAGCATTAGACATATTTTTTGAACAACTTGTTACTTCTGCAGTCAAGCGACACATGAAATGAACACAAGAAGGGTTTCACGTTGAAAGTGGTGCTATGATCCGCTGAATATATTAATGTATCTCCATATTGGGGATCACCATACCATTGCGCAATGTGGAGAGAAGTTGGGGGGATGAATACGGGGATAGGGCATAAAGTATAAATAAGTTTAAGCCTAGGTAAGGTTCCCCCCTTTCATTCCAGGTTACCTAGGTAGGTATTGAGATAAGATCTTGAATATTCATTGTCTATATGATACATACTACCTATCCATAATCGAACCCCTTTCTTTCCTCGATTGAAGCGGGCTGACAGTTAAAAACGCCTCAACCGCTTGCCAAGCCTCAAGACCATATTATAGGCATTCAAAGATTATTATAAGAAAAAAAGAGAAGAAACCCAGAGGCAGGGAACTTAACTTACGGCACGTCAAAAAAAAAGAAACGGGAAACGGACCCGGTAAGATTGAAGAGAAGAAACCGAAAGGATAAACCCTTCAATTTGACGGCCGGGGGCGCTCGGGTCCTCGGGCAGGGAAGGAGGGAAGGGAATACCTATTATCAGGCTGTTATAGGTAATGTTACCTAACATTATAACAGCCTGATACAATCGCCTTTACCCGCCATCCATCCATCCATCCATCCATACAACCAAAGTTCAATCATCCAAGGCACACCCCGAAAAATAGAAGACTGAGAAGAACGAAAAGAAAAAGAAAAACTCAAAAACTCAGCCCCTTCATCCTTCTATTCTTACCTACGGAGTACTCTACCCCTCGATCCAACTACATACCTACATACATGGATCATTACGAGAAGAGAGAAGGGAGCAACGTGGGAATCACGACGGGAGTCACGAATCACGATTATCCATAACCTTGGAACTCCCTGTTTATTCCAATGATACAGTACCTAGGTAGTAGTTGGAAAAATTCATATATAGTTTCCAAGGCTTGTTTCAGCTATTGGATTGGATTGAGTTCGGCTGAGGTTACATACATACAGTCTAGGTATATACAGCCTACAGGACTCGAGATTTGATATTACAGTACTCCAGTTCAAGTAGGTAGGTATTCTCGAATCGTTACAGTAATAACCTTGACATGAAAAGATAGGACGATCGTATTGTACCTATTGATTGTATTGTATAATAGGTATTCATAGGTAGGTAGACATCTTTCTCTTATGAATCCTTCGTGATTCTTGTTCATGAATGCTGGGTGGAGAAGAGATACGTTACGTCATACTCCGTTGGTTTGAGACTGGCAATGGAACAATGGAAGTAGGCACAAGGCCCGGATCGAGTAGGTAAATAAATGCCTTATACTTACACTCCCGCACTCCATCCAATAGGTACCTATCATTCTCATCGACACCAGATATTGTAACAAATTCTCAAATATATCCAGTTGCCATATCCACCTGCCCATCCATCATCTACCGTATCTACAAAAGGGACAAGACAAGACTTCAACCATTTCTTCATCAAAATCTTATTAGCATTTATTGGTAGGGAAGGAAATTATTCCAAATTTTTGATACAGGAGATAAATAATGCCTTGGAGTGATCGCCCTCGGTTCGGGCCCAACGAGAAATCAAAATACAAACTCTCGTGATCAGCCCAGAAAACGGAGAACTGAGAGTCCGAGTGGCTTAGGGAAAAACTTGTTCCAGATAAAATAACCAATAATCATGCGTTTTTTTCTCCAAACGAAAGACGTCAACCCAATCCATCAACCACCAAGCTTTGGAATTTTGAAGTTTAAGTTTAAAGTTTAATCCTCGAAATAGTCCGGATATCTTCAGTTCCATTTTGTTTCAAGTCTTAAAAGTTGGAAAGACAATTGATTGATTTTATATCTCGTAATTGCTTGATTCTTGCTAGTCAATATCCAATATCCAATATGCCGATTATTCGAAACCCATTTGCAAGGAGGTCGGACGTTCAGACTGGTTTACAGCCATCCCAAGACGATCAGAATGCCCCTTCACGCCCTTCTTTCGAACGAGTCAATACAGTGGCCTCTCGAGCGTCTTCGATGAGTATCAAAACAGCAAGGAGTGAAGAGCCCCCGGAATATAAGATGAGTGGTATGATGCCTTTTTTTTGGATGAAATCGGAGCTACCGGAATCGAGGGGAAACCTTGGCTAACGGGATCATCGGATAGTTGTGAATGATAGCGGCGTATATCTACCTGTAAGCATGGGAAAACTCACAATGTGCCAATGTATCTGACCAGTTTCAAAGCCTTCTCCACCCGAAAGGAAAAGCTTTTGGCCTCGCAGCAAGAGTAATCTTTCTTCAACCTCAATCAATACCCGAACGACTTCACATGATGAGATTGATCCTTTCCCAATTTCAAGGGAATCGTTCGATTCGTATAGAAGATCATTTGTAAGTTGATACCCAAAATAATTGCCATTCGAAAACGTCATCTGACTTTCGAAAAGGATATCTCAGCTAGATCGCCCATAAGTCTCATCGATGGACATGGCGGACGACAAAGTCTTGATTCTGCAAGACTACCTCGAATGCAACGATCTGCCATTGGCGATAGACGATTCAACAGACAGCCACCCACGGCCGAAGAAGGATTTGAGGATGTAGGGTTGAACGATGCCGCCAATGACTCCACAAAACAGATCAAGAAGAAGGGCTTCTTCTCGAAATTTGGCGATGAAGCACTTCCATCATTCCATATCCCGGGCAGAAAGCGTGGCCAGAGTGGGACAGGCGAAGAGCTTGGAAATATCTCGAAACCAGACAATATCACTCCAAAGGTCTCGGAGGTTGATGAGGTTCGCTAAGAGGCATATGATGATATGATGTTTATGAACTTTCAGGATGTGAAATGAAATGCATGGGCGTTTGGTTCGAATCTTCGTACTATGTTATACTGGTACCTACAACTATCTAGGTACAACCGTTTGGGAATTGGTCATATAAATGTGACTGAGGGGTCCTGCACAAATCCCAGATGCAGCATAGCTGCTGCTATAATAATAATAATGTCAAAATGTAATAACACAAAAAGGCTCAGTTTGTAATATCTGATAAGTGCCATTTTCGAAACTCAAGGATCACGGCTTATCCAATACAGAAGATATATATTATGAACGTTGGGCGATATCACATTGGGTAGGTACCTAGGTAGGTAGTGAATAAGACAATTGCTCCGTCTTGTCTCTTCATATGATAATTACTCGTAATCAAAATTATATAAACAATGAGAGAAATGAGGGAAAACGATTTCAGAACTTGAGTTTGATCTTAATAAAAAAGATGTTCACCTAACAGTTTAAAATGCTCAAAAGTAAAAGTTGTAGTAGTTGGCCAAAGGTTCAATAATATGATACCGGACTGGGACTCGTCTGTACCTACCTATGATGGAATTTGGCGGGGCAGGCTGGAGGATTAGCGTTATCGACTAGCTTATCGTCCAGAAAAAAAGTTATTCTGCCATCCCCAGAACTTTTTTTCTGCCTCACTTAACGACCCCTCCAACCATACAACTTTCTAACAACACTTTTCCAGTACTTAACATGGCAAAGACTAAGCCAGGAAATAAGAAAAATAACAAACGTGAAAAAGCAGCCGTCAATCGCACCTCCGCAAAACCCACAAAAGTCTCTTCACCGCCCGCATCTCCAATGGATTTACTACTCAAGGCAACGAAATGTTTACAGGAAGGTGATATTGAAGGTGCTGTCCCATTTGCAAAGAAAGCATTGGAATTGGTGGATGTACAGGCGATTGAAGCACTCCCCGTTTTAAATTTATTGGGGGAAGTTCATGTGGAATTGGGAGATATCGATTCGGCCAGACAGTATTTTATGCAAGCGGCGGGAATAGATGAGGATGGAGAGTTGGGCGAGGATGTTGGAGGTGGAGCGGAGAAATTCTTGTGGTTGGCACAGTTGAGCGAGGAGGGCGGAGAGGATAGTGTTGGGTGGTATGAAAAGGGAGCTGTGAGTTTGAAGGCACAGATTGGGGCTTTGTTGGAGAAGATGGAGAAGAACAAGTTGGATGAGGCCGGACTCGCTACTTTGGAGGAGAAGAGGAGGAAGTTGGCCGTGGCACTTTGTGGGGTTGTAGAGGTTTATATGACGGATCTATCATGGGAAGAAGATGCGGAACAGAAGTGCGAGGCATTGGTCACAGAAGCTACTATGGTTGCACCGAACTATCCTGAGCCATGGCAGACATTGGCAAATGTCAGGATATCACAGACGAGGATGGAAGATGCACAAGCGGCATTGAGGAGGAGTTTAGATTTGTGGAAAGATTTACCTCCTGAGAATGACATCGTCCCGGATTTCCCTACGAAAGTCAGTCTGGCAAGATTGTTGATGGAGGCGGATATGGATACAGAGGCTATCGAAGTATTGGAACGCTTAGTGGGTGAAGATGATACTAGTGTTGAGGTTTGGTACTTGGGTGGTTGGGGATTATACATTATGGGAGAGAAACAAAAGAATGGAGAGAGCGCACAGCAAGAAAGCAACGGTGACGGAGAGAGCTGGAAAGTCTCGTGGATTTCAAGTCAACAGTGGCTGAACCATTGTCTCCGACTCTTTGAGCAACAAGATTATGAAGATGAACGCCTTGGTGCTCACGCAAAGGAACTTATTTCGATTTTGGACACCGAATTAGGAGAGGAGGCCGCAAACGCTGAAGTTGAAGAGGATGGAGAAGGTTGGGAGGAGGATAGTGACGAAGACGAAGAAATGACCGAATCATGAAGATAGACTTTGTGGGTGTATGAATCGAAAAGTTTTTTATTTGGAGGGTGGAATGGAATTATATCATGGCGTTTGTATAGGATGAGCGCAGCAAATGAACTGCTACTGCGACAATAGATAATAAAAAGACTTACGGCAATGATCATTGATATATTTGTATTCGATATGAATTGTGTACTCGGGGCATTCTTCTACCCCTTTTCTCGCTCCACCTCGTCTCGGGTGTATTTTTTATGAAGGAAATCTCCCTGTAGATTTTCCAGAACCAACGCCAGCAATGCAACTCCATACCGGGAATAATTTTTATCCACATAATCATGCCTCAACCTTCAACTTCTCCACGCCCTCAACAGGCACATCATCATAATCCTCATCCTCCTCGACCTTCCCAACCATACCCCTCTCCCAAAGTTGTCTACCAGTGAGAGCAACAACAGTTTCCTTCCCCTTATTCTTTTTCTTCTCCGCCGCTTCTTCATCCGCTTCCTCTTTCACCTTGATCTCCTCCATCTCCTTTTGGAACCCCTCTCTCCACTTCATAAAAGACTCCCTCGTCACCGGCTCTCCGTGAAACTTCTTATTCTCCTCGGCCTCTACTGCTAACAGCTTCTGCTCGTGTTCCTTTTCCTTCGCTTCTTGCCTTTGCGCAATAAGTTGCTCCGCATTTTCTTTCAAAGTAGATACCAATGTGAACACCATGGCCATCCCCATATTCTCCTCGATCGTCTCAGTCAATCCATCGAGAAGGACTTGTCTATCAGCCGCGACGCTAAAATATGGATGAATAGGCGCATTCGGTGTTGGGAGTAAATCTAGAACGGGTGGTTCTTCGGGATATTCTTCCGGATATTTGACTTGCAGGAGCATAGTAGGAGGCTCCGAATCATCCCCATCTTGGTTTATCACATCTAGGAGAATGGAAACTCGATATTCGGTCTCTGATATATCTGTGAAGAGTGTTAGGGGAGCTTGCTTGCTGCGGGGGATTACCAAGATTGGGAACTCGGGAGCTGAAAATTGTCGCCAGGACAAACATACCATGAATTTCCTCGGGGAAAATACTATCGAGGACCTCCCTCTCCTCAACTTGTTCTTCTCTTCCCATCTTGTAAACTTGCTTTACCTGGGTACTCTTTTCCTCTAAACAAAAGGCTTTCGTGGGGTGGTGGGTTGGATGTATGCTACCCCAAGATTGGCCTAGCGCCGATTGGAAAAAGTTTATCTTTTATCTGTCGAAGGCAGAAAAAAAAGTTCCCAAGTACATCACGAGCCAGCCCATCCGTACAAATAAAATCAACAATTGTACTAAAATGGCTCCAGTAACAACCTCGAAAACCGTGGTGACGGGTATGAAGAGAAAGTCGGCACCCGTGAAAGATGTTCACGTGAAGGAAAACAAAAAGGCGAAAATCGATTCGGGGAAAAAGGGAAAGGAATCGAAAACTATCGCGAAGCCTGTAAAGAAGGTCGAACCTGAGAGTGAAGAGGATTCCGACTCGGACGATGGAGGCGCCGCTTTGGAATCTGGGTCTGAAGATGGTTCGGATAGCGATGCAGAAATAAAAGAAGCTGAGGGCGTACATCCAGACAGAGTTAAGGCTGTTGCCGCAAACAGTAAGCTCTTTTTAAGCATTGCTCAAATTTTCCTACTTACACTTTGCAGATCAATCATCGAAAGAGGCACATGCGAAACAAAAGCAATTGGCAAATGAGAGAAAGGCCGCAAAACCTTTGGCAGATCAATTGGCACGCACGAAGAAAATTTGGGAACGTCTACGCCGAAAGTCGCATGTTCCTAAGGAAGAGAGAAAACAATTGGTTGGGGAACTTTTCGAGCTCATCACTGGCAGAATCAAGGACTTTGTTCTCAAACATGACAGTGTAAGAGTCGTCCAGACAGCCGTCAAGTATTCAAATCCGGAGCAGAAACGATTGATCGCAAAGGAGCTTGCAGGAACATATCGTCAGTTGGCCGAGAGCAGATATGCGAAGTTCTTGATCGGAAAGTTGTTGATTCAGGGAGACGATGAAATTAGAGATCTCATTGTTCCGGAGTTCTATGGCCATGTTCGTCGACTTATTAAGCACCCCGAAGCTGGATGGATTCTTGATGATATCTACCGTGGAGTAGCTACCAGGCAACAGAAGGCCATCATCCTTCGAGAATGGTATGGTGCCGAATTCGCCATCATGGAGAGAGACACATCTAAGTTCTTGACTGGGGAACTCTCGGAAATTTTGGCTGCCGAACCTGGAAAGCGAGCACCGATCATGCGATACCTACAGGAAATGATCAATCATCTCCTGCAGAAGAAGACGAACGGTTTCACCCTCCTCCACGATGCTATGTTACAATATTTCCTCAATGCCAAACAAGGAACTGAGGAGATTACTGACTTTATCGAGTTGTTGAAGGGAGATGAAGAGGGTGATTTGATGAAGAACTTGGCATTCACCAAGTCTGGAGCAAGAGTTGTTTGCCTTGCTCTAGCATACGGAGGTGCCAAGGACCGAAAGCATATCCTTAAGATGTACAAAGATACATTACAACTGATGGCAGGAGATCCAAACGGACACATTGTCATCCTTACCGCATACGAAGTCATTGATGACACAGTTCTGACCGCGAAGTCTATTTTCCCAGAATTGCTAAGCAAGGATGAAGAGAAACAAGCTGAGAATATCGTGTTTTCCGCTAATGACCTCAACGCACGTACTACTCTTCTCTACCTTTTCCAAGGTCGCTCGAAATCCCTATTCCCAGCAAGTCACAACTCAGATCTCGAAATTCTCTCCGAAATTGACACAATCCGAACCACCACCTCTAAAAAGGATCCCGAAATCCGTCGCCAAGAATTAATCAAGGCTCTCTCTCCATATCTCTTAAAGGCTATCGCCTCCGCATCCAGAGAACTCATCGCCACATCTTTCGGCTGTCAGTTCATAACTGAAGTCCTCTTCCACGCCGAAGGAGACAAATCGGCAGCTCTTGAGGCACTCGCCGAAGCGGTATCCGGAGACCCAACATATATTCAACCTCCTGTCGAAGAAGGCGCAGTTAGCGAAGAACCACCTTCCCACATCGCAAGCACACCTTTCGGAGGAAAAATGATCAAATCTCTCATTGCAGGTGGTCGTTTCGACCCAGCTACCAAATCCATCGTCCCCATTGTACCAGCCTTGGATTTTGCGGATATCTTGTATCCACACATCAAGGAGTATATTGTTGAGTGGGCCACTGGCTCCAGTTCCTTCGTGGTCGTTGCATTGTTGGAATCGGAATCTTTCGCCAAGAAAGATGAGGTGAAGAAGGTCTTGAAGAAGAATAAGAAGAAGTTGGAGAAGGCGGCCAAGGAAGAGACGCTGGAGCAGAAGGCGAAGAGAGAGGAATTCGAGGCGAAGGAAGCAGAGAAGAAGGCGAGTGGGAAGGGGGCTGCTAAGAAAGGAAAGGGGCCCAAGGAGAAGGAGGTCGGGAATAAGGGCTCCAGTATGATTTTGGCTATGATCTAAGGGTCGTGAGTTAAGAATGTGAGAATGAGGAGATGGGAGATGGGAGATGGGAGTGATGGATGGGAGGAGGAATCAAGTGGATAGAATACTCGAGAGTGCATTGTAGGAGTTTTAGGCGTTTGTGCGCAAAAAGTCAGTCGTCGATCCATACCTCGTCTCTAGATGGATAGAATACCGGGATATATAGCATATAGCTTCCTATCCAATGTACTCAATGTAATGTTGCATACCCAACTTTCGGAAAGATTTCTCTCTTGATTGCTTGCTCTTGACTGCGTGCTCTTGCTTGCTTCTTGCTGGCTTCTTGGATAGGTAGGTAGGTGGGTAGGTGGGTAGGTAGGTAGGTGGGTGGGTAGATATTGATTGATAATGCATTCTCATGGATTGGATGGGGGTTGATCTGGTCTTACCTACCTACTCTACGATGTGTGATTTGGTTTGTTGTTTTCTCGGTACTGATTGCGTAAGTGTGGATTTTGAGGGGTTTTTGGGAGGTTTGTTTTGGGGGGGTTTTGGGGAGGAAGGGAAGGGAGAGAGGGAAGGAAGAGAAGGGAAGGGAAGGAAGGGAAGGGAAGGAAGGGAAGGAAGGGAAGGGAAGGGAAGGGAAGGGGAGGGGGGATGGGGGATGGGGGATGGGCTGGGGAAGGAAATAGGGGGGATGAAGAAGAGATGGGTATTTATTTCTTTAGGTACCTACCTATACACTCACTTCCTGATGACTTCTATTTGTTTTGTTTTTTTTGTTTTTTTTTGTTTTTTAGAGACTCGAGTGTATGGAGAGTATGGATGGGGACTATGGTGGTGTATTGTATAGTGGGAAGATAATGAGATGATGAGATGAGGAGATGACGGCATATTTTTGGAATTAAAATTTGGAATTTGGAATTGAAAGGTACGGGTGTATGTATATGTGGATGGTATCTCAAGAATAAAGATTAGGGATAGGGATAGTGATGGAGGAGAAGAAGAAGTAGAATTATTGGTGTAATGGGATATTTAGAGGGATATATATTGAAGAGGGGATTTTATACCTATGTATGACTCAAGTCTTATTTTTGGGCGTGGAAGTGTGGTTTCGGGAGGGGGAAGTTGGGTGGAGGAGAAAGACGATGATGCTTCGATTAACTGTGTTTTGGTGTGGAATAATATCATTGTAGCTAGCTAGTACTCTTTCTTTTCTTTGGTATATTTGAATATCCAATCTCTTACAATCCTAGCTGGATATTTAGACTCCATCTCGCTGTGCATACCATCCTATCTTGATGATATCTCTCGGAATTCCCTATACCCAAGTAACCCCAAACTCCAAGCCAACACCAAAACCACCCTTCTCTCCTCTCATATTTCCCTAACTCTTCACAGCCAAACAAGCCTTCAAACTCCCCACCACCGCAAAACAAATCAGAGGACTAATCGCATACGCCACCGTAATAAATTTCGCAATCGCCATCTTCTCCTCCTCATCCGCACCACTCACATCCGCCAACGCCGTGAGTTTCGTAGCCGGTGGTCCCGTAGGCATCAACATCAACACAAACCACAAGATGGGATCCTCATCCAGCCATCCCGTTTTCCTGGCGATGACATAAATCACCGCGATGCTCACCACGGGCCATAAAATAAATCGGATGAAACATATGGTGAGGACAACGGATGAGGGTACCTTTCCACTGGATTCGCCTTTCTTCATACGCATGAGCGAGGAGGAGAGTTTGGCGCCGACGACGACGAGTTGCAGGGCGGCGAATAGTTCGCCGATGTTTTGGATGGAGGAGGTGAGCCAGGCTTTGAAGATCCCGCCGGATTGAGGGGGGGCGAAGAAGGCGCGGTGGAGAGGGGGGACCAGACCTAGGAGGGCTCCGAGGAGCGTCCCGAGCAGAGGGGCGTTGATGAAACTATAGAGGGTGGAGATGGTATTGCGGATGGAGAGGGGAATTTTCTTCCATTCTTTCTTGGATTTTTGGATTGCTGTATTTCCATTTCTAGCGATATTTTGAGGGAGGAGCGTTGATGTTTCATTGTCATGTTCTTCTTCCTCTTCAGCAGTTCTCCCGTCTGAGTTGATGGGATTTGCATATTCTTCATCGCTTTCGCTACGTAGATGGCCGTTTGAGAAATTGCGGGTATGGTTTGGTTTCGAGTCTTCATCGGATATGTCGGGTGCTTCTTCGTCGTCCAGGAGTTTGGGGCCAAGGGCAAAGGTAAGACTATTTCCTACCATGGAAGACACGAGGAAATAGGATTTTGCGCGGCTCAGGGCTGCAGAGGAAGTGTCGGAATCTGACATTTTGAGGCTGGTGAGGATTCCGGCTGTGTCGAGGGCTTGGATTAGGAGGAGGGGCAGTGAGGTGGTGTTGTTGAAGCATACTGTGGAATTTTTAGAGTTTGATATCTACGGAGGAGAATAGGGGAGCTTACTGGCTGGTACACACCAGGCAGGGAATTTAAAAGCTCTTTTGAGGAGCATTCCCAATACCATTGATGATAGAGTGTAGATCAATGCCCATACTTGACCACTATTAGCTCCACATACATAAAATCTGGGAGATTCCTACTCACTCAACACTGGAACATATCTATAAGCAGTACCTGGCTTTAATTCCTCTCCGACATTTGTGATCAGAAGCGCCGGGAGGAATAACCGAACAGCAGTTTTCGAGATATCCCTTGTAGAAGACTCCTTCAACAAATTAAATCTCGATGCAATAACTCCATAGCTTATCGTCAACAGCACAGTTAAGGAAGCTTGAAGAGCCCCCAGGAAGACGGGGAGGATGCCATCTGCGGCAGAGTCTGAACCACCCATTTTGGAAAAGATTGTTGCTTTTAGCTTGAACAGAGAAGAAAATGGGAAAAGTAGAAGCAAAGGAAAGTTACATAGAATGAAATATATAAACTTATTCGATTCTCACTAAATATTTTGATACGCGTTCAAGACCCCAAGATGTGACTCTGTGGTCCCAAAACCTTGGAGCTGTTAGAGCCATCAATCATGGTCTAAACGTGCGTGTATAACGTCATTGTGACAGGGGCAGTGAGAAACAGGTAAAACCTAAACTCGTAAAGACGAAGGATACCGGTATCAATCCATGCAATGCAATCCCATCTCAATTGATAAAGGAGGACGAAACAAGCTTTTCATTTCGATCTTAGATCTTGGATGGATTAATCGACGGTTTTGATGGAGTGCTTGCCAAGACGTTGATGGATCTGTTGGATGCATATATTTCGTCCTATGTTGCGTGTGGTAAGTAGATGTTGGTTGGAGACTTCTGATGCGCAGTACAATTGTTTGGAATATATCAGTGTAAGGAATTGAAAACTGCCCGTCTGATCATGAAATAATGACTTTTCATCTTGAAGGGTAAAGATATCATCATGAGAAAAAAGGGATTCGGAGCTTGGGCCACATATAGGTAGGCTGCCTGAAGTTAAGCTCACCGGGAGATGCAAATTAGAAGACACCTCACCGGGAGCATGGAAATGAAATGGTCCGTGCAGACGTCTGCCTTCGTTTGCTCTACCTAGTACCTCACACATGATCGGACCTCTTTCCCTCAGCCTCTCCTACGATGTGGGATTTTCACTTGATGATTTGAGAGATATCGAGGTCATGAAGCTGTTCAAAGATGGGGATTTAGCTTTGGAGTGGAGAAGGTTGGTTTTGAATTGATGGAGGAGGGGTGGAATTTGAAGGTTAGTGATCTAGCTCTGTAATTATTTGCGAGGGAGACTCTGGAGAAGCTTATATCTAAAATATCCAACTTCTATCTTCTCTTTTCTGCGGCTAACATCAAGCCGCTCCCCAGAAAGACTTCTATGCACCTCATCGCAAAGCCGTCCAAACACGAGCTGCCTCTCTTCGTGCTTGGCTCTATGGACTTGAGGCATAACATGTTGTTCTAGTGACGCATGGAACATTTTTATTCGTTACTTGACTGAGAACGGAACCGGTTACAAGAATTGCGAGGTCCGGACGTTCATATTTACCAAGGGCTCGACAACAGAAGAAGCTCACATTGTTGAAGTTGGAAAGGATAAGTAAGTACTATCCCTGCAGAGCTAAATGCGGTTAGATGTTTGGAGATTCTAAATATCCGTGGCTCTCGTGAGGTATATTGTCCTTTACTCGAACGGTGATTATGTTATTCGAAATTTGCATGATGATTTTCTAGTAGAGTAGTTGATGTCGTTACGCTTGGTGCTCCTGGAATTTTTCCCCATATGGTTCTTAATGACTATCATGCTGAGGAAAATCAATACACAGGCAGCCAAAAAGGCATACAAAATTCCATACGAAACATCGCAAAACGTGTAGTATACCGCGGAAAAATAGACGTCACCTTCCACGATACAACTTCTCCAACGACTATACAGAGTCAGGCGATCAAGACAGAAGGAGACAACACATCCATAAAAATTAGCTGGATCTTCGAATAGTTAGGTCTTGAACATGCCATTAGCACTCCAAGCCAAAAGTCAAATGATCACCAACCTAAGTGACAGCAACACGTCCAGGATGCTTGCAAGCGGCAATGGTAGACAATGATCATGTTTGGATAGCCCAAAACGATACTGTCCTTCCAGGAATTCAGTTTACAAGTGTTCTTAATGAGTTCGGCCTTATTTATGATAGAATCGAAGTTGTAGTCATTATAAAGATGACATGGAGACTGGAAGTTTGGGAGAGGAGGAGATTTCATAAGCGGGCTCTTACGAATAAATGCGATATCCGTCAAGATCATAATCATCGAATTTTCTTTAGGGTGTACTCTGATATTCAGTGTGTGATACCATCCGAAATTGGATCAGTAAAACCGTAGCCATGAGATAGATGGATGGATGTATAGATAGGTCAATAAAATTACGAAATCAGATTTTGCGGCTTTTCCCCCACCACTCGAGGCTCCTGTTGATGGACTTTTAAATCAGACGGAAAGCATCAATAGAGGATGGTTTTGCTTGAACAATTGTGAAGAATTTATCTGTGAATCTTTTTGATTTTCATTCGTTCTTCAAATACAATGTCGTTTTAGCCCATTAGCTCTGATGCAATGTATATTATGTGGAGCCTCGTAAGCGAGACGAACTGGCAGTCATGGCATTAACGTGGGTTATAAAATATTTGCGACTATAATGTGCTGCAGACGGAGCCGAAAGTCTAGAATTGTAATTAAGGCTTTCTCGAAACTTTTGCATTCTTTTTGGTCCTTTCTATAGGCTGGTATGTCTCTCTTTTGGTTAACTGTTTGATTTTTGGTCGCAAGGTGTGGAGTCTCGTAGGCGAGGAATTATGATGCGGGTGGGTGTTTAGTGAATACCCAGTACCTGGATAGCCTTCTGGATTAAGCTTGTTGCGATTGCTGATTCTAATTGAATTGAATACTGCAATCTTGGATTGACAATGAATCGGAAGAGATAAATACTACTGCGTTCTGGCGCTGCAATGGAAAAATTGAGAATTTACCACTTCGGATAGCAGAGACGCGCAATATAGCACATCGGGAATATCATCCTGAAATTTTCACCCACACGTCTAATAATATGTCTAGGGTGTAAAAGACTTTGCTCTCAATAATTTTGCACAAAATCTCCACCTGTCCGATAGTCAATACGATGAAATGACGGTAAGAAAATAGAGAGATGAGAGATGATGACAACAAAAATCATCACAGCAACAATCTTTACCAACCCTCTCATCCCCTCTCCTTCAGAGGACTCGGGTTCACAAATGCTTGAGGGCAAAATGCAAGAAAAATAGTACCTACCTACAAAATGCCTAATTCATTAACACTTCTACAATACAAATACATTCTTGGCCCAGCGATACTCATAATCGGTTTGGAAGTTGGTGCTGAGAAATACCGGTCTCTTTCTTATTAAAGAAAAGAATTATTTTCAGAAACTGGTTCTTGGAAGGGATTTGACGGAATTATGGTTTATTCATTTACTTCCAATTTCTCCGGAATTCGTGGTCTGTCGTGTTGCGTTAGGTTGACTTGAGTCACTTGCTTGGGGGAAGGGGGGAGAAGTGAATTAGATTCTGGAATGGTAAGGTATGAATATAAAAGCCTGTGGTTCATGCTGGTTGGGGGTTTTAATTTATCAAAATAACAGGTTAGATATCAATAGTGGCATTATGTGACAAGCTGTGTACACACGTTGTATTCTTGCATTATATAAAAAGACGAGCAGGCAAGTGCAGCTCTTGGAAAAGATACTGACCGACTATATTTCTAGTCGAAATCTTTATAAGGCAGCGATAATGAAACTTGAGTTATTTCGACAATGCAAACTCTACTTCGGTAACGATTCATCCCATTTTTCTCTCATCTAACCACAAACTTTAAGTTCACAACTGCTCCTTTGAAGGAAATAAATCTTGGATGGGAAGCGATACGTCGCTTTGAGCTTGACGCTGGCTTCCATCTTTCTCTCTTAACTCCTGTAGGTATGGTGCTTTACAGTCTCTCTGTTTGATTGGAGATGCACTTTATATATATGTACGTATCTACCTAGGCACTCATTTATATTTCGATACCTCGGCAACCCTCGGCAAGTGCAGGGGATGAGCTGTTCAAGACTCGGGAAGTATAGAGCTAAGTTGTCTGTTCTGTGCATAAAAGAGTGCAAACTTATATCGTAGTGCCGCATTTCACTTCTGTGATCGATTTCGATGCCGTCGGGCTCTAGGTATAATGGGTATGCGATGTTGGAAGCAGCGTGCGGAAGGTTTAGGCTAGCTCTGATCACTTCTATGCCATTATCTCCTTGGTGATATGGGGATTGTGATACTGCAGGTATCTTGCGACTTTTTCTGTCGTCTTTAGTGTATACTGTTATCATCTTATGGATTTGTTCGTTGAGGAGTATTGTTGTTGGTTTATAGTTGTATGGTGCTGTGCTCTTCTGTGGTACAGGGAAGATTACATGTTGTCTATGGGAACAAAATAGAACTCAAGTCGCGAAGTATGTATTGCCTTTCATCATAATTTGACAGAGCCATAGATATTTTCTTGGCATCTAAAAGATGGATTTTGTTTGGTTTATATATGTGACTCCGCATTAGAGATGTAGGATTGTAGAAGTTAATTGCTGGCGGGGGATGGTTGATAATTATGGGGGTATGATTCACTACTATTGTAGGTCGAGGGCGCGGGAAATTTGGACCATAAATTACTCGAGGGCCTATAAGTATATCGTGCAGATCATTAGTGACAACTTTCTCTATAGAGGGTATAACTAGCAAAGAAGCAAGGTGTGAAGGCTGGTCAACACATCTGTTGTGAATGGAGTTCTGTCACTGAAGGATGAGAAAATGGGATGAAATCGGGGTGAAATATTCCGTGCTTTGTTTGCCGATTCTTGAGGCAATATCAAATTACGAAAGACTTTTCTGGGAGTTCCCTTGCTTGTGAAAATTGTATCCAGATGTTCTGATACAGAAAAAGAAATAGAGCTTGAGAAACACGAAGGGCTTTTATAGTCAAACTCTAGCAATATTGTTCGAAAACTAGAGCTATGCCAGACGATCAGTATCAATCTGGCTCCCATTCTCGATGATATCCGGCAATCCTCTCATATTATTATTATTAGGCAATATATTGATTTCACATTTAACGCTTTGTATCCAGCGTGTTCAGGTGCAGCCTGACACAAAAATTCCTCGGGGATTCCCAAACATAATGTTGTGTGCTTTGACTCCTGGTTTGTGAGGTCGTTGACCTTCCCCCAACTTTCCTATTCCAAGTAGAAAGAGAAGACGGCGGGCCACCAAAAGGCGGGAAAAGACTCGCAAAAATCCCTGTTGGGGTGCACCAAAATTTATCGGTTCATAGTTGATGAGGCCAGGAGCCGAAGGAGAAGTGCAGAAGACTTTATGTTTGCAGCCGCCTGTAGAGGCGTGGAGTGAATATATTGCGGGGTGGGCTAATAAGTATTGGTTTTATTTGTGAAGTTCATTTAGATGAATCAATGGAAGATCAGTGAATCTTTGAAGGGAATTGTTCCACTGATGATGGTATTCCCGGATCTTGATAAGTAGTGGCAAGATATCGAAAAAAAAGAGGCATTGGATGTTCTGCTGGCTTCTGTTGGTCTATTTTCATTGAGAAAAATGGGACTACCTGTTCAAGTGATACTTATGCAGGCGAGTTGCGATGTTGCAAATGTTATCGTGGAGAACTATTGTTCGTTATGTCATTTTTAGCATCGTAGTTTAATTTTCACCATCCTGCGAAATCCTCGGTTGCTGTATGTGTATAAATGCTGAGAACCTTGGGTCAAGTACTTAAGGGTCGAATTAGATTAAAGCAAAGTGTGGATATGCGGAGTCATTTAGATATACATGATGATCATGTTATAGAATGAAGTAGGAGGGAGAAGGTTATATAAATTAACTCAAGGATTAATCAGGGACTACGGGGTTACTAACGATCATCTTCATCTGCGCAGACATCACAGGCTATCTGGGGTTTGAAGTAAAGGACCTTGCCAGGAAAGGTGCGGAGGCCTTTGTATAGTTTGTATACTAGAAAACCGTGGCCCTACTGTCGTGAGAACTGTTTTGCATTGTTTTATTTGTCTTGGGGCACTTTTGATTCCGGGAAATTGCATACACGCTCACAACAACCTAATTTCATTAACCTTATAATCACAGATCAGAATGGCATAGGCTAAATTTATACTGAAATTTTGAAGCAAAAGAATAATTTCAATTTGATAAGTAAGTTAAAGTAACTAATTCCACTTGAACCCTGTGAGTCGTGAGTCATAAGTCGCAAGTCATAAGTCATAAGTCGTGACAACCATTCCGCTTCACAAACCAAGTCAAAGAGAAACTGATAAGGAAACTTCAAATCCTTTCCAAAATCAACCCTAAGAAATACTGACAAGGAGACTTCAAATCCTTTGCAAAATAAACTGAGACTAGCATTAAAATACCAATAAGCCGAGAAACAGTGACTGGCAAAGTTCAAACCCTTAGAAACACAAACTCAATCTGGCATGTATCCTTCAGCCCAACCTCAATAACTTCGATCCAGCTAGTCGATTTCTCCTTATCATCACCTTTATTATTGATCTTTCCTGTCCAGATTGACTGGAATGCTTCACCAGCCTTTAGAACGAGGTTAGTCAAACTGCTAGATGTTTCTGCTGGGGGACCGGCTGCTTGGAGATCGTATTCGTAGTAATTCGATTCGGTTCCCAGCTTTGAGGGGTTGGGCAATTGTGAACCCGCGGTACTCCTGGGAGTGACATACGTATGCCCGTTTTTATCTTTATCGGGATCAGTATCAGCGACCCATACGATTTTATCGGTGTTATCAGCCCCATTTCGGAAGAGACAGACACCATCATCGCCAGAGTAAAGAGTGATAGTAGTGTGTGATATAGTTACATCACTGGAGGATTTGTTCTCACCAGTGATGGTGATGGCTTTCACTTCACCTGCAGTGGCTTGAGAAGCAGAAATTGTGTACGTGAGCTGTGGCTGGGGGGCAATATCAAAGGTTGAAATGAGGCTATGTGCCTTATCTTTGATGAAATCGGCAATTGGGTCTGGAGGCGATTGTTTTTTGACGAAGAGGTTGATGAAGAGCTGGACGATCATGAGAACTATCCCAATCACAGCTAAAACAGCGCCGAGTATAGGCAAAGCAGCGCTCAAGGCGCCAGTGACGGCCCACAAGCCTGCTGAAGCACCCACATCAATGATGTCTAGAAAAACAGTCAAGCCTTGAACGATGATGTTGAGCACCCCTAGAACCTTTTCAGTATCAGACATGGAGCTCCAATTAGTCGCCAATGAAAAAGACATGGCAACGACTAAGCCAACTCCAAGAATGGCGTTGAGCATGCGTAGCACGTTGCCAGAAATATTGAACTTCGAGGCCAAGTCTTCATAGCCCGGCGGAATATCGTCGGTCAGGTCTCCAATGTCTTCATTCCAGGTTTCCTCTCCAGACTCTGTGGGAACCCCATCGCCATGAATACCGTCTGCAATTGCCACACGATAATCTTCATCGCCTGTAATATCTTGGGCTACCTCTTGCAGTTTGTCACTACTCTCCGCAATCTCATCTGCGAGGCCGTCATTGAGAGCCTCCATATTGAAATCGTCGGTGGGCGTAGAGGCTGGCTTTGACTTGAAGTTTTTGAAAGCATCAATCGCTTTATCGACACCCCCAACTACCATTCGAACTACTTCAATTATCACAACTGCTCGTTGAGGGTTCGATAGGTCGTTCCAGTTGGTCACCAAGCCCCAAATACTCACTGCGGCGATGGCGAGACTAACGCCAACCTGTCCATTATCTAGATATCAGCTCAATTCTTGTGTGCGTGGCAGCAGATAAGATGTGGACTGACCATGCATATGCTTGAAATGCCTTTTAACATGCCAACCGCGGGAAGCGATGAGGTAAACTTCTCAGCTGCTTGATCAAAAGCTTGGCCTACCCACTTCCAGAGTGCAGTACCCCCAAATGCAGTCTGTAGCCCCTTTCCAATGTATGAAAACCATGTTGATAATTCCTGCACAAATATGGTGCTTTTCTCCAATATTGCAGCTGCTCTAGTCTTCGCGTCAGCCTGCTGATCCAAGTCGTTTTGTTCTTCAAAGTCGGTGATATCTTTCAGTAGCGCGTCCTGCACAGCTTTGGAGATGGTAGGGTCGTCATTTAGAATAGCCTCGATGAGATCTTTCAAGGAATCATGGAGCCATTGGTATTTTGAGTCCTGGTCGCCTGGCTCAAGATTTGCAGCCTTCCCGCCATGTTTCAATGCAAAAGTCATGAAAGTAGTGAAGAAGTTCTGAGCCCAATCTGTAGTTTTAGATGAATCCAAAGCATCTAGGATATTGCACATCTTGTTGACTACATTGTTACCCTGAGAAAAAAGTTTAATTCAGTTTCGGTTAAGACTTGAAACATAAAATCAGATATTATAAACAAAGCGAGGAGATACTCACATCCTGCATTGGAAAATGAGTCCATCTGTTTAAATTACCAGTGTTGGACGAAATCGAATCATAAAGATTCGATGCCCAGTCTTGAGTTTGATCGTTCAGATATGGGTCCAATTTGTCTTTGTATGTCTGATACATTGCCACTCGCGAACTAAATCGGTTGATATCATTGTATTCTTCACTTTGCGATAGACTGTTCTTGCCATTACCCTGCCACCAGTACCAGAGATTCTTCATCTCTTGATCTGTGAAAGAACTCATGTATTTTTGAGTTCTGCCAACATAGCGACAAATAAAAGCTGGGCCATACTTTTCTTTGAAGAATGTTTTAAGATTAGATGGCAGGTTGTCCGCCAGATTCGCCGGGAGATCATCTGGAACGCTTGGTTTTACTACTTGAAGGATCTTTTCCCGTTGGGTGTCATCCATATGGCAATACATCATTTTATGAATATATCCCTGAGTAACATCGTGCAGCTAAGTTCGAGTCAGTTTTTTGTCTGCTCCCAGATTGAGGAAAGATGTTGGTACAACTTACTGATTTTTCATCGTATGTTTCGAAATCAATAAGATTCTGAACGCTTTTGTCATCATCGCTGAGACCCAATAGACTCTCAGTTACCTTGGCGGGTTGAAGTTTGTTATTCGATAGGTGAGTTTCTCCAGGCTTCGAGACCAACTCATAGGCACGAGAGATCTTTGAGCGACCAGCAGTAACTGTGGCAGAGCTTATGTTTTTTCCTTTAATGAAATGACTGGTTTCTGCGTTAGTCTGGTGTTGATGAATTCTTTTTCCGTTACTATGAAGCTTACCGTTCCCCTTTGTATCCTCGTTTTGTAGGATCATATTCGTAAAAGAAGCCCGTGAAAAAATCGTAGCCACCATCAATTGTTAAAGTCATCTCCGGAAAGAGCGCAGGCAGGGTAATGTCAATATCCAGATTGGATTTGAAGCCAACACTCCATGTTTTGTTCACGTCAAGGCCAGTATCAGAAATAAAAGGAACAAGAGTCGCACGGTTGAATTGTACCGAGTGTATCTGGTCACTGCCTTTGAATGTCGACGAGGCGTCGTAGTAGGAGCCAAGCTGTTGACCAAATTTTTGGTTGATCTGATCTCGCAGCGTATCTAACTGAAGAAGTTTTATCGCGGGAACAACTATTTCGCCGTCGTAATAGCCATCTTCATAAGTTCCTGCATCTATAGGTTCTTGTGGATCGGTTCGCTGGTCATCGGGAGGGTAAACACTTTTATCCATTGTAACTTGCCATTGACAAAACGGCTCCCAGTTATCATCATCTCCACTTGAACTTGTATAACTGCCTGCCAATCGATCAAGACTGCATGCTTTGGCTTCGAATGTATGAACTTCATCTCGCTGAGGAACTTCCTGGTCCTCTTCTTCGGAAGATAGGTAGATGACTCCTTGTCCTACTATGGCCTTAGGGCAAATCTTAAACACGCCATGTTCAAAAAGGTTGGTTTGTTCCAGCTCCCTTGTCCATCGAAACTGCCTCTTTCTTGAGTCATATGTGTTTCGAGGATGCACTTCTCCATTTACTAGAAGGTAGCCATCAATCAGGCTCAAAGTGGGAAGTTCATATCCAGCTGGTAGTCGATCAGGGTGATGAGCTTTGAGGCGGAATCCTCTCGTGAGACGATCAATAGGAATACCCTTGATAACTTTTAAAGCCTTAATCGTGTTCATATGTTCTGTGATATCGAGAGGATTTGTCGATTTCAAAAAAGTGTGTTCCTTCCCATCTGGAGAGTTGTATTGTCCAAACAATTCCCAGTTCAGCCGTTGATAAATGGCTTGAACTTCAAACTTTCCGAACATGTTCCTCAACTCCTGACAATGAGACAAAAGACCTAACCTCTTATCTCCTGGGACTTTGCGAAGCATCTCTACCGTCTCCCTCAATGTGTGATGTGGAGCGTTCGTGTCAACCAAATATCCGTCGGCGTGGTAGGTCTGGGAATTTCCAGGCAATAAAAGATTGAATGCGCCTTCCAATACACATTGCTTGGTTTTCTCAATTGATTTGATCTCAACAGCTATATATTCATTTCCCTGCAGGCGAAATAAAACGTGTCCGGTAGCGAGCTTGCCAATGCGACGATATGGGTTGAAATGCTGTGCTTGTTCTGGGTCAACTGCGCGAAGCCCTGTGCTTGTATGAAATACTTGTGAGCTAAGGGTCCAAGGCACCTCTCCATCTAAAAAAGTTTACGTCAGTGTGACTTTTCTGATTGCTTTTAACTTTAAATCTGTACTCACTAAAGCCAACTAGATCTGCCTTTAGAGATTCCCGAACAGGCCTACAAAAGCCCAGGACAGACGAGTTGGATTGTTTGCAAACCAGGACTCTATCTCCTGAACTTATGGCTTCAATTGGTCGTGATTCTCCATTGGAAAGGGCAATTGGAG
Source organism: Ciborinia camelliae (assembly GCA_025890175.1). NCBI lineage: Eukaryota > Fungi > Ascomycota > Leotiomycetes > Helotiales > Sclerotiniaceae > Ciborinia > Ciborinia camelliae. The sequence goes on from JANPYM010000008.1 coordinate 1,816,413, forward strand.
TTCCAGGTAAGACAATGTTCTTTGGGGACTGGTTAAATGTCGACAGACCCGGTTCACTGATCACAGGAAGATAATATTGACCCCATTGATAATCGTCTTCTTGTGAAATGTATGCTATATGTGAAAGTTAGAACGAAAGGTAGGAGTCTCATAATGTGACAGACAGAAGTAACAAATTTGACAGAAAGTTCAAAGGATATATAACATACCCCCGCCTTCCCATTCCTGAATCCAAGCATATTCTTGTCCTATAAAAGCGTTGGTCATTCCACTGTGCCAGATTGGAAGGATTTGAGAATCCCAAAGGCTTGCCATGCTTGTACAATATGACTGCCACGCATTTACTATATCCTGTTGATTTTTCAGTCGGCTCAGACTGTCTTTCAGCTCTTTAGTGTAATCTTCATCGTCAAATGCACTAACGGCCATGTCGTAGAATGTCTTTGTGACATCCCAGGTAGGCGCAGGCTGCTGAATGTTGGTGATATCATTAGGTGGACAGAGTCCAATTGTAGCTATTTGACCACAGAACTTGACGATGTTGTCCGTTTCATCTGGATCCCCTTTGGCGTATTCTCCCCATAAAGTGTAAGACCATTGGCTCAAAACATGACAACTGGCCCTTTGTTGATAGTCAGTGACCAAAGCAGAGGGCGTGGTGCGATAAACATGGTCCCTGTCCTGCATATAGTCTGCTATCATAAGCCACGCAATGCTGAAAAAATGATCGCCCCTGGCCATGTCGGTCCGTAACTCATTTACAACAAACCTTCTTGAGGTAACTAAGTCATTGCAAGAATCCCGAAAGCCAGGATAATTCCAGAGGTATTCCATGTTAGGTTTGCTTTGAGAGTCCAGTTCTCGATTGAGGTGTTCTCCAAAACAAAATCCCATGAGATTTGTAACGCATTCAAGGTAGCGAATTTTACTATTGTCCTATCTCGTAATTTTAGCATGAATATTTAGCAGTTGTTCGGTTTCTATAAAGGTTGAAATAGATTTAATAGTACTTCAAAGCTACTTACATCGCTCACATACTGCTTCAAGTGATCACTGTCATCGTATTTGTCCTCAACATTAGCGATTCCGCTAGCGACTGAAGGAATCGAAAGCCTGTTTAGCAAATCAGGGATGTAGAAAATATCGATATACCCAGTATCGTCATTAGGGTCCTGATCCTCGGGGTATGGAGGAGCAGTTGGAATATAGTCGTAGATATACGGGTTATCTCTCCCAAATGTCCCTCGAACCTTGTTATGCAGCCGATTGACATAGTCACTGAAGACCAAGGACTTGGCAGCTTGAACACCTTTAACGGCCTCCTGAAATACTTCGTCAATATCGCTTGACATTGCGATGTATTTAGTAGGATGTTGGTGGAAATGTATTGGGCAGAATGTATATAGGTGGTGGTGTGTGGTGATATATTCTGTAGGTTGTTGGTGGTAATGTGTTGAAGAGAGGGTATGTGGTCAGGTGAGTAAAATATAGATGATATTGTAGATTTTGGTTGGGTTGTGAAATATAGAGAAGGATGGGAGATAGTTATTATAGCGAAGAACTTGTCCCTCCACACTTCAACATCTTCCGTTTAAATGATATAGAATTTCACTCGGCCACTTGACCGATTCCTGAAGAAAGGCTGACTGAGAGGCTCGAACAAGCACGGGGTATTGCCGAATCTTGATCTATTAGGTGATACTCAAAATTGCATTTAAAATATCCGAGAACACAGTGTTTAATGCATCAAGGTGAACAGAAGATGCATATACGACTTTTGGCGCATTGTACAACATCTATTTGAGTTCATATCCAGTGTTGTGAGGATTGTTTATGCCTGGCTTCTAAGGCATCAACATATTTGTATTTAGTCGAGAGATTCCATCTCTCGAACACACTAGCCTTCCCATAATACCAATAAGCCTTCTATATAATCCTTGCCTCAGTGTGGAGTAGGTACGACGGAACAAAAAGAAAGGATTGCATATTCGCTTAACCGCTTAACCCATCGCTGTAACAAATCCAATCTAGTATCTACTACTTACTCTATGGATACTCTAAGTCGCATGTGTATCCCCTAATAATTTTTAGTAGATATGGATCTGCTACGATATGTATCAATCAATATATCTCGGGTTCAGCCAGCCAACAACGCCATTGCCTACAGCTAGGCAGGAAGGAGGTGATTCCGGGGCCGAGCCACATTTCAATTTCAACGATCCGGGCCTTGTAGCACCTTGGAAGATCCCGAACCAATTGCAAGATAGCTTAGCGACATCATGACATCCCGTCCTGACCATGCGTTTCTGTAGTAGCTCATTAGTGACTCCCGAGGTCTTCAACGCCTCTTTCTTATGTTTTCAAATGCAGACCACATTGCAGATTTCGCAAATGAAATTTGGTAGACCACATTGCGGGGTCATTGCGGGGTCGTTGCGGGGTCGTTGCGGGGAAAGCAAGAACACCAATCAGCGTCAGGTAGAGACATTCATCTATCACCCTCTCCCAGCCAGCTATCACATGAAATGAAACATCACCAAGGAGAAATGATTGGGAACCAATGATAGCCCCACGGGAGATTCTAGAATATGTTATACAAAAGGTCGAAGCCCAAGATCAAAAGCGACGCATAGTAGCCAGTTGGAAGATTTTGGGACAGTGGAGATATGCGCAATATCGGTGCCGGTCCATGAATAAGCCACAAATCGAATTTAGCATCCATATCAATCTATTGATATCTGCATCGCATCGATGCTTTGCATGATCTCCCCCGGAATACCCTACCGGGCCCGTCATAGAACGCTATTCCGGAGAATATGAACTTTGAAGCTGTATCTCAAGCGGAAGTTTTCGCCAGATCAAGTCAATCTATTGTTGATATTATTATTGTGTATCGAGCTAGTGTATGTAGAACTATTTTATATCAACACAATCAATAGCGTCCTTCGAGCAGCTAAAGGCGCTCGTTCCTCGCACTGTTGTGTCATGTTTGATTATTTCATAACGAGTTTCAGCTGTCAGCTCTCGGGAACTTAACTCAAAGGAGATAAGAGAAGCAGATATCCAAGGATGGTTAGAAAATTGCTATGCAGATAATCCGAATCGTCCAGCAATCGTGCCTTGATCTTGTGCGGCGTGCCCGTAGTTCAATCAGTGAGCGGGACTGATGTCTCTGCAAGCATACCATCAACACCTTGACAGTTTTGAGTCTGCGTCGTGGCTTCTGTTCACGGGCTAGATACCGTTGGCTGTTTCTCTTCGAGCCATCTTAGCTTGCACAGCCGTCAATTGATGTATGTTTGAGAACTTTGGGTAAGAGGCTTGGATTAAGTACTCAAGAGTTATAGTAGATGAGAGTATAATTTGGAGCTGCGCAGCATTCAGGCGGACCTCCTGATCATATCATCGGATTAGTGTTTACTTGGTTAATTAATTGCTTTCAGCTTCCTAATGAAAGTCCATTTGGTATACACTATCATTTGTTGTTGCTCACTAGTTTCACTACATACCATAATGCACCACAACATACCTATTTTTTCAATCATACATAGACATTCAGAAGTTATGCAGAGTGAGTCGGTGCCGTGTGATCAAAACTTCTAGCTCAAGAAGCAACTATGTGTACAGGATTTGGTATGTCGGGCAATATTGGCGCCCAAGATATTCTCCAGGCCTTGAGGTAATTCGTTCTACAAGAACTCATCTAAAGTCATTCAAATCCTTACCAAGTAAACTCAATCACGATCACCATACTATACATATATCTCCAAAAGTATCTCCTATCTCCCCAAAAAAAACATATCTCATCCAAACTGCACAATGCGGTCATCAAAGTGAATGCCACCAATCAGCAAAAAGGTCAAAAGTTTTGTTGCATATCTAAAGAAAAGTAATCGACAACTTCAAATTTAGCGTCTTTTTGTCAAGATTATGTTTGCTGGGAATAAGCGCATACTTTATTTTTATTTCCGGTGAAGATTTTGGGTTTCGGTAAACCTTTCGGGAGTGTGTTCGGGCCGAAACTTTCGGGCCGGATCAAGGATGTCGGGTCATGATGGTAAGCGAAGGGGGTTTTGAGTGGAACATAAAAGCTTGAGGGTCAGTACGAGGATCAATATGATAAAGAACGTGAATACTCTGTGCACAAAGGTGGAAGAATGATTTAACAGACTAAGAGGCCGGGACTACTTGCTTGAATTCTGCGGGAGGTGGTGATATCTCACGCAGTCTGAAGTTTACCCACTTGATGTAGATTTTTGGGACATGGGAACGTAAATCTCGAGATTTGTATCTAGCTCTGGAAACGCCAAGGTATCTAGATCAGATCACTTTAATTCTCAAGAACATTCTATACTTTACTTGCAGATATTGGGCATTTAGTTTCTGGGAATTAGGATCTCGATGAGTATCTTCATTGTCGGTGTTCACCATCCATTTACGCGACAATCTTAGGCAGGATGGATAGAGATGAAATTCAGATGGTGCAAGTGAATCCATGAGCTTGATGTTTGGGAAAAACATCTTCTGGTGTCGTATTTATCTGAAGATGGCCGACAAGTGGTCTGACTTTATTAAGCTTTATTTGTCAACAGGTTTATTATGTAGGAAATGGTATTGTATGCTTGATGTGAATAATTGGATGATTCGTATTGTCTTCATATACTCCCCGTGGAAGTTTACACTGGTACCTTCTCATTCAGCTAATGCTCGTACTCTAGGTGGAGAATTGTTTCTAAATTAGCTAATGGATGGGATTTCTGTGCGAGGTCATTTGCTCATAGTCATCTAGTCATCTAGTGACCTGAGATATGGATACTACCGGCATAATAAATATTCACCTAAAAGAAAAGGATCCAGGATGCAATGAAGTTGGACACATAAAAGCATGTCTACCCACTTCATCTTCTAGATCAATCTACAATACTGAAGAAAGGTTGGGGCCTGACTGCGGGAAAAAATCGTTGATACTAATCCACTTATGAGGCAGGGTCCACTATGTGTTTCTTGATTTTGACATCCTATCATGATTGGATATGATCTCGGATTTGAAGAGTGAAACCAATGACGCTCACTTGCTTCGCATAAACAACAGCGGTCAATCAACTTCTCAATTATATGCGGCACTGTTACATTCATCTGAACGTTACTTATTGTCGCTGTCACTTTTCAAATATACATAAACCATTTCAAATACACATGAACCAGCTAATTTCTCTCTTTGCGAGCACGTATGCGGCCCGGGTATGAGATTCAGAAAAAGAAATTCAAACGCACATCTTTTTACTTCGTATACCTTGACTTATCTAGAACGAAGGCTGGAGACTTCAGGAATATTGGAAGTCAGACCATCTTTTTATGCTACATGCTCAGCAGAGCTTCGTGATACCAAGTCGAACTATCCCTTTCGTGGGCTAGTGCTGGAAATAACGCCTCGGTGTCAAGCCTGAAGGTGTGGAAAGTACCTAGGTAGGTAAGCTCATATTGTATAGAAACCCCTTTCTGGATTTGCGGAAGGGAAGTGTTGAGATGTGGTGAGGGGTAATAAATCAGTGAATGGCTGAGTGTTCACCATAAACTCTACGGTAGCACCTTAGCGTGTATTATTTTGAAGTTACTGGTAATGCATAAAAGGGTTGTTCGACAAGCTCTTGTAAACATTTATCCACGGGTCGGAAGAAGAATTGAGGGATGAGTTTGCTGAGATATGCGACCCAACCTGGTGGTTACCTATGTGAGAATTTTACAGTTCTATGGGATTCGTGGTTGATTTTATCGAACCTGGAACGCTATTTGTTGTCGAGGGGGTTTTGACTGTTATTTTCTCTATAGACGGTGGTTCAAATTACGAGACAGCGGGAGTGTGAGAAAGGGTAAAGAGACAGTGATAATAGGAAGTTGAGATTGGATGTAACTTTTTGACATAGGATGATTGCTACAATTACAGCTCATATTTCAGTTTCCTGTACGCACTATCTGGGTATACGGGACCTCAGTCATGACTACTATGGAAACTTGACGAAGAAAGGTAAATGCTTCATTGTTGGTCAAGTTGTCACAAACAGTGGAGTTGCCACGAACCTTGAGGACGGAGGTAAAATATTTATGGGTGAGGCGTAGCCTCCTGGCATGAATGACACTTCTACCGTACCTACTTAAGCGCATCTTCCAACGAAGTAAATTTATGGCACGTGCAACCAAATGATCATAATGAAGCTATCCGACCTAGTAGTACTTCTAGTACCTAAGACCCACCTCCCAGCCAAACATATATATTCCCAAATATGTCGACAAACATTCAAGCACACCTACGCCTCGCTGGCGCAGCGGTAGAATTCATCATTCCCGAAGAATGTTGTCCGCCTTTCTACTTAGCTATTGGAGGTGTTTCGATCGGACAGTGACATTGTTCTGTATATTAACGGTAACGTTCAGGTATACAAACAATGGATCATTGGGGCATTAGAGCGTCGCGCTCTTAAGCTTTTGTCATTTTGGATATCGGAATGTGGTTTTTGTGGGGCAACTCCACTTGTTGGAGGGGAGGAGATGGGGTGGAATGGGGATGGATACTTTTTTATTACTTTGACCATTGATTTTAGAACTGTTTTTTCTTTTGGTTTTGTTTGCTGTGGGTTAGGTATGTATTGTATTGAATTCTGTTTTTCTCCTGGCTACAGAATATTGGTGTGGGAAATAATATATATGTACATTTGAGATAAGTAGATACCTAGGTATGATGAAGTCATTTATGAAGTTGGAGGCACGCAGACATTGTTCCTTCTCTTTTGACCTGCTTCTAATAAAAGCGTGACTACCACTACCACTACCACAACTTTGGAAGGAGCTGTCACCCAGTATCCTCACCTTCATTCCCTTTCCATCATAACAGAAGTGTAAAAAGACTGTCCTAACCCAAAAGTGGACTCGCACCAAATGGAATCTGTCAGAATCAGAATTTCACTTTCGCGTTTCTCCATTCTCATCTCCATTCTCATCTCCATTCTCATCTCCATTCTCATCTCCGACACAACGAAACACGTTCTCCCTCCCACATCAACTCTGAAATCCAACCTTCAGAGCTTGAGTATTCGTATTCGTATTCGTATTCAATTAAGTAAGGAGATCTTTCATTCATTATTTCCATTTTATTCTGTGCGGGTATTTTCGAGGTCGCAAATGTGACCATATTACACACCATCCAGCACTTCAGATTTAACTTGATTTTCAATTCTCTAATTTGCTGCAGAACTGCTACATCGCAAATATGGATGGAGAGTTTGAAAGGTCTTTAATGCTTAGTCATGCCATGGCGTCCGGAAATTCTGTTACTGTAAGCCATCAACAACAAGTACCAGTATGTTCCGATGGAAAATTACATCCGCCCAGATTCAATCAGTCATGAACATCACTAACAAATGCATCCATCCACCCATAGCCCGCACTCGTCAACCAAATCAAGAGCCTAGAACAAGCCATCGAAGGAATGAAAAGCAGGTCTTCGAATCAGGAAAGTAGGATTGCGATTTTAGAAAACACCCTAAAGGTTCAAACGTCGTATATTCAGGCTTTAGAGCTCAACCAAAGAGCTCAAACGACAAACATCCAGAATTTAGAAGATATCCGAAAGTCTCAAGAAAAGACGCTTGAGATTCAAGCAGAAGCCATCTAGAGGCTAGAAATCTACCGAATAGCTCAGGTAGCGGACACCAAGACTCTAAATGACCACCGGATGGCTCATCTAGAGAACATCAAGACTTTAAATACCTTCCGAGAGACTCAAGCAACAGAAATTCGGGCTCTAGAAAACCACCGAGGTGCTCATGCGAAGACGCTTTAGAGTCACAAAATTTTCTTTGTAAATAACTTCCCGGAAAAGATTCACTATCTCAATCAGGAGTTGAAATTCCAAAAGGCAAAACTTGAAAATCAAGAGCGCGAGTTGAACAAGAAACTTGCCTTGTATGAGTCAGACTTATTCCAGAGAGTCAAGCAGATGATTCTCACAGATCTATTGAGTATGGAAGCTCAAACTGCGGACTCTGTTGGTGTAAAACCTGAACCACACATCGTAGGTTTTTCCACCTCCATGACTCTAGTAATCCAAGTGCAAGTTGCGCATTCCACTTTGAATCTACTGACCCATCAATGACTTGATAGAAGAAAGAGCCTAGGGAGAAATAGAATGAGGCAACATGAAATCTTGAGTTTTTGGTGAGGCAGACAAATAACGTACTGTTTCGATGCAGCAGTTGAGGTACGCCCCACGAATTTCTGCCTTGAAAGGTTACATACATGTCCTGGTCTAAGATTCACATTTTGATTATTCTAGACACTAAAATCTAGGTGTTTGTTCAGGATGAAGAGTTTAACGAGAATGCGGTTCTATTTACACATGCTTTGCGTTTGGCTTTTAGCTCCATCGACATGATTCGTCTTTTAGAGTTAGGGCGGGAAAATGGTCGATAATTTGATACACTGTGATAGCTAGTTGTATAAAGGAAGGCATTTTCCCCTCGTGGTTTTGCCCCTTTTATACAATTAGGACTTTGTATTAAAATAAAATCCTTAGCTTAGCACGTCTCTATACCTCTAAGAGGTCTCTTTACGACGAAAACAGAATACTACTACTACTACTACTGTGACAAAATAAAGTTTAAAGGTATGGGAAATCAGGAGCTTGGCTATACAGGATCTCGAAGATATCATTTTTCATTTCTTCGGAAATGCAAATGTCAGATACCTTTTAATTTAACAAGTATGCCCCAGAAATATCATTCAAGCTCTAGCCTTGATCTTTTACATTGTGCTCCCTATTCCAATGCGGTCCATATTCACTTATGTTTGTACGATACCTATGAATCATCTCGAAGAACCCACTACTTTAATTTCTACTCCGGATCCCCAAATCTCAGAATCTACAACCAATACCTCATTCTCCTGACTGTGCGAAAATGTCCAAATTGTTGGAGCTTGAAAAGAGTTTGGTAAGTTCAACTCCAACTCTCACATCTCTTCCTCTTTTCTCTCTTATTATCACTTAAAGCCAGCTAACCTTCGCATTGTAGCAAACGTCCTGCGCAGATTTCGACCAACAAGTGGACGATACACAGGAGAAGCTTAAGAAACACGAAGAAAATATAGAAAATATAGATGAGGTTCTTAAGAAGAACAAAGAAAAGAACGATGAAAATATTACAGAGTTGGCAAGCATTCAAGGGCGGATCAAGAATCTACAGAACAAGGTCGAGGAGATGGCTGCAGAATATAGGGATGGTGGTGGATTGGTTGATTCTGGCCGTGGAGATGGAGATGAGAATGGAGATGAAGGTATAAAAGCGAAGGAGTCATGAGAGATATAAGAATATGTGCTGGTTCGGACACCCCACGCTTCTATTGCTTTTCTTGGATTACTCCCTCTGAAGATCACAGCTGATATCTTTGCTTCAGCTGCCGGACGTCACTCAAGTTGGCATGCGCGGAATGGATTTTGGGGGGTCACAAGCTTGAGCAAACATCATCCATGGGCTGGATAAAGGTCTTCGTGTTTGATATGGCTTTTCATTATCTTCAAACAACATACACCAAGTTGTTTGCACCCTATCAAAAGATTTCCAGAATGATTGACTACAACCTGTGAACATCGTGCTTTTTTTAATCCAATTTTTCTTCCAATAAGTATTTATTAACCAGCTTCCCATCCTTGATTTCTTTCCATGATGAACCAACTCTTCTGTTTTACTAACACGCCTTCGCACAACAAACTCCAACTCTGATACGCTGTACAACAGTGAAAAGATGTCTCCAAAGACATTCTCCGATCTTGTAAGAGCAGATCTCCCCCCCTCTCCCTTTACCCAATTCCAAGCTAACCTCCGGTTCCAAACCAGCTCGGGGAACGCACCGCCCTGCTCGAACGCTCGGTGCTGAATTTCCAAGATCTCACGCGCGGCCGCAAAGAAATGTTGGCATGCGAAAAACACATCATGGAGCTCAAGCAGAAACAAGGAGAGCTGGAGGCAAAGCGTGGGGGCTACCTGGCGGAAGATAGGAAGTTGCTGGTGCAACTTTTGAGATGGTTTATGGATCATCTCGCGGCACATCCGTCTGCAGCACCGGGTTTGCTCAAGGAGCTTAAGGAACTTGATGGGATGTCGGTGCTATGAATGAAGATTTGGGCGCTTTCGTAGGTTTCGTCGTTGCTCCTCGGTTGTTCTTGCTACGTAGGTATTGAGAATATGCCAGTGGCGGGTTTTTTGTTGGGCTCTCGTCTCTTGGTGCTAATACTAATAAACACCTCATTGCTAGATTTGCAAAGTCGGAATATGGAGACGGAGAATAAACCTCGGGGTTAAATATGAGGTCATGTATCATAGGTGGAGATTATCAATCACGGCAATGGCAATTGTGCTTTGGGGAGAGGAGTGGGTTTCTGGAGGTCTGGAGTGCAGGATTATGCATTTAATATGAGATCCCGTTATCCTCCCGGCAAATCGGTGATGAATATCCAATGCTTATATCTTATTCATGTAAATTCTTTCGTGACCAGGTAGTGACTCCAACCTTGATGAAGTAAAATCCTCCAGCATCTTTAGCGAGACTTCCGCCTCCCCTTTGAGAGGAAAGGGGAGGTCCGTGCAGCAGATTTAAAGAAACTGGCCGATGCAAATCATATTATCGTTGTTGGAACGAGTCTTGAAATATCAGGGATTCGCTGTCTCGTGCAGGAAATGTGTACCTTAACTCGAGGTCGGGATCGTAAAGCTGGTTTATCTGCCTAGATACATCTCGATGGATAAATCTCGATGGAGAGTCTGGCGGTGGTGCTTTCAAATGTCACATCTACAGGTTCAAATTTTCAACACTTAAGTTTACCTGAATATTTCATATCGAGACTTAATCAACTCACTGCTGATTCGGATTTACTAATTCTTGAAATTTTCTTGATAGTGCAATTGATTTTTGTGAGTTATCTCAAACCTTTATCACGAACGTATGGATAGGTATTAAGCTGGTCTGGCCCCGTCCCAAAATACACTCTGGATCGAATTGATTCTCGCCTGAGGTCTTATTAGGTACTCATAATGGGTATTGTCTAAAGTTACAAAGGCTAACCATGCCATGTAGAAGGTCGTGTAGACTTTTATAAGTGTTACTTAGAATATTTATGTATGGATGAATTGGAAAAGGGAGAGGTAAAAAGAAGCAAGAAAATGCATACAGGCTCAAGCAGGCTCCTTGGGATTATCTGTTACGTAAGATACCTCATTTCTGGTCAAATCTACTCCTTTACATGATTTTGGATAATGGCTTTCCGTAATTATAGGTGAATTTCCATCTCAATAGAGAACCCTTAAACTCACAATCACACCGGAATATTCCAGATATATCTTATGAGAAACTACATGCATAAAAGGGAATGGAGCATGTGTTTATTCCGCAGTCAATTACTGGGTAACTATGGAATGGCAATATCGGTATTTGATTAGGTCTCTTGTGTCTTCTGAATGAAGATAGGTATTGGCTGTGCCAAATATTTTACTCAAAGAAAAATTCCCCAAGAGCAGAATCCAGCTTTGAATAGTGAATATATTTGTATTCATTCTCTTCCCCACAATACTGTCGTCCATATAATCACCCCATCCATCTTCCTATTCCCATTTCAATCCTCAACAACCCTCAAATCCCATCAACCTTACTCAGAAAACTCTCCACGTACATCAAAACACAACCGCAAAACCCAGCTCTAAAGCTATCAAGACCCCTTCAACCAACTCCAACAATCACCTTTACCCCTTACCTCACCATCACCAAAATGACGGACCGTATTCGCGCCGATATCATCTTCGAACTGGCCGCCCTCGTAAATATCCCCCTCCCAATTTTGACGCTCAAAGCTAACCACGAACTCCTGCCTCTAGGATGTGGAACTCGAAATTATATACCGCACGGGAAAATCTAAGTCTGGCATCCCGCAACTGTTGCTTGCACAGGCGAGGTGGCAGGCGCAGAATCGGTTGAATAGGATCGAGGCTTTTCGCGCAAGTGAGGAGCTGGAGAAATTGAGAAAGAGGAAAGAGGGTTGAGGGTTGAGGAGGAGGGGTTGTGTGGATGGGATGGGTTGGGATTGGGAGAGATGGGGAGATGAGGGAAGGGAAGGGATTGGAGAGAAAGGGAACTGGTGTGTATGTTCATCTCATGGTTGATTTTCTCTGAGAATACATACTCACCCTTTATTTTCTGCAGGTGCACAAAGTAAAGGACAGGAATACAGACTGGGTTTTTAGGTTGGGACAAAGATCATGATGTTAGTTAGATATAGCTATGCATAGCAATGAGATCTCATTATCTTCCGTTTTTACTTGAGGAAAAGCCATTTTTTCTTGGAAACTAATTGTGACGGGGGTAGATGCGTGAACGAACTATGTGATAGGTGAGATCAAATTTAATGAAATGTAATGAGATGTGGTGTAGGAAGATATGTAGTGGAGAATGAAGATGAGGTGATGATATAGATTGCTTTTAAAGGGCTTATACGGCTTATAGGGCTTACAGTGGTATTATAGGCCTTAACACCCTATAGCAGACGTGCAACAAAAGATTTTGAGTTTCCCTCCTACTTTCAATAGAGTGAATATTTATCTTGATTACCGAAATTTACTAACATACCAATGACGTACAACCAATGGCATACATACAACATATAAAGCACCTTTACGACTAACAATCTTTCTAGAAACTAATCTCAACTTCTATAGAGTGAACTTCAATCTTAAGCTTTTAGACCCCTAGCACTGAATTCTCGCTTAAAGTACGCGCTAGTGAGCATAGAGTAGTTCATACGCATTTTTACGAGTACGAATCTTTCTAGAAACTAATCGCAACTTCCATAGAGTGAGTTAAATGCTTGCTTAAAGTATACTCGTAGGCATAGAGTAGTTTATACGCACTTTTATCAGTCAGATCCCCACGGGCAATAGCGCTGGTGGACTTACTGCTGAGCATTTTAGCGGAATTTCAGGAATCTTGTGTAAACATGGCTACCGCAATTACTTTCATCATCTTCTGGATTACAATAGCTTCTGAACAATAAAACATTTCCACAAATATTGATTCAACATTGATCGAGTGAATTTTCTTTAGTCTATTGTACCTATCATTCTTCAAGATATTCACCTCACTCGGTTGCTGTTTATCCTCATATGAAGTTATTTAGTATCTCAACACCTCTTCTCCAACTCCGTGAAAACATCCACCCACAACCACAATATCAAACTCCGCACCGCAAAGATGGAAAACCAGACCACCTCTCAAGCCTTTCGCGCTGTTGGTAAACTTGACCTTACACTCGTAAGTAGATGCGGCACTATTCCACCGATCCGGCCACCCCTCCTTCTCTTCCGGATCTGCTCAAAATCTAATTATTTCCATCCTTCCAGACTGAGATACGCGAAGCACTACCCAATTTCAAGGAAACGGTACAACGATCCCACCTAATCGTCAATCAACAAGCGCAATTGATCGAGAGTGTTCTTGAGACCAAAAAGATGGCCCAAACATTGGCTGAAAGATGTGGACGCACTCTTCTGGAGATAAAAGAGCTGTTGAAACCACATGAAGCGCGCTTGGTGAATCTCAAAGAGGTCGAGATGGAAATGGTGGCGCAGAGAGATCTGCTGGTTAATCTTGAAATGGCGATGATGGAGCGATTGAAGGATTTGTCGGAAAAAGAAAAGTCTGGACCGCGTATTTGAGTGTATGTTGTGCGGTGCAATCCTTACTTCCTTTATTCATCACCGTGCCCCTCTGCACTTATAAAATTCAATACTAACTTCCCCTTTCCATAGATCAACCGGGCCAAGGACGGCAAGTTGGGGGCTAGGGATTCAGATGGCATGCAAAGATCATGGGCATTACCGAGGAGGGAGTAGGCCGCTTTGATCATAACAATGACTTTCCATCATCTTTCTGGATACTGAGCACTTAGTTGCTTCTAATACAAACAAAGACTCTGATGAACTGCAGGCTCCGATCGTGAAAGGTGAACTTCGCCCTATAGCCCCGCTTTGTTGACTTGGGATATTCACTTGATTTACTCTCTCCCCATTTACTTCTTCAATACTCCACGAACCTTTTCCCAACTTCCTTCAATCCCCAACTACCCAAACTCTTCAAGACCTCGCAATTTATTCAACTTCTCTGACAGCCTCAACCTCAACCTCAACCTCAACCTCAACCTCAAATCAGAACTCGATATCCTTCACACTGCAAGAATGCCCCCACAGCCCCAAAAAAGAGCTGCTTCCGAAATGACCGGACAATCAGAGGAGAATGATGACAGTCCAGTTAAAAGAGTTAGCCCTCTTCTCCCCATGTTCATGCCCATACGCAGATCCACTAACATATCTTCTTTTAAGGTAAAAGGAATGCTCGAGGAGAATGAAGACAAAATCGCCCTCGACAAAAAGAAAAGCGAAGACTTTCAAAAGTTGAGAGACTCCAGATGCGACCATATTAAACGTTGTAACATGAAGATTAAAGACTGGGAAACCAAGATCTCAACGTTCAAAAAAATGATTCAAAGTATGGAACAAGAGATTGAACAGTGTGTGGAAGATGCATTGAAATCTATTTTTATGGTGATGCTGATGGAGGAGGAGGACGAGGAGGACGAGGAGGAGGAGGAGGGCGAGGAGGAGGAGGAGGGCGAGGAGGAGGAGGAGGGCGAGGAGGACGAGAGAGAAGAGGTCACAGAGGAGAGTTAAACTCAAATGTTGTAGGGTAAGTAACTGCTCTCCAGATCCAACGTATCATTACCTCTCCCTTCCACCAGAACTAATGATATTCTACCTCCAGATATTGAGATCAAAGCCCAGACAAACGAAATAGGGATTAGGGATTCGGCATTCGGAGAAAGGCGATAGTAATTCAGGAGATATGACAACAGCAATGATTTGTCATTATCTGCCATCTACTTCCAAGCACCAGGTTTCTTTCAATACAAAATGAAAAGCTATCATGAATATTGACTCATATCTTGAAAAGTGAAATCTGTGTCAGCACCATTTTTAAGCTAGCGTTTTCTATTATTCACGTAATCTACCTATTTCCCATTTAAGTTCTACACCACCCGTGATCTCTTGAGCTTTTCCAAATACCTCAACGTTGAATCCAAGTCTCAATATCCTCCAACTCTCAATATCCTCCAAGTCTTAATATCCTCCATGTCGCCAAAACGCCCCCTAATAGAAGAATCTCCAAGACGGCGATTAACTGGTCTAAATCTCCTCCAATGGGTAAGTATACTCAGCCTCTCCTTTCTCCTATGCTGATATTTATACCGAAACTGACGATGCTGTCTTTCTTAGATTATCGAGATGCTGGAGGATTGCCAAATTGAAATCATCGTTAAATCAGCATTGATGGAAAACTACCAAAACCTCATCGGAAAGAACCAGAGTGCCATTCAAGAGGAAGAAGCAGAAATCCAGAAACGCGAAGAAGAAATTCGAAAACGCAGAGAAAGAATTGAGAGACTCGAGTCGGAAATCGAACATAGTGGAAGAAAGTTTCAAACCATGGGCGATATAATCGAGAAGTTGAAGAAGCAGGAGAACACGCTTACAGCAATTAAAGATCGTGGAGAAGAGTTTCAGAGGGAGAGTTCAGAGGCCGGGGAAGAGAAACTCACAGAGGTTATGCAAGAAGCGTATATGAAGGCGGAAGGATTACCGAAGAAGAAAAAGAGGAAAGTGGAGGGGAAGGAGATAAAAGAAGAAGAGGAGATTTAAAGCTCCGCGGTACAGTGTAAGTCACCATATCCTGATTTTGATACATTACTACTTGAATCGCTTTCAAAAATCAATACTGATACCATTCCTTCTTCAGATCTTCAAGAAGTAAAACCAAAGGCAAACTATGCAAATGAAGTGGATGACTGATCTCATAACTATTGACTCACCCATTGAGAAGTGAACCATATATGTGGACCTCCAGCTACCTTCTTTCCTTTTTTGATACTCACTAGATCTACCCATTCTCATCTAACTTCGCTCCATCAGCACCCACGATCTCTTGAACTTTCCCAAACACCTCAAATTCAAATCCAAGACTGATAAGTTAATTAACCTGGACATCCTCTACACTAAGAAAATGCCCCCGAAGAGAACTGCCTCCGAGATGGCCGGCGAGTCTGGAATGGACGAAAATCCCCTCCAAAAGGTAGATTACCTCTACTTCTCTTTTAGAACGAAGGGTATACTCAATCTACACCGAAACTGACCATACCGTTTTTCTTAGATTAGAAGGGCCCTCGATGAATGTCAACAATGTATTGCTCAGAAGGAAAAATCATTGACATGCCTTGAAACCGAAGTCAAAAATATAGAGGGGGCAATTCGAGATTGTAGTGAAGCAGATATTCGAAAGGCCCAAGGCGGAATTCTTATAGCCAAAACAGAATATCGAAACATGGAAGGCGAAATTTCTAAAGTCGAAGAAAAAATTGAGACTGCGGAAGAAGAAATGAAAAATGCGAAAGCTGACATTGAAAATGTGAAAGCTGACATTTGTAAGGTCGAACACGATATACGCATGAACAAAGTAGATATTCAAGGGGCGAAAGAAGAAATCCGAAGTGCGGAAGGCAAAATCAGTATGACCGAAGAAGAAATTCGGCATACAGAAGATGAAATTCGTATGGCCGAAGACAAACTCCGTATGGCCGAAGACCAAATCCGTATGGCCGAAGACGAAATCCCTATGGCCGAAGACGAACTTCGTATAATCGAAGAAGATATTCGAAAGGCGAAAAATGAATTCAAATGCGCGAACGAGAACTTGGAGGCCACCAAATTGCAATTGGAAGGTCTACAGACGGCATTAGAAGAGAAATCAATGAAATGGAGAAATTGAAAGAAAAGAAGTTGCAACTTATGGCAGCACGAGACCGAGGAGAGAAGTTTGAGAAGGAGTTTTTGAAGACTGGGGATGAGAAATTTGAGAGGATAATGAGAGAAGAATCGGATGAGATTGATATTTCAGCTGGAGTGGAGATGAGAAGAAAGGACAGTAATTAATTAGTAAGTCACAACTCACAACCATCCAGTTTTGGTATATTATTTGTCTGTCTCACCTTCATGATCTAATTCTGCCCAGGTGATGGCATCCATCCTCCCATTCAGATTATCGTTATCGAAAAAAGAAATACTCTCATAGCTGTCGACTTCAACATTCATACCTAGGTGAAACTTAAAGAGTGAAACATATCTACGGGCCCATATTCTTTCTTTTGTGATATTCACTCGATCTATCCATCTACCCAATTCCCATTGTGCCTTCAAACCCTTCCAATATTTTCAACTTCACCGTTACATCAACTTCCCCATTACATCAACTTCCCCATTACATCAACTTCAAATCTGAACTTGATCCTCCAAATTGCAACTATGCCACCGAAAAGAAGTGCCTCTGAGATGAGTGGAAACTCTGAAGATGCCAAGGTCAGTCGTTTCGAAAAGGCAAGTTGCATAAAGTTCCTTATCCTCCCCGAGTATAGATTCTTGAGCCTGAACTAACCATCACAACCCATCTTCAGATCAAAGAGGCCCTCGAGTTGAATAAAAAGTCCATCCAAGAATATGAAAAGACCGAGCTTTTAGCAACTAAAGCCTTTTGGGAACACTCTCGGAAAATCGACCAGCAGGAGAATATACTCAAACAACTTAAACGACAGAGTTTAGAACTCGAAAAGTGTGTTATTCAATGCAACATATCAATCGTCCATCTGAGAAAAGTAGAAACGGATCTGGAGTCCATTGAAGAGCGAGGAGAGAAAGTCAAGCAGAGGCTGTTTGAGACGGCGAAGAATGGGTTGACGAATACTGTGAATAATATAGATGAGTTGAAGGATTTGCTTGAAAAATCACAAGATAGTGCAAATATATTTGCGCAGATGAAGCAAGAGCAAGATTAAAGAGGGATTGGACCACAGGAATACCTAAGGCTATGTGTTTTGGTGTAAGTCATTTCCCTTCAGTTTCACTCCATCGAATCATTATATTCAATTCCCGCGAATCGAGGTTAACGTTTTCCCATTCTCAGATCACCTACATCAAACCCAAGGTGTGCAAAATGGCTCGTAATGTAGTGGTAGTCATGAATACTGGGTCAACAGGAATGCAGTCGGAGGAATGAATTCTCATGACATTTCACCTTGCAAATGATAATATCAAATGGCTTTCATCTGCGTAAAACTTTCTATGACTTCTGATTTTGATACAGTGATGGCAATATCCTTTCCAAGCTATCATCCAGTAACAATATAGCGGCAAGGCCTTTCTCCCACATATATATACAAATTACGCGAAGTACCATCACAAAAGCGTTTCTAATGATGTGGGCTGCCAATGCTTCTCGCTCTCCGTTCAGCGTCCATAGGATTAGACGCCTGGCTTCATCCATCGAGAGTCCCTCATTGAGGGGATGGTGTCGCTACAACCACCTTTTTGTTTCCATTTTTTGGAGCCTTATTCACTTTTTTGGTGGTGACTGTGATTTTTTGGTGAATGTGTTGTTGAGTGAGGTTTTGGGAGTATATTTTCACCTCCAGTTAGGTACGTCGCTGTCCTCGCTTAGCCAATTAATTTCCAAATGTGGGTCAGAAATTTGCATACTACGGCGGAGAGATCATTCAGTGAGTTGTATCTGTTTACTCCAATCAGAGAAACAGGAGTTTGATTGGACAACTCCCTCCCCTCGGCCCCCCAAGCTTTTGAGGACATTCACAGCTCCAATAACACCATCTCGACCCCGCACTTCCTCTTCTTTCCCACTTCTCAAGAACCTCTTTAAAGCTCCAAAACTGCACATATTTGCAAAACATATTTACCCGTCAACCCAGAAACTGAAATCATCTTCAACAACCTTAACAATGGAGTTCAATATCGATATGACAGGTAAAACTGCCAGTGAAAGTGTAAGCTCAAGACCAACCCCATTTTGCACCTCATTCTCTGGCTCTTCACTTCCTCCCATAACAATAGTTCACCTAACTGACAATACTTCACTCTAGTTCGAGTCTATAGTTTTCAAATTTGCGACCCAACAATCTACACAAACCGCAGACAAACTTGCACAAGCCCAACTCGCCATCGGAGAAAGGCTTACGCAAATCCAACACCAAATCCGCGAACAACAAAAGCAAATTGAAGACTATCAAATTAAGATTCATGAACACGTACAACTTCTTGCTACTTTGAGATTGGATGAGAAGATTATCTCAGAAGAGCAGCTGGCTTTGGAGCTTGAAAAGGTCGCTCATGCACTCGTGGCACGTGGCAACAAGAGCATGGAAAATGAGATTCTGGCGAAAGAGACGCTTCATAAAGAGATGCCAGCGAAACAGACGCTGGCACAGGGAATATTTTATGAAGCAGAGTTTTGATGAGAGTTAAGTGTATGGTATTAGGGTGTAAGTTATCTTTGTGATTTTCTTGCCACTTGCGTCTTATTCCATTCCAAGACCTCGACCTCTCTTTCCAACTGATAGCTAACCTCTGTATTTTTCTCTAGGATAGGGCAAAGTATAGTGCGAATCTGCCGGTCAGATGCAAGGCAATACTATTGATAGATATGATGAACACATCACTATCAGTGCCGTTGGATATTGGGATTCGGCATTCGACGGAATCCATGGGTAAATAAGATATTGTTTGAACAATGGATTCCAAGCTACTTTGGATTCATTCCGTAGAACTTTATACACGATTCTTGACTTCAAAAATTTGGCTCATCTGCGTCCTTCGTTCTTTCCATTTTTCAGATATCTACTTGTCACACCTCCATCTTAGATTTCTCAACCTCTACTTCCATGTTAAATCACAAATCAAACCACGTATCACAGCTCGACTTTTGGACATAATAAAATAACGATTACTCGAGATATATCTGTACATCCCCAAGCAATATGTCTATTAACGACAGCAATCAGAGCCCATTAGCTTCGCATTCTTCAAGTAAGTGTTATATCTAGACAATCTTTTTCTGAGTGCCGAAGCTACGGAGTCATTTTGAAGTTTCTTATGGCCTCTCTGTCGACTGGTTCATTATTTAGCGCTTGTTACTTGATATATGCTACTTTATGAAGTCGACTTGTCAATGCTAATAATTATCTTCTATGAGGCGATCACGAAATGAAAACTGCGGAACTCAACACTATAGAAGTGACTTCAAAGAAAGCAGGGTCAAAACCAAGTAAAATCAGCAGAGAAGACCTCAAAGCAATGGACACCTTTAAAAGGAGTAGGATCGCCATGGTAAATTAACCTCAAGCTCAAATCCCGCTTTTCTGCCATTGACCTATTAACCTAACTTGCTCCAATCAACAGAGCAAGACACACGCAATCATGACCAAACTTTCCGCCAAAAACGAGAAAAAACTTTTAGAAGTACGACGAGAGATCGAACAGCACAATGTGGAGATTGCAGACCTAAGGGCACAGGAACAAATACTTGAGAAGTTTAACCAGAAGTGCCTTGATGTCAAAACCAAATGGGTAGAGGAGAGTTGTGAAATTCTGCGCAAGTATAAGGAGCGCGAGGAATTGGTGATCGATACCAGTGATCAAAATACGGCGGATTCTTCCCCATTGACCACTCCGGGTCCCTCCCCAGATGGCTCTCCCTCTCCAGAATTCCGAGGTCTTGTTTCTCTTCCAAAAGTCCATCAACCACATTATGTAAGGGAATATGCTACTTCGGGCAATGATCGAGCAGAACACTTGCAGTATTTACAAAGCGAATTTCTGGCTAAAAGCCATCTCCGCGAGCAAGCAATGGAGGAAGAGGCGAGGAAAGAAGAGGAGGAGAGGGAAACTATGGCTTCTATCACAAGAGACAAGAAGCGCTGTAAGAAACGAAAGACGCGCATCGCCAAATTTATAGCGCGAAAAGCTAGGGAGAGTGCCTGGGATACTGCTTCGTTATCATCGAATGCTGAAGAAGGCGAGGTTCCTCGCACCAGGCATCGAAGAGTAAGGTATTGCAGGTAGAGAGAGGGTGTACGGAATGGGGTGGTATATTAAGTAAGTCTTTTTGTCGTTGCTTGCGCTTCACCAGCCAATATGAGATTCCGATCCGGTATATTTCTTCCGACTTATGGAGTAGGTAGTTACTAACATGATCTCTTCTTCAGATTCATTGGATTGGCATCACTAGGTATAAATTAACCGGGGAATGGGAATTCAATGACCCTTGGAAAGCTATGTGCTGAAAAGAGGGTAGAGGAGGCAATACACAGTGACATTCCAATCAAATAAGTAGTAGCCTTAGATGCAGGAAAGTCTCAGTCTTCACTGTAACTTCACATACCTTTGTTAATGCTATCAAAGTATTACTAAACTAAACATTCATCAAATCCTGTTCAGAACTGTTGATGTCTGGTTTGGTAGAGTGTATTACATATAATATTCGACATCTTCCTTAACCAACCACCTTCTAATATTGAAGACCTTTGAGAATACCTAAGAAGATTCCCGGCACGATAAATATACATCTATAAATAAAACATACATAGAAATAACACCAAGTACTTGCTTGGATAAACGAAAAATAGATCATCAGACTATGTCCTCTCATCTCCAAGGAAGAAGATACTTCCACATCACCCCAGTATATGAGGGTTAGACGATAATTAGATTGATGCTGCTGTATTATCCGATATATTTAATTACATCAGGTTGGCTGTCAGATTAGAGGATCGGGGAAATTCTGAATACATGAATGAGTTCTACTTCTTTCTCCCTTCCATCCTCCCAATCTTTCCCGAGCAAAAAAACTTCGGTCAAATTAAATCGAGCAACAATTTTTAGGCCATACATATAAGTAGGTAGGTAGGTAATAAAACATAGCAATTAAATACCGATATCGTAGTTTGCCTGCCATATAATACCAGATGCCTGGATTCTAGAGACTAGATACGTACCTCACGATATCGGTAATAAGGAAACGAATCCATCTACAGAATTGCAGTTGATAGGTAATAATATGAATGCTTGGATAATCAACTTGTTTCACGCACAATGTATCTGTACTAATAAAATAGTATATATGTAGATTGCTTAGTACTCATTGCCGTCTTTTGTAGCGGGGAGAAAGGATATTGGGTGATTTAGTGGGTAAAATGATGCACTCTTACCCCGCAAAGCCCGCTCGCTTAACATTTATAAATACACAGGACTGACACTCTGACCCAACCCAACATCTATGGATGGACCTTTTATCAAACACCCCATTGAGTCGTCTTTGAAAAAAGAAAATACTATTTCAAAGGGATTTTCCTATGCTAGTATAAGTATAAATGCATGACATCTAGCTGGGAAGGGAAAACTACAGAAACTTCTCGCTAACGATGCTAATCGATTATAGAGGAGCATGTGAAGAAATGAGGAGGGGATTATGCAAGAGAGAGAGAGAGAGACAAAAAGGGAGCTCCGCATATCGTAGGATTTCAGATCAGACTTGCAACAATGCCTTGGTATATTTAAACTGACAATGCTACTTCTTAGTACTATCATCCAAAGAGAGAGTTAAATAACTTTGATGGGTCAAACTTTATAGGTAAAAATTCCAAATTGAGAAGTTTTTGTTGCATATCTGAAAAATGATTTTTTATTGCTTTTCTCATCATCAACCAGGCCCAGGCTCAGGCCCAATTACTCTGTATTACTATCCCCATCGATGACAGTCAACTAATTTTACTTCCATCACTATCGACCATGATCAACTTTCAGACCACTTTTATTACCATCGACACCGGTCAGGGTCAGCTACAACTGACCCTTCAACTTTAATAAGTTAAGGCCAACTACAACCCCTCGGTTTGAACTGACTAGCTTTCGTCTCCACCGGTCCGCTAAAACCACCATCACTCAGTAACAACTCCAACGGCTCTGAACCTGAACGTTAGCTACCTACCCTTGCTATTGAATAAGTACGGATGATGCCATTGCCACGAACCTGAACCTGAACCTGAACCTGAAGGTAGAAATGCAGCAAAAACTCGAACAAAACTTAGAGATACATTGAGTACTATCATCCCAGGAAGGATAAAGCTGTGCAGCAATAGTTCGAGAGTTTCTACCCCAAAAGAATTGTTGTATATCAGAATTGGCTGAAATTTGAAAATCTTTGGTAACCTACAGATCCCTCCCTCCAGTTCAGCTATCGATGGAGATCACAGAGTTTGAACATCTCTGTCGCTCAGCTAAGGGTCAAGTCAATAAACAAACTTGAATCTGAACCTGATTGTTGCCCTTGCTATGCTATCACGCTGAACGTTGCCATTCCTACTAACAAATGCTATTATTTACATCAGATAGGTACCTCTTGATACGCAAGTCTTCTTAACTCCATGTATTCACTACACCCTAACTCTTCTACAATAAATTCACTATACCTAGTCGGTATCCACCTGGGCAGTTCTAGGTATAGCTTCAATTGGTTAGATTTCACAACCCAAAAACTTTTGTTGCATATCTGAAATCTCGAGCTTTTTCAATATTTGTTTTTGGAACTGTTCCTTCCTGATAAAGATCAAAAAGTAAATACTGCCTCCACCCTCAACTCAAGTAAACAAGTCAGGGACTCCAATTATAGCCGTCCCTAGGTTGCTCTGTAAATAAGACGTGCAACAAACCCTTTTGACAATCTTGAGATCTATAAATTCACTTTAAGATACATTCGTCCTATGTATGATGTAGCTTTGATTGGTTGGATTTTGGAACTGAAAAGTTTTGTTGCATATCTGAGAATATGGGCTCGACCAAATCTTCGATCATTTGGATATTAGGTACCTTCAATGTTCAAGGCCATAAACAGACCTAGAGGGACCTGAGCTTGCAGATGAGCCTGGCTACAACATTGCCGTTGCCGTAGAGATACAGTTCCTAAGTAAATAAGATATGCAACAAAACTTTTGAGATCAATACATTCACTTTAAAGTATTCTCGTCCCAAGTATAAAGAGCTTTGATTAGATAGGTACCTATCTAGGTAGGTATTTGAATCTCAATCTTTTACAATAGCTCACAAGTCAGAATTAACAAGCGTCACTATCGACCAAGCTCACTATAAACTACCTAGTATTGATGAGCTTAATCTCCGATGGACCTTATTGTTCAGACTCAAACAGGGTGGGGTGTTGAAGTCCAGTTATGGCCACTCAAGATTCGATAGAAGTTGCGATGTGAACTCGAAATGGGATGGAAGGGGCGATTGAAACTCCAAAACTCGGTTATTAATGAACTTCACTATCAACTAGCAACCATCAACCATCAACCAAGGCAAAGATAGAAATACCTAGGTAGGTAGGTAGTACCATCCCCACCACCCAGGACCAAAACCCCAACTATCAGCCTGCACGGGCAATAACAATAACAACAACAACAACGATCAAGATCAGTTTCCCATCCGACTCCAGCCTGAAAACTACTAGATACACTTCAGATGAGAAACGCGCCAAAACCTTCAAGTTTCCGTTTCCGTACCTACTAGGTATTCCGATCCCAGAAACTGACACGCACACCCACTCTCACTCCCTGTACCAGACAACACAGCCCAAACAAGCGGTTTGCAAAAAAGAAATTGCAGCTGGAAAATTTTATTGACGTGCAAGGTTTTGAGCAAAGAAACTTGCTTGATTGGGGTTACTGCTAGCTGTGGGTTCACTACTACCGGTCAGGTTTACTACCGCCACCGATTAGGTTTACTACCTACCCAACAACCCCCTAAAATTCACACCAGCGCAAATTGGAACGCTACAAACTTCATCCCATTCATCCCTAGTAGTATCATCCAAATCATCCAAATCATCCAAACCAAATCATCCAATCCAAACCAAATCAAATAAAACAAAATAAAATCAGACATACCCGCAACAAAACCTTCCAATCCATTTCCCCAACTATCCAAGGACTTTCCTTCCCCTTTCTTCATTCATTCTCCATTCTACATTCATACATCCTTCATTCATCCATTCATACATCCTTCATTCTACATTCTACATCCTTCATCCTACATTCTACATCCTTCATTCACTCTGCCCACTCTGCCCACTCCGCAGACTCCCGTCCGAGACCTTCCTTACCTTAGCACCTCGCCCTTGTAAATAAAAGCCCTGGAGTATAAGATATTCCCCCGGGGCCATCCACATTTCCATTCAAGCCTTTTGTTCTCGTCTTCCTTCCCCATTCTCATTCCCATTCTCTATTCTCTATTCTCTTCGCCCCTGATATAGCATAACAAAAAACGCAAAACAACCCAACCCAACCCAACCCACCCAACATCTCAAAAGAAAAGAAAGGCACAAGTACGAAGCATTACCAACTAAGTAACGCAACTCCTCATCCCCAGAAAAAGTCCATATCATTTCATTTATATTCAAAATAAATAAATAAATAAATAAATACCTAGCTAGATCAATAAAATAAACAAGTAGAACTATGAACAAAACCACGCATGGGTATCCTATCCTATCCTATTTTGTATATCCATCCATCCATCCATCCATCCATCCATCCATCCATCCATCCATCCATCCATCCATCCATCCATCCATCCATCCAAATCCCCAGTATTACAATCTTCCCGATTACACCTTTGGCGCCAAAAATCGGACCGGACCGGATTGGACCGGATCATATGAGATATATCCAGTTATTTCCATCCAATCCAATCCATACAAAACACCCACCGAACCGATACCCCCCTTTGCCCCGCCCGCGCCTTTGTATTCCCAAATTTATAGCACGCCTCCACGCCCCCATCCCCAATCCCCAATCCCCAATCCCCAACCCCCAATCCCTCTAATCACCATTAACAACCCTCAACGTCCTCCTCGGATTCATCACCACATTAAAGAAACTAGGTTCCCGATCTCCCAAAAGATCCTCCAAACTACTACTAATACTTCCCACGCTCCCTGCACCCCTTCCATGATCTCTCCATCCCGCTCTCAAACTCTCGCTTCCCCTCTCTACCCCTTCGTCTTCCTCACTAATCCTCTGATACGAAGCACCCCCTGGCATCATCCCACCTCCATAAACAAACATTCCACTTCCCCCTCCTCCTCCCCCTCCTCCTCCCCCCTCCTCCTCCCCGATCTTCATATCCACTACCACTTCCACTTCCACTCGCACTACCTTCATTCCCATAACCAGAAGGCCCACCCCACTCAGACCTCACATTAGGATTCTGCGCCCCACTCATTCCACTGACATCCGTCCCAAACGGTCCCAGCATGATCGCATTACCAGTTCCCCCTACTTTCTCCCCATATCTGCCATGCCGACTCGATCCATCCGAGCCCCTAAACATTCTATTCGCAGGGGCGAAAGCTATTCTTTGAGACATCGCCACATGATCCTTATATAATTTCAACTGTCTCCTATATAACCAGCTACAGAACGCCAGATATCCAGCCAAGGCAGCTAACGCAGCGGCAATAGCACCTGCAACTATTGCCGCTTTATTTGTTTCTTTTTTGACTGTATCGGGAGAAGATGCTGGGGTGGAGGTGGATGTTGGGTTTGAGGTAATTGTGGATGGGGATTGTGTTACGGTGAAAGTAGGCGGTTTACCAGTGGCTAATGGACCAGCGGTAGCAGGGCCAGCTGCAGGCGTACTAGCTATTGCACCTCCGAGGGAAGAGCCACCGATAATGGATTGTACGATATCGGGGACGGTATAGCCGGTAGAGCCTTGAATAATATCGGAGTCTGAATCTGAAGAAGAAGATGAGGATGAGAGAGCAGTGAAGGAATTACTCCATTGGAGGGACGAAGCATTGAAGACGTATATCCCGGGGCTATCACACGATATGTCTTTTCCCACGTAGCCTCCGATGACTATCATTTGCCCGTCCCAAAGATTGCAGGTATGGCCTGCTCGAGCTGGGGGTTGAGATTGGTCGGACATGTCGACTTCGATCCAAGTGAAGGATGGAATTGTGAGGATCCACATATCGGAATATTGAGTTTGGTTACCGTATGGAATGAGGTTTTGTCCTCCATACAGATAGACGTTAAAACTGCTACCATCCGGTGCAGCAGCAACCACAGCGCAAGGGTCGACACGGATTGGAGGCGCCGCTCCGGAGGTGCTCTGCTTGTACCATGTACTACTTGCAATATCATATAAATCGATAATGCTCATCTCTGTCTTATGACTGTTAGCTCTCCAGGAAGAATGGTTGAGGTTCCATTCATGACTTACAAATGTCTCATTAGTACCACCAGCCAACCCAAGCAATATCCCATCAACACCCCAGCCAGGGACATATACCAAAACACCATCAGCTCTTTCCGTAAAGCGAGCATCATCTTGCAAGCCACCTTGTGTAATATTTCTGTATACGCCACCAGTTCCTGCCCCGCTCGTAGTTCCCAATGAAGCTACCCCATCATTCGTGTATCCGGGATGAGTAAACTCTAGAAGACTCCTCAGATACACTCTGGCAATTTGGTTCGACCATCCAGGTGTTGTATACATATCTGTGGATATTCAACGTTAGCGGTTACTCATCAAATTATTCAGAGAGATTTGAGATGATCGAGAAACGCATCACACTAACCTAAATGTCCCCCAAAATACCAACTCCTTCCCAACTCCGGGACACTCAACCCCGCTCCCTCCGCGGCTCGCTGAACATCCACGGGTGCAACATCCGAACCATTTCCCGCTGCAGTTTGCGGATTTGAGAATTCTGTCCAAATCGCCGACGCAATATCGTATTTCCATGTCGCTACAGCTGAAGGGGAAGTGTGTGGTCTATCTGAAAATTCGCCCCCATATAAAAATAATGAATCATATGTATGCCAGAGAGAACCCATTGCTACTGCGGGGGGACCTGATGGTTGTGGCAGGCCGGATAAAACTGGTGATGCTATTTTCCAGGTTTTGGTAAGGTCTAGCTTCAGGAAGTTGTTGTCTGGAGAAGAGTTAGTTCTACATTCAAATGATGTTGAAAGAATATCTTACTCCAAATATCCGTGGTCTGCCCACTCTGTGTGGTCGCTTCTCCTCCATATATGTATAATGTTCCATTAACATTCGCAGCTTAAACATCAACTGATTAGCTATGCATCCAACAATCCAAGCAAATATGCCAAAACATACTCATATGACCCCATCTCGTACAAATCGAAGTAGGGCTATTCGCCCTTCCCTCAATCATACTCCAATTATCCACCAATTCCGAACCCTTTATCACTTCCGCACCCGCACCATTCCCATTCATTACATTCATATTATTTTTCTGCCTCCCGGTATATCCAAACGCGGGCACAACCACCGCAATCAAAAATGTAAGCAACGCAACTCTCGGTATCGTCGAAAAGGCCATAGGGGGTGTATTCGAAGTCGCAATTATAGGTCTGCCAGTTTTCCCAATCTTTGCCCCTCTCGGCGCATCGTGCGGCTCCTCGTTTGTTCTCTCTCCTGAAACTGACAAAGCCGGTATAGACGTTGATGTTTCACTCGACGTACTCCTCGTCCTCAAGCCATTTCCAATAGCAGCAAAATCCCCTCCCAAACTCGCAACATCCACCCTCTCAATTACCTCATCGTCCAACCCCTCCTCCCTAAACCTCGACCTCCTAACCGTTCTAATTTTCTTCCCACTGACTCTCTCTTCATTCGCCTTCCCGCATTCGCGCAATCTCTCTGCCACGTTCGTTGGGCCCGCGGAACCGCGAAAAGGCACATGTACCGTCTTCGACCTATCAATCGTAAAACCGCCCATATTAACTCGTTGTATCCATTCACCAAAATCCCTAGAAACCTCAAGGCCCCAAAAGATATAAACAATTAATTCAAATCAAATAAATTCAAATCAAACCAGATCAGATCAATAAACACACAAAACAGAATTGATGTCTTCAATTGGCATACGGAGTACAGTACTCCTAATCGTCAATTCTCCTCATTGGTATCCAAATATAGCAACCAATATTAACAAAATCACGACGTACACATGGCACCCACAACAAGTTCCCATCAACGTGGTTGGTCTTACATCATATACCTACCTAGGTACCTGTAGGTAGGTACTCAATCAGCAGCCACCTTGCCGCCCCTGCAAATATACGAGTACCGGTACCCTATAATACCTAGGTACCTATTATTAAATCATAAAATACGAATGAAAAGCGGTGAATCCATAGGGGTTTCGATAGTGATATTCGGTATTGATTGGTGTGAAGGAGTACAGGTACTGTGCCGGTATGGTATGGAATTTCTGTAGAGAAGAAAAGGCTGGTTCTAACCGTGGAACTGGGGACGTGCTTTTAGAGGGGCTAATACCTCGGGATGGTACCTAATAAAAGCTTGAAGGGGAAGTTCCCCTGGATGATTTTAGCAAATAAAATCCGAAAATAATATATAATAATACTGTAATAACTTAAATTGTTCATTCTTTGCTTCTCTTTCCTCTTCACAATTGAAAGTAAATAACGGATAAACGCCAAAGTATTAATCATCAAGATCATCAATTCATTCTACAAGTACAAAACAGAAAATTAATTGTTTTTGTTGCCCTCATTTCATCATGGACCCATCCCCGGATCCTAACCCATAGGAAAACTCACGCCCACCAACTGAAAATGATCGTTTCGATATATTAGACGCCTAATGTGATGGTACAATTTGCGTCCTCCTGGCTGCAAGTAAAGACATGATATCTCATTAATAGGTTCACAACTCCTCCTTGATAGCATCTCCGGCCTTTTGTGCGGCTTCACCCGCACGGTTGGTAGCAGAAGTAACTCCCTCCTTGACAGCATCGGCAGCCTTCTCGCCTTGATGGGCAGCTTGCTTACCACCAGAGGCAAAGCCGATGTAAAGTTGATCCGTAATCCATTTGGCTCCGCTGGAGAGCTTAGCCCAGAGAGTACCTTGTGGTGTGGTGGTGCCTGAATGATGTTAGTAGTCAAATTGAATTTTGGGAACAATAGTTTGTCTTACCATATTTGAAGTAGTTGGCTTGGTTACGGACATAGGCGACGAGCTCATTCTTAGTGCTTCCTTGTGGGACGGGAACACCATAGCTGTCAAGATAAGCCTTCAAATCAGACTCAGACCAAGTCTCAAATGTAGCATCCTTAGCTGCGTCTGTTTGTTTGGCCAGATAAGATGTCATGCTGGTAAATGCAGCACCCGTAGACCTGGAAGCGGAGGCATAACAGTCTTGTGCAGCGCGAACGAGCTCATCGCGGGTAGCTCCAGACTTCTCTGATGCCTTCTTGGCAGCAGCATTACCAGATGAGGCGAGGTAAGCCTTTAAGTTGTCCAAAGTCCAGGTGTCGAAAGTCCAAGCAGACCACCCACTAGCAGCCTTGTACTTGTGTAAGCGAACGGCAGCGAGGATATCGTCCTTCTTTCCTGATTGTGGAACGGGAACACCTCTGGCATCAAGATAGGCCTTGAGACGAGATTCGCTCCATGCTCCAATAGCAGTGTTAAAAGCATCTTCGCCTTTAAGTTGGGCATCATCGGTAGCTTTGGCATATTGGTTTCCGGCAGAGCTAGTGGCAGCACCAAAAGCAGACGCTCCAGAAGAGCTTGCCTTGCTTGCGTAGCTTTTAGCGGAAGCTGCAACGGTATCTCCAACAAGCTGGGCCTTATGTTTACGTGCGATGGATAATAACTCGTTTCTCTTGCTTCCTTGAGGAACCTTAATACCATTCTTGTCGGCCCATTCTTTGAGTTCTACGACTTGTTAGCTGAAGATTCTAAATGAAAGCAAAGACCTAACTTACGAGAATCAGACCAGGCATTAAGAAGTTGCTCACTCAATGACTCAGTAGCAGCAGCTGCTGAAGCAGAGGCAGAGGCTTGAAGATCGGCTGATTTGAGACTGGCAACACGGGCATTTCGACGTACACTAGCGATCAACTTATCACGAGTGGATGGTTGAGGTGCTGGGATGCCATGAGTGTCGAGAAATTCCTTTAGATCTAGAAAGAGTCAGTTTGTGCATATCAAACTCATTTTGGATAACATACCGGACTCGGTCCAGGTCTCATAAAGCCAGTTACCAGGATAGGCAGCGGTCTCACCAGCCTTCTTTGCAATAGAGTCGTAGCTGGAACGAATCTTTTGAAGAATAGTGTCTCTTTTTCTAGGGTGTGGAACGGGGATATTGTGTCTATCAGCAAACGCCAGGAGTTGAGAATCTGTGAGACGGTTAGCGAATTGTGAACGAGGTCTCTCCAGTTCAACTACCTTACCAGTCCAGCTATCAAAGACCCAATCTCTCACATTTGACCAAGCATTTTCTGCCTTGTCTTCTGCCTCGTACCAGTAAGCCTTAACTTGGGAAATTAAGCCATCTTTACTGCTCTCAGCAGTATCCTTTGTCTCAACCCCCTTTTGTTTCAAATAAGAGCTGAGTTGTTTGGTATCCCAATCATTATATGGTGAAGCAACCTTCGATTGCCAGTTCTGCTTTACCAGAGTTTCCAAATCTTTACGATCGGCTGGAGTTGGATATGGAATATTGTTATCTGAGAGCCATCTCTCAAGTTCGGTCTCGTGCCATTTGTTGTAGACTGGAGGGAGAATATATTAACAAGGGTAACAATCAAATATAGGACGAGAAAAGCAATGTATGGTATGTGCAAGCCAGCTCATTCATCTGAAACCCCCCAAAATGATGGTTTGAGCATTCCCAGAGCTTCAAGAAGCTCGAATATGTCAAAGTTCCGATGATCTAAAGCAAAAAGGGAAAAGAGGATAAACATACCGGAACTGCTGAACCAGCTACTAGCTACCGTAACCTCCGCTACCAAACCCAGCACTAGCAGTTGGGAAAATAACTTCATCTTGTGTAGTATTCCTATTCTTCTTAAACTTCTGAGGTTTGGGTATCGTTGCAAAAGAAAAAAGACTGAAAGGGAATTGATGGTATGATTTTGAGGAATTTACATGTAAAAGCTTTATGAGGAGTAGTAGAAGTAGGTAGATGTTGTTGATGCTTGATCAAGATGTGTGTGGCTGGAGCAAAGCTTCCGCAAAGGTAATAACAGTGACAGTGACAAGTGATGGTGACGTAGCCCGTCTCTGTAGCCAATCAAACTATGCGTAAGATGGAAACAAAGAAACCAGGGTATGTGATTTCAAAGGTGATTGGTTGATTTCATTTGGAAAATGGGAAATCTAGATTTCGTTGATGGAAAAGTTGGAATGTATGGATGGGACTATGAGAGTACGGTTTTCTGTGTACCCAGGGAAATACTTCCAAAGTTGTTGATGTCATACTGGGATGATCAATGTGTGTGCACCCAGGTGTGCTCAGATCAATTGTGGCTTGAAAATGGTATGCACGGGCCAGATCAAGGTTACCCGTTTGCCATCTTAAATGTGGGGTACATTGTAACCCCCAGCACCTGCAATCCCAGCTTCCATTACCTAGAGAGCTCTCAATCTGGTCTGTATGAAGAAGGTTTGAATGCAGCAATGAGTGAAGTGAAAGTTTTAGGAACAGAAAGAAAGAAATAGATTTTCATTATACCCGTTGTGTGTTTCTGAGTATTGGATCGGATCTCAATACCTAAGGTAGTCAATCTTCCTAGTCATCGTGATAAGAGTTATTGGCACATTCCATTATTTGATAACAGTCTGAGAAAATAATAGATTGCCATTGGCATTGGCATAACACAAAAAGTATTGACTTAGAAACTTGTAAAACGCAATACATATCATAATACAAACCTCATGGCTCCTATCTGCACTTTCATAACTTATCTACGAAAGATCAATTAGCTTTAAAGTCATGAAGTTTGAATGATTATAAGAACTCACCATACCAAAACTTCTAATAAACCTCATCCTCAACTCTTCTGTAAAATTCTATCGTGACCCTCTTCAAACTCCTTGTTATGCTTCTCAACCTCAGCTTTTTCGTCTGGACACTCCGGACCCGGTTGGTATTCCGAAAGGATCTTGGGTGAAGCTCCGTTGACACTTTTCTTCTCTTGCTTGTTCTTCTTGCCTCTGCTCTTCTTGATAGAGCCGCCTGTTGGGCTGGAGCCCGTCTCCTTTGCTTCCTTTGATCTTGATCCCCCGGATTGCGCAGATGCATCCTCGGGGGATTTTGAACCTCCGGAGCCGCCTTTTGTTGGGCCAGCACCGGTTCCTTGCCCTTGAGATACTGGCTCGGGACCAGGGTGCTCTCCATCATGCTTCGTGGAGTTTGAAGCTCCTTGATCTTGTGGATTTTCGGAGATGGGGTTACCCTTTCCATCTCCGTACCCCTGAGTTGAAGCTCGGAGTGGTGTAAAAGAGAAAGCTCGAGTGGAGGCCGGTTGTCGGCATTGAATGGTCCGAATGGAAGCCATTGTGCGTTTGACAGAATGAAGACATCGAATGGAAGGCATGGTGAGTATGGTAGATTGCAGATGATAGAACAGTCAAATCGTTTTTCTCTCACTTGAATAATGGATGTTACGGTGAGGAAGCTCACCTACCTGTAAACAATGAGCTGTGCAGTCCACGGGTCTTCCCAACCTTTGCGATCCATCCAATACCTACTTAGTGTCAATATTCACTTCCATCGTTCAATAGCTTTGACCTTGGCTTTGAGCTGGTTTGAGTCAGGTCTGTCAACCTAAGCTTTCCATTGGGAGAATAGAAGCGGGTCCCGGCACGTGACACTGATTTCAGTTTTAGTACTGCACTAAATCATCTCCTTTCGTTCAAGATTTTCCTCTTTAGTGTTTGTTCAAATCCAACCATCCTGTGAATGTTTGGATGTTCTCGATCAATTTTGGGTGAAAAATTATGCCTGGCCTTCTCTCCAGCTTTGAAATGTATTCAAACTCATTACTCAAATCGAAGGGAGGACAGAGAAATATAAGAGATACTCAGAGATACCATGAGTATGGTACTTCTGGAGCAATGAGCGATCATCAGCCAAGTTTGTGCTTGAATACTCTTCCCTGCAGTCGGGTCATTCCAGTTGAGCTTCAGTTCCCACACCTTGAGCGAACCGAGAACTACTAGGTAATATCGAGTGATAAAGTGTCTATCGGGGCGGCTGCATCACGCAAACCACGGTTATTCTATTGTTAGCACATCAGAATGCATCATAGTTCTGAGCTGTTCTGCCGGGTTCTCTGTGGTATCTACCATGCGTAGTGTGTGAGACCTTCATATGTGATCTGCTCCGTTTGCTACCATCCAAATCCCATACCCTTTTTGTACTAAAAGAAAATCTTTCCCCCATCACCATCCCCCTCACCATTCCTCAACCCCATTTATTCTGTGTTCCTCTCCTCCTCTCCTCATCCAACAGACGTCAAAATGAAGATATCAACCATTGCTGTTCTCGCCATTGCCACCAGCTCAGTCAATGGTGCATGGATCAATAGTAGATTCGCCAATAGTAATGCAATTGATAATAAATCCATGAAAATTACTACCCCTGATAGCCAACCCATCAATATTGAACCCAAGGAAGATAGGACAGCCATGGACGGTGCAGCATCTGACATTGCTACCACCGATAGTGATATGGAAGCTATGGACCCAGACACGGACGATTCAAAGATGGAAATCGCCACCACCGCAATGGATTCCATCGGCTCCGGCATCGAATCCGCAGTCGAATCTTACGAATATGATGGCGAATCCGACAAGCCTGACGGTGGATCCGACGAGTCTGGCAGCGCACCCACCACCCCCAGAAAGCTCTGCCCCAGACGCCTCAAACCTCGATGCTGTGAAGCAGGCGGCAGGCTCTATAAAGACGGATGCGAACGTCGTAGGTTATTTCCATCTATCCTTCGATACTCCTCACCTAATCCTATACCAAATTCTAACTCATCCAAGTATCAACAGAAATGTTCCCAACCAGCCGCTCCCAATTTCGAAGCAATTGTCTAGAGATGGACAAGGTAGCCATGTGCTGCCTCAATACCATCGATATGGTACGTTATAAGCATAGATATAAATAAACCCTCCCCCCTCTCCCTAACCTCACATCACCTTTCCTTTCCTTTCCTTTCCCATTTCTGAACATGAGCTTACCATATTCATTTCTCCACACAGTCAAAATTAGGAGTCATGTGTGTCAAAGCAAGAAGGCGCGAGTAATGGACCTACATATATTCATCGTTCTGGGTTGGGCACCGATAGAATAGGCGTTGAATATAAACAGGGTCATCGAGGTTTTCTTTTGTTATCTCTAACATACATATTATAAAACACCTCATTCATATTGCGAAACGGATGCTGATTGGGTTATTCAAAAGTACATAGGATTTGTATAAAAATAGGGCTCTACGAGCTGCGAGGGAGGTCGTGAAGGGGCGTTGCCAATAATATGTACGAGGCATAGGCGAGGAATATTATTGGTCGCCCTGAGTGGCCATACTCAAAGCTCGTAATAATATATGAAAAGATCAGAACTTCCATTGTGTTATCGCAAGACATTCAATACATAATGCAATATCTACAGTGCCTTGTTTGTACACCCATCAACGTTATCCTCGTGATACCTTTCCATGGAACAAGAATTCATATATCATTATAATAGTTGACTAAAGACATCGATCCTATCTCATGCCATCATATCCTGCCATCTCATGACGCCAACTTTCGGTTCGGTCTCGATGCTTCTCTGCATTACAATTAATAATATTCATCGCTATCTCATTATTCCATTTCTTTTCTACCCCGTTCCAACCAAATTACAAGATCCTGTCTATCATCCATTACAATTATCTAAACCTGAAGTTTTTCCATCTTCTATATTTCTCCCCGCCTCCTTTCTTTCTTTTCTTCCTCTCCTTCTCCTTCTCCCTCAATCTATAAACAACGAGAATGATCCATGCGCGGGAAAACAGTGCACAACATGTTGAGTCTTGGACATTCCAGTTCCGGGCCATATACTTGACGTGCAGAATACCAGTAGCACTGGCTTGCTATTGGTTGTCATGCATCATTCTCTCGGAACAACCAAAACTTCAATCTCTTGAAGTCAAGGTTGTGAGGTAATTATGGATTGAGCGAGAGGACCAAGAGACGAGCACACATGGGATGACTCCCCATCCCTTTTCGCAAAGACCCTCTCGTTAGAAATTTGATCCAATTTCTCCAGCAGTTGCTATTGCGAAAGGGTACGATATCACGAAAACTCGTGGCCGGGCTTTTATAGTTGTTACCCCACAACTTCCACATCAATCTCAAGTAGAATTCGAGTTATCCGCGCAGGTAAACGGTTTCGATCCCCCCGCAGCATTGTACGAGTCGATGATTGCAACGATGGATCCATAGGTACCAGCAATCATCAAGAAACATCCGACGACGATGACAAAAACACTCCAACAAGCCATGAACATCCATCTCGATGTTCTCTGCGTCTTTCCTATGCTCCAATTGTCGTACAGCCACATGATTCCATATGGTTGGAAGTTGAAAAAGGTACCAAAGAAAGCACCAATGAGGGAGATCAGACCACCGAATATGGGAATGGCGCTTGCAATAATGTAGGCGCTGATAATGACTGAGCCAGTACAGCTGAGCCAAACCGTCCAATGAGTCTTTGAATTGGAGGTAAGATGCTTAGATCCACGGAGAAGACGAAGGAAGAGGAATTTAGCAGGAAGCTGTGAAATATGTTAGAGAAGGGTTCAGGACCAGCGATGCAACTTGTACTTACATGAGAGAGCAAGATAGTGCTAACCAAGAGACCAGGAAGAGCAAGGGCGTAACAGACTTTTTTCATCGTGTCACCTGCGGAGCCGAGAGCAGGTGATGAGACGTAAGATCCACAAAAGTAATAGACGACGATGCCGATGACAGTGTAGACCGTGGTGATAAAGCCCACACTGATAAAGACCGAACGAGAATAAGCCCTTGGGTCGCGCATCTCAGAGATGATATTGAAGTAGCCGGGTGTTCCTGCAAAGGCAAAAACAAGCGAGGAGCAGGCGGATATAGCATCGGTGAATGAAGGAGATCCAAAAAGCTTGTAGTCGGACTTCCAAGGGCCTGCCTGAACAGGAGCACCGGCGGGATGTCCTTGTACACCAACGGCGATTGTGAGAGCAAGGATGGCAGTGATAATGCCAGCCACTCCGATCCATGCGAGCCAAGTGATACGACCAAGGGTTTGGATACTAGAGAAGACGAAAGCAATTATGGCAGCGACAAGTACAAACACGGCGGTGCAAGTAGCATGGGTTGACAAGGCGTTTAAAGCGATCGAGACACTGAGCATGCCTGAAGCCGCGACGAAGACCCAGAAAAGGAAGAATCCAGCACCAATGAGCTCGCGAGCAATAGGTCCAAAAAGCATTCCACCAACATCCTCAATGCCATAGACTTCAGGATGTCGTTTCTTGAATACTCCAATCATGTACTGTGACCACCCAGTGATGATGGCAATTGCGAAGATACAGATGATACCAGGAATCATACCAAGCGTGTCGAAAACAGCTGGGATTGAAAGGACACCAAGACCGAGATTGGTCTTGAGCATTAGGGCAGTGGTGCCCAGCGGTCCAACCTGGAGATTGTTAACAAACATGCGCTTCCGTAGGAATTTCTATACATACAGATCGATAATTTGGCCCATCCTCATTCAAATCACCAAAGACGGCATCATGATTTGCATCAATACTTTGCTGGGTTGTCTCAACCTTGCGGGAGGAATCGCTAGCAACTTCGTCGTTCATTGTTACCATTTTTCCAGAGAACCGTATGCACAAGTGACCAGAATGTCAGTCTGGGGGAGGAAGGCATAGGTTATATGTGGCAGTGGTCTGGATTATGAGGCCGTTTGTGCACGTTTCCCTTTACGAACAGTTACGCCCGAAATCGGATATCAGTAGGCCATAGTGTGGAGAACCCTCACAACAGAAATATTAGTATTGCCCCCTTTGCCAAAAACGCTGAGTGAAGAGAATTTCTCAAAAAACCTCTTATGAATCCTGGCAATTTAGTTGGTCAATGCTGTAAGCCTATACCGTCTTAAAAAGTCAACTCACGTAACTCAGGGTCTACTCAAACCCTATTAAGCCTAGATTTTCTCGCTAGAGCAGGAATATGGGGAATGAGTGACAGGTACGATAGTGAAGATAAGGAAATGGTCCATATTTATTTATTAATTAATCCAATCATACTGTGCATTCCGTTGATAATACAGTCCTGTATGCAATATGTAGTATTCCGGGTTAAGCGATGGGGCCAGGGGTGGACTTTCAGCACTTAAGGTTGAGGTAATAACCCACATCTCAATTGGCAGTTGGCAGTGGGCAGTGGGCAGTGGGCAGTGGGCAGTGGGCAGCGGGCACAATAGTATATCTGTATATGGTGTCTTTTTGGGACAATTCTAGACACATAAACATTTTTGATTGTACGGCAAAACCTCGCTCTAGGGATCTCCCATATAAGGATAATCTGTTTTTATAAGAATACCTAAAATTCTCGGTCCCGTCGGGATTAGTCGGACCCTAATATAGGTAAGGATACCTCCAAATATTCTTATTTTTGGCGCTAAAAAACCCTTAGAGAGAGGCTTTGCTGTAGATCGTGATTTTATATCGTTAATTGTAAAATTGCAAATCACATATTGTAAGATTACAACCGACAATCACGTATCGATACCTACCTAATCAACAATCGATAATCGATTAGAACACATTCACAATGAGCGATAAGTTGCATATTAACAATAAATAGTTGTACATTAATAATATATAATCATATATTCACAAAATGTAAAAAAATAATCTGAAATTGTCCCAAAATGACGCCATACAGTAAAAGCCCAACTTTTGGCACAACTACTATGCCTAGTTATCGCTTTCCAGTGCTTTTGACACCAGATATATGGATGGCAAAAAATTTCGCCTCAAATCACGATAGAGACAACACCGTGTACTTCTAATCTGACTATCCGCATCCATACCGAAGTATTCCCCATTCGGATATGAAAATAAGATGGCGGTGGGCTAGCGGCGAAAAGATTTTGCAAATTAGTTACGTAACTTGACGCAACCACCGAGATATTCCAAAATGAACCAATACCGATGATCGGGATACATGGGTTGACGGTTTTGACTCTGTCCATACACTTTGGAAGTATGTATTTTATGAGTCATTGAGAGTTCTCCTCGGACAGCATAGCTAGGGTCCCCATCTTGATCAAGTCGGAGTTGTCACCTGGCTCATTGATGGCCTCCAGATTGCACAGATGCAGGATGGTCGAACTTCTGAATGTAGTCGATGACGGCGTCGACGGTTTTGTACAGAGCAGCCTTGTCGTTCCATCACTTGTTGTGTTGAAAGACCTTGCCAATTCCAAGCCCATTGACGCCACCGAGAAACTCGTGCATACCGTACTTTTCAATGACATAAACAGCCAGAGTTCCAAGTTAATAAGTCGTTTGGTTTCCAATGGTCGAATCCAGGGCTTGGCATGGTGATCCAAGAGGCATAGGTGATATGAATACGAAAGATGTTGATTCCTGCTCCTGCAAGCTTGTCGACGTGCTCGGTGGTGTACCAGGTAACATAACGGACTTCAATGAGATCACCACATCTAGCTGCACTAACAGTCTAGCAGAGTGACCATTCCACGGTATGATTTCGACTACTGGTGGTCCACCAACTTGTATCAGTGGTCGCGCCTTATATGAGCCATCCGCCTAAAAACAGCTTGAAGACGTGTGGTAATGGCGAGAGCGGTACAGGTTCCTAAATAACAAGATTGACCCCAATGGCGGCTTTGAAGGCCCTCAAATTGACATAATCCCCCTTGGCGAAACAGTTGCGTGTGTTTAGTGGCCCCCGGTCTCCCTTTTCATCTCCTTGGACGCCTGTGTTGCAGTGCTGCTCTGCAATCATCACGGGACTTGACATTGTTGTTCTGCGTCCTTATTCCAAACCACCCAGACTGCATTCCTTGATTGTTAGTATTTCCACATGTACACCCAGACTTGTATGTATAAACATGCAAGTAGGTATAAAGAACAGACACAAGAGTAAAGAAGAAGGTGAAGAAAAATGAAAGGAAGAAGTGGTGTTATGTATTTACAACGGGCGGGGGGCTGGCGGGTACCCACGGTTTAAGGCGGTTTGGCTCGGTTTGGCTCGGGGTGGGGATTTCATCAACGATTTAAAGTTTCTATACTATAACATGTACATTTTTATATTCTCTGAGTTACAATTCTTAAACGGTCTTAGACAGTAATTTTCTGAATTAATCCACGGTTTGAAAATAGGCTTTAAATTACTGTTTGAGAACGGTTTAGGGATCGTATTTTCCAGAAATATACGGTGCCCGCCGGTTGTGAACACTGCTGTTGGATTGCTTCTTCAAAGCAGTGACAAACTGGTTGAAGTTCCCTGCTTCTCCTTTCGATTCTCGAGCGAGCAAACGTGAAGATTCGGGTTGGATATTTCTTTATTCGAAGATAGATTAGTGATGCAATCGCTCAACCACTTAGCTGTGACTTTTCTCTTCTTCACGCCTTGCCCTCAACATCTTTCTTTTCTTTTTCACAAGCAAATATTTTGGCTGGAGTCATATATTCCTGTAGTGGGACAGGAAGGTAGAAAAAGAGCAATTGGAACAGCTCTTCGTCGGACGGAGTTAGGTGGGAGACGAGGTAGGGGCCTCCATTGCAAATATTGGAGCAGTTGATCAAGGTAGGGGCATTGGATATAATTTGTTCAATGGCGACTGAAGCCAAGGCGTGCACCTAGATATCATCTTCGCCCATGTTGCTGCTCCGAGAACCATGGTGGCGAGATGGCGAGGTGGTGGACCGAATTTGGCTTTGAAGGACGTGGGTTTTCAAGTCAGGTCACGACGGAAAACACAACATCTACTGTGCTTGGCCAAGTCTAGACGTACGAGCGAAGTTATTTTGCCACATGTCTTTGACGGGAATTTGGGAATCTGGCGAGAGGTATATATATATTTGAACGGGGCCAAGATGCCCCCCTTGCCGGAGACGTAAACTTCGTTATGGGGAATGGCGTAAATCTCTGGGGTTCGAATGAGAGCACTCTTTGTCATCTATGGTGCAGGAATGCTTGGGGTCTCTTCCCCTCCTCCTCTCCTCCTCCCTTCAATTATATGTATATATCATTAAATATCCATCTCACCACCACTATATCCCCCTATCCTCCGTTCTTCTTCCCACTCTCTCTTCTTACTAAACCATCTCATACTCACTCGCGGTTTCCATTCTTAACGACACATAAACCCTACAATTTCCCCTCTTCATATGAGTAGGTATCTAGATCAAGACTCACATATCTGCTATCCCACCTCCCACAACTTCACAACTCCACAGTCCAGCAGTCCCATAGCATAAATTTATAAATGCCATCCCAATCATTGTCATTAAAATCCATAGCTTTCGTTGAACTGAATCGTTGATGCTGGTATGCTAATACATTAATCTAAAAATGCAGATTCCCATCCCATTCCAGAGCCCCAGTTTTAATAAGGAATTTCCTTCCCTCCACCCTTCCCACTACCTTCCCATGCCCAGTCCACTCTATCAAGCAGGAGCTGTCCCGCTAGTCCCCTTCCAATACTTCGATGGTACAAAGGGCATCTTGGTAACCTTGGCCTTCCTCTCTTTACCCCTTACCACCACACCCACATCCGTGCCGGCCTTATGGAATCCATCCTTAATATAACCCATCGCGACATTCTTGCCCAATGTAGGACTTGGACATCCACTGGTGATATTCCCGATTTTCTCTCCTTTATCATTTACAATATCCGCGCCTTCACGAGCTGGTGCACCTTCAACTATCAACCCGATTCTTCTTCTTTCTACTCCACTTCCACCTTTACTTTTCAGAGTGAGTTGTTTGAGAATAACTTCGGCACCGTGGAAGCCCCCTTCTGTTCTTCTTTCTTTTCCTACTACCCATCCTAGACCTGCTTCGACGGGAGTTGTCGTATCATCCAAATCATGTCCATACAAACACATACCCGCCTCCAACCTCAAACTATCTCTCGCCCCCAACCCCGCCAATTGTAATTTTTCCTCCCCGGCACTGTCCAATAACGCTTGGGTAACAGCTACTGTCTCGCTCTGTGGTATCGAAATCTCGAATCCATCTTCTCCCGTATATCCACCTCTAGTAACCAATAAATCCCCAGATATCGTCCCATCAGCAAAACGAATCTTTACAAATCTCGTCTGTCCGAACAAAAAGTTCTTAAAACCTCCATCCTTCATCTCTTCTGCCAAAACTCCCTTCAAGATCCCCTCACTCTCCGGTCCCTGCAATGCGACCAATCCCCAGCCCTCGAGGACCTCCCACCCAACTTTCTCCCCCCCTTCCTTCACAAACGCCTCTAACTCTTCTCCCAAATATTTCAAATCCTTCTCCCTACATCCTGCATTTGTAACCACATAAAACAGTTCCGGACCTAACCTCGTAATAATAGTATCGTCCACAATACCACCCGTTACAGGATGCAACAAACAACTCAATCCTCCCTGGTGTGGAGCCAAATTCGCAATACTAGCTGGTGTAATCCTCTGCAAGAACGCCGTTGCCCCTGGGCCCTCAAATCGATGTTGAACCATATGGCTCACATCGAAAAGACTGGCATGCTCTCTTGTAAAATGATGCGAGGCGCTCACTGAGAGTCCAGAGTATTGAACTGGCATGTGGAAACCACCAAACGGAACCATTTTTCCGCCATTGGCGACGTGCAGGTCATAGAGAGGAGTTTTCTGGAGTTCTGTAGATGAGGGAGAGGAAGATGAGGCATAACGAGTTGATTCTTGCTGGACTGTCGCTCTGGCAAATGTTGGGAATCGAGAAGTGGTTGTGGGAGATGAGGGCGAGATCGCCGTGGCGGTTCGTCGTTGGAGAGCTGTTGAGAGTTGACGGGAATGTCTTGACCCTATGCGGTTGATCAATACAGCATCACAGATGCCTGTTGCAGCTTTAAATCGTCTCATTTTGATCCAATTGATTGTTATCAAAAAGTTGTCTCGTTGGAAAGTACCTATGGAACTTTCTGTTAAGATTTGAATTAAGGATGACTCCCAGCCCGAGGTCGGCCTATGAAAGTGGGGGATCTCTGCGGGGTAAAGGCCTATAAAATGAACCATTCCAGGCATTTACGGGGTATTCACGGTCTATATTCACCCTTCATATTCGGTACCTACCTTAGGTAGTATTATAGAATACCTAATTAAAAATTAAATAAAAAATTAAATAAAAAAATCCTCGTCATTGATTCTACACTATTTAAACATCGGCGTCTCGACACAATCGATCCTCGCTAGGAATTCATCCGTTGCAAACGGTTGAAGATGCAGCTCCCTTCCCTCATACGACTTCTAGCCTTTCAATAACACAATATCAACACAATCCTTCACTTCGTCTCAAAACTGTATCTCAACCATCCCGAAAGAGCATTCAAGCTCTCCCATCTCACTGTCTCATCAGGCTCCGTCATTAATTCCATAACTCTAGTCTTGAGCCCCAATTTCTCTAACTGATACCTCTTTTCTGGGACCTCTTTGACCAAATATCCTACATCATTGCATGCAATGGCAAGAACTTGCTTGTCGTTTTCCCAAGGCTTACTCATAATCTCTGCCAGCTTCTTACATAACTCGCCTTGCTCGTAATCGAGGATTTTGCGAGCGTTCTCAGCCCAAAATATTTGATTTCGATGCGGTGGTGACCAACGGAGATGGCCCGAATGAACCTCTGCAGCATACTCATCGAAAGTAGTTTGAGTCTTTGTGTGCTCCTCTAACATTTCACTCAATTTCTTCAGATCCTCCAAAAGATCCTCGTCTGTGAGATGGCGTCCATTTAGATTCTGTAGGAGAGCTGGGAGACGAGCAAAGACCGCCACGGGAAGTAATGAGCTCTGATTGGAAGAGAGAAGGTTGTATAGAGAAGAGATCAACAATCGAGTTGTCTTTTCTTTTGGTGATAGTCTCAAAAGTTGCGTATAAAGTGGAATGATATCGTACTCGCTATGAATTGGTTAGTTGTTTATCATTGCGCGTCTCCCCCATAGAGCATACTTACTCCTCAAGTCCCTCTCCAATCGCAGCACCCTCGAAACTTAACTGCCACAAAACCAGAAGTACGTGATAGAGCAATTGTAGGCCAACTCCGCCACCTAATGTCCCTTCTGGTCCACTTCGAATGCTTGAAGCCCCATTCCACAATGTCGATGCGGAGTCGCCATTAGCAACGCCCGCAGCTGATTTTAGGATTGCAATCAAAGGTTCGATTGTCTCCGACCTCTGATTCCAGAATAACTCTCTCGACTTTTTGCCTTGTAACAATGATGAGTATTGTAAAACTGCTATATCTTGTAAACCGCCATCTGAGCTCTTTGCCAGCGTTGATAAATAGTGCAGTAGTTTTGGCATTGCTTCCATGGCAGTCTTAGATGCATCTTTGGAGCCTGAGATTATACTGGTGAGAACCGTAGAAGTGAGTA
Organism: Ciborinia camelliae; assembly: GCA_025890175.1. NCBI lineage: Eukaryota > Fungi > Ascomycota > Leotiomycetes > Helotiales > Sclerotiniaceae > Ciborinia > Ciborinia camelliae. The sequence goes on from JANPYM010000008.1 coordinate 1,860,921, forward strand.
AGGGTCCGGCGCTTTCGAGTTCATTAGGGGATTGACTGAGTAAAGGGAGGAAGGGTCTGTATGGATCATCGTGTTGCGAAAGAGTCTTTGATAACGTTGGAACGCCTATTCAGCCTCTATCAGTACTTGAACAGGTATCATATGAAGTGGCAGATATAATACCGTCAAGTAAATCGCCCAACAAGACCAAAATATATAGAACAATATCCAGGCGGTTTGCTCTCGTCGCCGATTCCAAAACGCTTGATTCTCCTTCCGAACCAACAAAAAGTGTCCGATACGCATCTGGATCTTTCTCTATGGTCTCCTTCCTTTGCTCCTTTCTTACTTTATCAACAGCTCGAATCTTGCTCAATTGATCATCGGTGATTGTGCCAGTTCGTACAGCGCCATCCCAGGGTACTGGTCGTTGGCGGATGTTGTTCATCAACGAATGGAGATAAGTGGGCGGTTCGAGAGACATGATGAGCTTTCTACTCAGCTCCTTGGGGTATCAAAATGTTATGGAGCGGAGTGTATGTTATGTCTTCGTAACTTTATGGTTGTTTATATTATTGATCTGTTTGATCTGTTTCGTCAGTTAATTCAAGCTCCAAGGTACCGTAGCTCTTATCGAGGGAAGGCGCTAGTGGCGCGCTAGGCTCCTCGCTACAAGAATATCGGTACTCCCTCCGTATATCAATGATTGTAAAGGAAACCGCGGTTTTCAAAACGCATCTAGCTAAAATCCTTCCTCCAAATATTTTTTCTGCACATATGCCGTTTGTTCCTAAACTCTGACGCCCGAGTTCAAAGTCTTCTTCAATGACTTTCCACGTTTTTCAGTTAACTGTGAACAGTAGTACATTAGCCACAGTGTAGCACTGCTTAACAAGTGTTGGGCGTACCACTACTCCTGGTGGAGATATCTCGAGGATGACTAGTATAGAAAGGAGGTCATTTGGCCTGATTGTGGGTGTAAGTCTAAAGTTGTGCTCGATTTCAAGGGGCCATCCATCCATCCACATATCAATCAACTCCTTTCCAGTGTCTGTGCAAGGCCCTTGATTGTGAGTTGGACATATCTCCTCTTGCGTCATTTTTTTGCCATTAATCCCCCTTTCTCTCTCTAAACCTTAACCGACCTATTTAAACATACCAAACTGGCATCCAAAATGGCAGAAGAAAAGGACGTTTTTTCTCGTATACCGACCTACCATGATAAAAACGCAGCATATCTACTTCCAAACGAGTAAATTATCTCAATCCCAACAACTCAAAGTCGCCAACTAACTGATATTCTCCAAAGTTCAGTAGAACAAAGTCGTCTCGTAGATCAACACAATGGCCTCATTGCTCTCGTCGGACAGCTTATCCGTGCTCCCGTATCGTCTCCCCAGACAGTCCTTGATGTTGGATGTGGTACTGGGGTGGTTACTCGTTGTCTCAGTTCGCTTTTTCCCACTGCGAAAAATGTATACGGTATAGATTTGAGTGAAGTACCAACGCAAGCTGCCGACTCGGACATCACCAATCTTTCTTTCCTCCGAGGCAATTTTCGGAAACTCATAGGTAAAGATCCGCATTTGGGTTTCGACTCGGTCGATTTTGTTTACAGCCGCCTTCTAATCTGCGGTATGACCGACTGGCCAGGCTATGTTCGTGATGTGTTTAGTGTTTTAAAACCAGGTGGTTGGGTTGAAATGGATGATATTGTGGAGAATGTGTTTTATACGGATAATCGCATCATTCCACATGATGAATGGGAATGGCTTCGACTTGCACGCCAAGGCGGCGCGCTTCAAGGTCTTGACTTGGATTGTGGTCTTAATGCTTGCAAATACATGGAGGATGCTGGATTTGTCGATATCCAGACTTGGGAATTTGCCATCCCATTCTGGAGAGTGCCAAATGCCAGTTCAGAGCTCATAGCAGAACATATCATAGGTGACAAGTGGGGACTCCATTGGCATATGATTCCTAGACTGGTCTATCCTTTGAATCTTGAGCCTGATAAGATTGAAAGTTTGAGGAAGGATGCAATAAAGAATTTGCAGGAGGAAGAAGGCAAGCAGAAATTGTTTTATGTCACTATTGGAAGAAAACCTACAGCTTGATGGGCGGATGGATAGAGAATTGTTTACGTTGCATTAATCTTTTCTTAATATCATTGGAAGCAACCATAAAAGCTCCGTGTGCTGAATGGTTGGCAAAATCATCAACATCCCGTGCAAACTATCTTCTCAAGGGCCGAAGGACGTACCTGCAGTCAGATGTTCTGGTCTCGAGTAACTTTATATTGTATTGATGCGCATATACTGTTTTGGTACGGTGATATCTTTGATCTATACTCGTACTATGTTAGCTATAGAAACGATTTTGCTTGCTGCGTTTCCTGTTTGGATGCATATACAAGAGAAGAAAGGAAAGTCTGTACTAATAACAAATGATATATCGAAAACGTTACCTTTTCTGCCAGATGTATCATGGGGTTGACATCTTTTGCGGCCCTTTACATCTGGGGAAATAGATCCCACCCTAACTAACAGGGGACTCCATTGTTTCTACTACCTACTTAAACCTATTCAGTTCTTTAGTCATTGGCATTTAGAACTCATTATTGGAACAGATATGTGGCTTTCGTCACTGCGGTTCGCATGGTTTATTAATGCTCTCATAAGACTAGGCATCTCTACAAACTATATGCATTGCATTAATATTAATCTATCGAGATAAGTCTGTTTGTAACCATAATTTTGCTGCGATATTCTGAAGAACTAAATCGCCTGGGTCCGTGATGTCATGCAAACATGGCTCTCATCATTCTTATTCAAATATGAGCACTAGACGCCTCCTGAACACCCTTGAAATGCCATTACCAAACCTATTTACTAATGAATTAGTGGTGGGAGGCAAAATATTCCGCCTCACTGCTCCCCTGAGATAATCCGGGACTTGTATCTCCATCGTTTCCGTTAACACTAGCATCTTTGATTGGGCGAGGGACCTTTAATTTTTTGCCTTCAAACATAAAGCTCGTTGCCTCTCGGTCATTTTTAGGGCTTCTAAGGCTGACCATCTCCAATGCCTCCATTAATGTAGCCCCAGTTTCATCAAGGGCAGTCAAGAATCGTGCAAGTTCTTTACACAACTCCCAATCCTCTTCATCTTTTGCACGAGAAAGTAAACGAACGAGTTGTTCTGAACTTGAACTCAGTTCTTCGAAGTTATGAAGGATCAGTAAGTATCCGCCCGCTGTCTTTAAAGAGCCTCTTTGTAATGATTCTTCGAATAGCTCCTGTGGCGGGGGTAGATACGTAAATAGCGTCCGCCATGACCTCACTTCCGTTTTACGAGTACATTGAACAACGATATCCAGATATTGAGGGAATGAGGATAAAAATGATAGCACACCTGGAAGTAAAGCTGCCTCAGGTGATGGTGGCGTGTCTACTTCCTCGTCGAGAACATTATGTAATAGAATTTCGAGCGAGTGCGCAAAATACTCCAGTTTTTGATACTGATGAGCTAGATGTAAAGCTGCTGAAGAATCGAATCGAGATAGATGGAAACGAAGAACTTGTGGGATGAATAGATGGGTCTAGATTATATGTCAGTGCAAATCCTATATTGTACTCAAGCTCAGTACATACCCTTATTGTGAATTTGAAAAAGGCAAAATTAACATCGCGACGCTGAACCAGATCAGATTCGAGGCCAAGGAGAATACCTTTGCCAAGCAGAACCGACAAAGGATAGAAATCGATGGGAATGGAGACCGTGGAAGGAAGTTCACGACCTAATTCCGATGGAGCTGAGCGAAGGACGTCCTGAACCTCGGGCCATACTTTGATGTCATTGCCTTCAAAGAACCAAAGCGCGTCTCGTAAACCATTCCCTTGCCCATGATCCCCCAATTCCTCGGTAGAGTCGGTATTTCTAGGTGGGTTCGCAAGAGGCTGATCTCTCATGAGGGCATAGAATTCAATATTTTGTGCAATGACTCGCATATCATATTTAATTTTGCCTTCATTTAGTGATGGTTGTAGTAAAACGAGTTTTCCATCAACCAAAAAAAGAACAGTCGCGACGGTCACATCTTGTGAGGGGTCTCCTTCTAGTATTTGTTCATCTGGCAAAATCCAACTCAGACCTCTCACTCTAGCTGGAGATCTGACAATGCCATGAAATGCTATTTGTCCAACCTGCACAAGCTTCACTACACCATTTGTTGTTGCAAATACGTAATGGTATAGTAAATTGTCATACGTGTAGACAAGCAGAGAGTCTTCTCCAGACGGGGCAATTAGAACAACCGGTGCTGGTAGGTATTCGACATGCAACATGGCAGTGTTGTCGAGGGGAGCCTCGCGTGAGAATAAGCGTAACTCGAAAGATTCGCCAGCCTCTACAGCAGCCACTAGGATGTGCTGGTGCCAACACATACCTCCCCGTACCTGAAATTCATTCTCCATATTTTCATTGACAAACGTCTTCCATCGGCCACTATTGATACTATAATGTGCAAGTCCACGCCGGCCTGCTACGGCAACATACCGGCCGTCGGACGATATAACCGAAGAACGTATAGGCCATTGATCCACAAGATAACTAGAAGGAATCTGAGCATTGTGCCACAAAGAAGATTCGGCTGATATCGTAGTAAGGTCAGGCATGTCATAACCTCGATAAACCATTATACTCGAGGTGGTTTGAAGTAGTGTGCGAGAAATATTTGCTGAAGCATAGCATCCAGTAATAGCACTACGTGCCATTTCAAGGGTCCATAAACGATTATCTTGTTGGCTAATAAGGAGGATTTCAGTCCCACCACCAAGCCAGACAGCTTCCTTAACGCCAACTAACCAGGCCTCATTATTCTCTTCGCATATTCTTCGATCGGATCCAAAACTGTTTGCTCCTGGTTTGCCAAACACACTCCACATTGCCCAACCATTTTCATATCCTGCGAAAAGGCTGTATCCATCTGGAGAGTAGCTAAGGCAAGTTAATTGGCCAGAAGATTGTCGGGAAACCGACAGACGGTGAGTATGTGAAGGCGGTACATTGCCGACATAATCCTTGGCGGTATAGACTTGTATTGTGCCATCATTGCAACCGACAGCAAGAAGGGAGAATCTAGCATTGATAGCTGATCTAATCGCGTGGCTGTCTTCATTGATGGGTATGTGAAAGCAATAACCTCTAAACAATTTCCGGTGCCCGTCCGAATCCTTATGCCTGATTTGACGCTGGACTGCATATCCCCGACCATCACTAGTGATCCAAGTAGATAGATTCATCGGTCTATCGTAGATCATTTCGGTCACACTTGCTTTCTTAGCTAGCCATTCCATCCGGCTAAAAATTTCTGTACTTGTTTGGTTGCCTGTACTATCTGGAGTCCATCTGATGCACTGTACTGCGCCCGGCTTTCTTGTTGCGACGACCAATTCATCATCTAATGCTAAAGCATTGCCGATACCCGCGTCGACTTTAATGACCATACGAAACTTTAAGCTCACATCCCTCGCACCACCTCCCTCACCTGGCCCCCAAAGGATCCTATCACCGCCTTGACTTCTATGGCCACTAAAATTACTCTGCCTGCGATTTGTATGATTTTCGAAGTGTGGCTTGAACACTCTGGAGTCTGGGTCCGTAGCTAAAGTATAAGTTATTAAGAAACCGTTTGTTGTCTGAACGACAAATATCATCGAGTCAGGTCGGAGGAGGAGGGAAACATTCGATCCATATGTAGTGAGAGATTTATGCGACCGAACGACAACAGCCAATATAGCAGTGGGCTATGAGCACAAGTTAGCAACAGTCAACCGCAAGTTCGGAGTGTTTCAAATCAAAGGTACCTTTGTCTGCCATATTGTAAGGGTGGTAGATGTTATAACCGCGAAAAGATGGCCACTCCGGGATATTCGCAATGCCAGCAGTGGATCGCTTTCTGGTCGACTCGAGGGGACGTAAGATGCATCGGTGAGAGATGACCTATTCGACGGTCGAGTGTGTGTGTCATGTTCGACTGGCTTTATGCCCGGAGTAATAGGTGTTATGGGGGTCGATAGACCAGAAATTAACTCTTGATCATCATCGAACTTCTCCCCCGTTTCATCGTTTGGCGCATTTATCAGAGATCCGCTGCCTTCTGTAGGTTCCCGCGACTCGGCATCATCGTCGGTTTGAATGACGCGATCTTTAGATGCGGCGCTGCTGCTTGCTGCATATATTCGAGGAGCTCCAACCGGCCAGTACATGGCTGTCCAATGCCACTGGAAACTTCTTCCACATCATCGCATACCTGCGGAAAGTATTAGCATGTATTTTGAGCAAGTTGCTCTTCGTTGTGTTTTCAATACTCTATAAAAGCCATGGTCGGTCTTTAAGGTTGTCTTCACTGAAAGCACGGCTAATTTTCGGCAATATCGCATATCCGACTGTGCGCTCATGATATTATAGGTCTTATTGTTTAAAATACAATTATCATAGGCATGAACTTTATTAAACCTCCAAAGCATTCATGACAATTTCACGCAATTTCCTCGTTTAGTTATCGTGGTCTTCAGAATTATATGACCCTATACCATTTCTAACATCCGCAACATTCCCTAATAACTACAAAAGATGGCGCCCCTTCGCCATCGACAGAGCCTCTCAAAGGAGAAGTTCCCAGTGTATTTTGGCTCCTTAAAGACACAAACCTACAACGATCCTGGTACAAGAGGCGCCGGCTCACATAGGTATGCTCTTCTCATCTTTCCTTGTTGACCAGTCCATATGTGAAAATGCCATGGAGACACGTGATATACACGTGATATCGACTGATGATATTGGCTGACTCTTTGCTTAGTTTACGATGCATTGCGTGGAATCCCCTGGGCACCCTGATCGCAACTGGGGCTGCAGACAAGACCCTCAGAATTTGGAACCCTGACAAACCCTCGGTGAATTACTCCACTCAACTTACCGGTCACACTGCGGGAATCGAAAAGGTGGCTTTCAATCCAGTAAAAGATGCTGAACTTGCCAGTGTGAGCAGTGATGGTGTAGTCAAATTTTGGGATGTCAGAACAAAAGCAGTGATCAATGAAGTCAAAGGATTAGGCGACGCGTTTTCGCTAGCTTGGAGCCCTGATGGGACAAGTCTGGTTGTTGGTAATAAGGTATGTGTTCTTCTCTCTAATGGTGTATTTCTCCTATGAATATAGCTACGTCGTTGTCTGAATCTATTTTCTTGGGCATAAGGTTTACCGTTATTTATATGTTTCATACAAGAGCTAACCATCACCAGACTGACAACATCTACGTACTCTCCCCAACACAGTCAACTCCTATTGCCTCACATCAACAGCCAGTGCAGACAAACCAAATTAGTTTCTGTTGGAGTGGTAATAAGATATTTCTTACAACGGGAGAAGGCCGCATCAAGATTCTTTCCTATCCAGACTTCAAACCCGTTTTCAATATGAGTTTTGAGCCCTCCCAACCCTTCAATCTCAACGGACATACATCCTCTTGTTTATCTGTAGAGATGCAGCCCACGGCAAGATTCTTGGCAAGTGGGGGCTCGGATTCTATCATTGCACTTTGGGATACAACCGATTGGATATGCCAACGTACTTTGATTGATATGGTAGGTCCCATTAGAAGCATAAGTTTCAGCTTTGATGGAAGCTATATTGTTGGAGGTAGTGATGAAGGCACGGGATTGGAGATTACTCATACCGAGACTGGAGAGCATGTGTATACCGTTAAAGGTAGCCCTTGCCCAGTTGTGGCTTGGCATCCAAACAAATATACTTTGGCATATGTGGAACATGGTGGCTTGAAAATCATTGGAGTCGACTTAGAGAGAAAGTAAAAGCGGAATCTATGTGATCTTGAAATAAAGTTTTCAGCCCTTCCGCAAGGGGTCGACAGCCATTACAGAATTTCTAGAAGGCACCCACAAAAAGCCACTGTAGAGTTGTTCTCACAATAGGGGGAGACGAGTCATCATCATATACCGATGTTTATGTTTATGAAGTATATTGGCATGGATTTCGGAGGATTGGGATGGAATTTTGGGCAATCTGCGGCGGTGTCGTCCAAATATAGTTTACTAGCATACGGCAACGACCCAAGATTTCCAGACCTCCGTGCGTTCTAGTTCCAGCCTGCTGGATCATTTGCACATCATTTTAGTCACCTAAATATGAGCTTCCCCAAGATAGTTGAAGAATATACGAAAATTGATGACTCGGGGCAGTATATGACCGGATTACTACTGGGATCTACTCCATCCGTCGGGTTTCATTGGCTCTGATTCTTTCACAAGGCTGATGTGCATCTAATCGGCGGCGTGTCCGCCATGCATGCTTTTTAAAGAGGATGAGGGCATGGTGGAAGGGGTTTATGAACGTGGTACGATTCAAGCTTACGAATTAAAAACGAGTTTAACGTTGGTGCCTTGAGCAACGTGATAGGATCAGCCGTTACGAACATTGCTAATTGATTTTGTATTGCGAAGAGATTTTATACTTCGAGGTCCACTTTCTAGAGCAACAGAAGAATGGGACTATGGGATATCCTCCCTTTCTGGACTCCAAACCTTATCATCACTGACCAGCTCTTATATCTACCAATTAAGTACTAGGTATGGAGTACGGGTAGTATTGAAGAAAGAATTACCGGGGTAGATTTCCGAGTTTCCCTAATAGAGTAGAGAGTAGCACAATGCCACACATATACTCCGTAGTTGACCTAACCCGTACTCGGGCACTAGAACGATTTTACAGGCATTAGAAGCTTGAAGCTTGATACAATAAAGTTCTAAAGCTCCTTCCGAAACTCTATATCTTAATTCTACCCCTCTTTATTTTGTTATCGAAGGGCACAGCAGGGCAACTTTTGTTATTTTTTGCATCCTTCATTGCCATTGTAGGAGTATGTGAATATAATATAGCCTTATTAGTCAGATTAATGATTGTCTTTGTAATTATCTTTATTTGAATCACTTCGACAAGGCTTTTTAGGTACAACAGGTTTGACGACCCCTGCAGGCTTACCGGCTGTATTGAATCCTGATGGAGCCCATTGTTACGAATACCGAGCAATCTTTCAATGTGAAATGTCATCAACCTTGAATACACCTTCCGAGGACTTCTTCAATAATCGTTCACAACCAACAGAAAACTTAAGATCAAACAGCGATCTGAGGTGTACAGGCGATATGGCAGGCGGAATTGATGGAAATGAAGGGGACTCGACGATTCCGAAGCCGAAGAGAATCGCATGTATCATATGTCGAAAAAGAAAACTTAAATGTGATGGTTCAAAACCAAGTTGCTCAACATGTACGAGATTGGGACACAGTTGTGCTTATGACCCAGTGCGAAGAAAGTCTGGCCCAAAACGTGGCTATGTGAAGGCATTAGAGGAGCGATTAAGTAAGTCTCTAGGCATCAGAGTCCTGGAATCTGAAACGGGTGATGCCTATCATGGTTTTTGGAGCTGGACTGACATGCCATGCTATCAGAACAAGTCGAGACCATGCTCAAATCACTAGCACCCATAACTACGAGTCCGAGCCAAGGCACAAGCAATGTCAGTGGGATTGGGCTACGGACCGTTCAAGCCCCAGATTTCAACGTTCCTAGTCCATCCATCGGAGTAGATGGCGAGCGATGGCGCTATAATAGTGATGCTCAACCGACGTTGAACAACATGCCATTCCCAAGTATACCTAATATAGGAATCGGAATGGGACTCGATGAGAATCTTTTCACCTGGGAAATGATTGGGCTTGGAGTTGAGGAGCCTTTACCCCTTCAAGGGGTAGTGGATGAGCTGTATGTTTTTCTAGAGTTTATCGTATCCACGGGCTTATATTGTTCAGGCATCAAATCTACTTCGATAAAATCCACTTGTCCCTTCCAATGATACACAAGTACCGGTATCTTGCTGCAATGAACCTGTGAGCAATTTCCTTGGCACAAAGGCTAATTGTGCGTCGGTCTAACAGTCATTTTATAGTGCACCAAATCAACGACCCCCGGTTTCATTACGGTATGCCATGTGGACGCTTGCAGCTTCTATTTCGGAAAAATACATGAATGCCAAAGACCACTTCTACCAACGAGCTCGAAAATACATGGAAATAGATGCATTGAAAGGATTTGGAGAAAGCATGATTTCTGTATCACATGCTCAAGCACACATTCTTTTAGCTTCGTACGAATTCAAAATGATGTACTTTCCTCGAGCTTGGATGAGTACTGGGGCTGCTATCCGATTATGTCAAATGTGAGTACCAAGACCCCTATGTGAACATGCGTTAATTAGCCGAAGGATGGGTTTGCATAGACTAGATAAGCACGGTTTAGAGGTCAAGCAGTGTCTTCCACCACCACGTGATTGGACGGAGAGGGAGGAAAGGCGCAGGACTTTCTGGATGGCCTTTTGTGAAGATCGCTATGCTAGTATCGGAACTGGCTGGCCAATGACTATCGATGAAAAAGACATTGCATCAGACCTACCATCTTCGGAAGAGGCTTTTGACATGAGCAAACCAGAACGAACGCAAACATTGACTGATGCAATGAGTCCTCAGGGCGCTTCCAAGCTATCACCATTCGCTGGAATTGTCTTGATGGCCTCACTCTTTGGACGAAACCTCCTACATCTACATCGCTCCGATCCTGATGCTCGCGACAATGACTTAAATGGGGAGTTTTGGAAGCGACACCGGAATATGGACAATATCCTCCAAAACACGTCCCATTCTTTACCATTTCACCTAAAAATATCCCACGGAATGGCCAATCCTAATATCGTCTTTATGAACATGAACATCCATGCTTCCACCATCTGTCTACACCAAGCAGCAATATTCAAGGCCGAAAAAAACCGACTACCTGATTCTGTCGCCACTGAAAGCATAGCCAGAGCCATTGATGCTGCAAAGAAGATTGCCAATATCATGCAATTGATCTCACATATGGATTTATCGACTGTAGGTGCCCATACAATCTATAGTATATTCCATGCAGACAGACTAATATGTTGACAGATGAATCCATTTATCTCCTTCTGCCTCTACGTGGCAGCTCGTGTTTTTATCAAATACCTAGCCAGTATTCCTAAGGATTCTCAGCTTACCGATTCCCTGACGTTTCTCCTATATGCCATGAATGCTTTGAAGAAAAAGAATCCTTTGACAGAGTCTTTCCTAGTGCAATTAGACGTTGATTTAGAGATCATGGGTATGAGCAATAACAAAAGGTTCAAAGATGCTCCTTGGGGTGAGAACTTGGTACGTCAATTCGACACCCTTTTTGTGATTTGTGAAGCTAATGTACATAGATGGGATCCGGAGAGGCCGCAATGCCCAAAATAGGACCTACTCCCAATGGAGCAAAATATCAACCCGGGTGTGATTTTATGCGGCTCTCGGAGGATTCGAGTGGAAACGCGTTCCGAATGGGAGGCGAAAGTCCGACTAATTCACAAGAGGCGGCGTGCAGTCTTACCGCAGCTACCGAACAAGCAGGTGAAGTAACAGCACCCAGTTCCAGAACCGACTCGTTTTCGCGGAATTTCGACATCGAACTGAATAATTGGCGTCCCCTAAATGAAAACCCACAAGCTCGAGACTTAGCACGGGGCCAACATCTTGGTCGGAGTAGAGACTCCAATAGTAATACTTACAGCACCGAAGGAACTAGTACCGGCGCCGAATCTGGTCTATCTCCCAATACAGGCAATACCTCCAACCACCCAACTCCCAGCTCCACAACGCCGTCCGATAGTCGCTCCTCCAACCTACAGCATGGACGGAAAAACACGAATGGCGGATCTTACGAAACAAGCACGGCATCAAATACAAGTCGCGAACCTCATCGTTTGATGGATGAGTTTTTTTCGACAAGATCTGATTACGGTACTATTCCAACCGGAACGGCTATGACATCAAACACATTTAGCATGCCAGCAACTTCTGGAAGAACATATACAGCGCCGGGATCTTGGGGGCAGCCCGCGAATACGGGGTTGATGCCGGTCGGGGAGGGGGAGTTAAGACATATGATGGAGTTGAGTTCAATGCATCAGATGGGTCAGATGAATATTTGGGAGGATGGTACGTAAGGGCGATGGGTAATTGTGAAGTGCTGGATTGGGGGCGTTGAGACTTTGTTCAGAGCGTTTGGTTTGTTGCGGATATGAAATATGATACTTAGATTACGTTGGCATACAAATACAATATTGGAGGAACGGAGAGAAGGAGATCTTTGGAATGGATTGGCATTGGCGTTGAGATATCATGTTTGGTTTCGGCGCACATGTTTTTGGATATGATGATGAGTTGTTTGGGGAATCTCTCTCGGGGTTAAAGGCTTTTTTGTTGGAATACTGGGTTTTTTGGTGGGAGGGGGGAGTGGCAGGTTATGATAGTTTATTTGAATCTCACCGGGAGCTTTCTTGTCCTATTCTTTTGATATGGAATGATGATCAATGATATGTTGATGAAACTGTGATTTGGATGGATATTCAACTTGAGAACTTTGACGAGCGAACGCCACGCCCTGAAGCCGATGATGCCTCATCTTGGAATCCCCAATCCTGGAATCCCAAACCCAATGGACGGAATATCTCCAAGGCTAGAATCGTAAGAAGGTAGAAGCAGGAAAGTTCTTGCTGGTGCTCCATAGGTGGTCTTCGGGCTTGAGGTTGGAGATCAGGTTGGAGATCAGGTTGGAGATCAGGTTGGAGATCAGGTTGGAGATCAGGTTGGAGATCAGGTTGGAGATCAGGTTGGAGATCAGGTCGGGGATCAGGTCGGAGGCTTACTTGAATACCTAGGCACCTATATATATACCTACCGAACATCTTTAATTCGCCCAGCCAATCCCTGATGTTGCGGCATCTAGAGTCCGAATCTGACTGCGCAGCACCCCGCACCGATCTTAACTTTCCAAGGTTAATCTAACCATTTTGTAGTTCGGGGATTTCCATTGTTGGTAACGTGATCAAACGAATTTGATGGTTTGGGATGGTTTGGGATGGGACAGTGGGTAGATTGTGTATCTCATGGGGTAAGATGTGATATCTAGGGAGGGAGGGTACCTAGAGTACCTAGGGTAGGTATGCAATAAAGGTTTGAAGAAGAGAGTGTATATGTATATATTATGTATATATATATGGAAGGCATAACTACTACCCGCCTAACTGATGGGGAATAATTTCTTTCGTAGTTCGTTTTGTATTTGTATTTGTATTTGTATTTGATATTGATACTGTTGGTTGGGCTGAGGGTGCAGATAGGATGATGATGGTGATGGTGATGGTGATGGGATAACTACCTAAAATGAGATGGGAGGGGGGATAAGAAGGGGGGATATGGACCGGGGGAAGTATATGGGTAGGTAGGTAGGTATTGTAAAGATGTATGCTGCTTTGGTGATGAGAGTGCGAAGGGAAAGGATTAGAGGGAAAGAGGATGCGGTGAGGGTTACGTGAAGGGGATAGTGCAATGTAATATCATGTAGCGAGGGAAGGTTAAGGCGATGGGTTGGGAATTAGGTGTTATGCCAGACTACGAGTATGGTATTCGGCGACCGATTGGAACTTCTTGGGAGGTGATTGGGCGGGGGAGATTTTCGGGTGACTGGCGCTGGTTTGCGGGTTTGCGGGTTTGTCGAGAGGGTGTCGAGAGGGTATCGGGAGTTTGAGCCATTGGGATTTGGGCTTGGGTTTCTCATTCATGATTGTGAAGAGGAAAGTGCAACTCAACATGTTCAAACATGAAGGTTTGATAGGCATTTCTTTTTGTTCCGTGTCTAGTATTGTACATGGTATGTAAAGAATACTTCCGTATACGATACGTGAAGTTTGTATGCCTACATATACAGCTTCAATATAAGGCATGTCATGATGATTGAGCCTCTACTTTGTTCTTCTCTTTCCGTGATTTCTTTCGCGGGGAGTTACTACCCACTTATTAGGCTTGCGAACCTTTCTAGTTTTGTAACCTCCTTTGGCCTATAGGTTGGGTGATGTTAGTGTGTATATTCGAGGTTCGACAATGGGATACATACCGGTTGGCCCCATGGACTAACAGGGTCGACATTACCCTTCGATTTACCTCTTCCTCCTCCGTGTGGATGATCGGCTGTTAAGTTTGTGAGTATTTATAACTCGGATTGTAATAGAAGTATGAGAAACGTACCAGCGTTCATAGCAAGACCTCTAACTGTTGGTCTAATGTTCAACCATCTTGAACGACCAGCCTTACCAAGTTGTCGATGTTGATGATGAGGATTACTGGCAATGCCTACAGTTGCGCATGCATGCATACTAACCTTTCTCACCTCGCCACTTTGCAATCGCACAGTGACAAACTTTGGTCCCTTTTCCTTATTGGATGTCGCGTCATCTTTAGAGACCACGACCGCATGTGTTCCTGCACTTCTACAGAAGACGGCACCTCTTCCTTTTGCTGATCCAACATTGTAGACGGTTGTACCAATGGGTACCATGTGCAATGGTAAACAGTTTCCTCTCCAAGCAGTCTTTGCAGCCAACACACCAGGATCTACAAATCCTCCCATACTCTCTAATAAATCTCTGGGTATACCGGCTCGATAACTCTGTACTTTATCCCCAGCCCTCATGCCCTCTGCGGCAACGATATAGCTCTTTCTCCCCGTAGCTTCTTCGTTCAGTAATGCGATATGTGCACTTCTTCCTGGGTCATGTTCAATGCGTTCCACCGTATGTACTCCAGGTGTCATTCGATGAAAGTCCACAGTACGAATTCTCCTCTTATGACCACCACCTCGATGTCTAACTGTGACTCGACCACTGTTATTTCTTCCTCCCTTTCCATGACCCTTCTTAGCGAAAGTTAAAGGTAAAAACGGTCGCCCTTTCCATAAGTGGTCGTTTATAGGTCTCTTTAAATGTCTGACACCGGGGGTTCTTGGCTTGTATGTTCGCATAGCAAAGGTAGCACTGCTGCTATCTGACGAGGACACAGGTGGTGCAAAACCTGCTGTTAAAGCTTGTGATGCCCCTGCAGCCGGTGCGGGCTCGACGGTCGTTGCGTATGTGCGAGTGAAGGATCGAATGATGGGTAGGTAATTTGATGTTGCCCTTGGACATTGTCGCGCAAATATCCTGGGTTGAAACATGATGTATGTTGTATATCGAATTGATCACCGCAATTCGATTGATCTTCTCGCCACGGCGAGGGCCTCCGAATACAGTGGTTGGGAGTTGTGAAGGTCGATGTCGTTCGTGCTTGAACGTATCTCAAACTTCTTCCGGAAAGGCTATCTCCTAATTAAGTTTAGTTTGAGTCTTCGATGTAAGTAATGGGCGGACAATGAAAATTGGCAGAAATGAGCCAATTTCCATACCATTCAGACGAAAAATCAAACTGATTATTGTATGAAGATTACGAGAATAAAAAGACCAGGTAAACGTTACCAACTATATATATAATAATGATTTGTATATCAAGCGGTTATATATTCCATAAGGTGTAGATGCACAGCTTCAGCAAGATATCAATCACTAGCCACATCATATTTCAGCCACAAACATCGGACACGGGAGACGCGGTGTCTCAGCCACCCGAAAGCAAAAAGGATGAGTGTTGCTTGGTGGTTGCCCAGGACTATCTCAATATCAACAAACTTCTGGCGTTTAAGTTACCTGTCAATTGTGGATCTCCTCTGATCGTGACATCGTGTTGTGACCGACCAAAGACCCAAGACCAAAGTTTTTTATTCAATTCTTCCATAAAATCTTTGCTTAGAAAACATTAGATCTAGTTAAATACCATTCAAAGAAGACTCCTTTTTTGGATCAATTTATTATAAGAATAATCCCATCAAAGATTACCTCCTTGATACCATCACATCCATCATCCCTTCGGCCCTTGCTTCTATACCTACGGACGAAGTATAAACTCTTCAAAGTTCCTGTTACTGTACCAGCGGAAGCGCGCAGGAAGCACAAAACACGCTAGTTGGTTCCCTACCCATAAACAAGCGAGGCGAGGTGCCTGGCAACCTGGGACCCAAGCTCTGACAACCGGGCCTCTTTAGAAAGGACTTTCTCAATCCTCCGACCTCAACTTACTCAACTCACACATTCAATTTCATTCATTCATCATCCTCCATCTCCATCCACCACATCACATCCACAACCCATAAACATCAACTCATTCTACCATAACAACAACAACAACAGTACACAACTACCTCTGCCCTTCTTATGTTCTCGATAGCCTTTTAGGTATTTGCCAGCATTAGATCCAACTCGGTATCTTGTTTGTTCGATCGTTCAAGTTCTTCGGTTTCGTGTACAATTCAAAAAAAAAAGTTCAATTCTTCATCTGTCAACAAAGTCGATATATCACAACCCAAACCCTCATATCGCCAATTACACGTCGGGATCTATTGGAGATCTAATACATCTTCATGTATGTATACCCTCAGCTTCATACTACTTCTAATGGTAGTTATTTCGCGTCTTCATGTCGTCGCTTTCAACATTCATCACGCGCTTTCAACATATATACCGCGTTTTGCTGACCATATTTTCTAGCGACCCACCCACCATTATCCTCTCCACAACACTCCACACATAATAGTTAATACAACACATCGCCAAATATGCCAGTCGTATGTACCCCAGAGACCACATAGATCGTCTCCAAAACCATGAATTCGTTCAATTGGTCATCCAATTGGGTAATGCTAATCACGTATGCATATAGAGTCGAGCAGCTAGCCGTCGGGCCCCAACAAATGAGAACGATGAGAACGTAGCTGGTGTCACAACTCGTCTTACCAGATCTAAATCTGCAGCATTTACCACAGAAGAGGTTGCCGGCGCCGTCAAGAAGCCACTCGCAAGCAAGAAATCAACCGTCAATACACAACCCCTCCGAAAGCGGGCCGCATTGGGAGATGTAAGCAACGTTGCCAAGGGAGGAGAGGCCGTCGAGGGAAAGAAGCCTGCTACCAAGGGCGGATTAGTTTCGAAGGCTTCACAGCCAACTGGCGTCACCAAGAACAGTACACGATCAGCCCTCGGAGCAAAGGATGCAAATAAGAAGTCATTGAGCAAGGCCGCTGGATCCGGAGTAATGAAGAGAAAGACCACTGCCGCCGCAGCCTCGATCGCAACCTCGGTCAAAGAAGAGACACCCGTTGAAGATGAACAACCATCCCGAAAGAAGGTTCACATTGAAGCCGAAAAACAAACCGCAGTTATCGAGGAGAAGGAGAATGAAGCAGAGGCTATCGTCGACCCAGAGCCAAAAGAATCTGTCAGGGTTGAGTTCGCTGAAGGTGTACGCGACTTGGATGCCGAGGACCTTGATGACCCTTTGATGGTGGCCGAGTATGTCGTTGAAATTTTCGAATACTTGAAGAAGTTAGAGATTGCTACCAAGCCCAATGAGAAATATATGGCACATCAAGAAGATTTAGAGTGGAAGATGCGTGGCATTCTCGTCGACTGGCTCATCGAAGTCCACACACGCTTTCACCTTCTCCCAGAAACCTTGTTCCTTGCTGTCAACATCATCGACCGCTTTCTCTCTACCAAGGTTGTTCAACTTGATCGTCTCCAACTTGTTGGTGTTACTGCCATGTTCATTGCCTCCAAGTATGAAGAAGTTCTCTCACCCCACGTCGCCAACTTTCGCCACGTTGCCGATGATGGCTTCACCGAGGCAGAGATCCTTAGTGCCGAACGATATGTCCTCAGTGCTCTCAACTATGACTTGAGCTACCCCAACCCCATGAACTTCTTGAGACGTATTTCTAAGGCTGATGACTACGACATTTCAACCCGTACTTTGGGCAAGTACTTGATGGAGATTAGTCTTCTTGACCACCGATTCATGAAGTACCTCCCCAGTCACGTCGCCGCTGCATCCATGTACCTCGCTCGTCTTATCCTTGAGAAGGGTGAATGGGACCCAATGTTGACGCACTACTCTGGTTACAGCGAGGATGAGATTGAACCTGTCTTCCAATTGATGGTTGATTACCTTGCTCGCCCTGTCATCCACGAGGCGTTCTTCAAGAAGTATGCTAGCAAGAAATTTTTGAAGGGTATGTATTTCCCAAGTACCTTAATTACATGTAACTAACATTGCACTAGCTTCAATCCTTACCAGACAGTGGGCCAAGAAACACGCATCTCTTTATGGTATCGATGTTACTCAACCTTTAGAATAGAACATATGATATTTATCATATTACTACCTTCATCGTGCTCTTCCCTGGATACACCCTTTGCATTTTAATTGGTTGGGATACGAATGGTACTTACGACGGATGATCTTATGGACTCGACTACCAAATATACCACACATTATCCTGGTCAATAATGGTCTGGCTTTGGTTTATGTCGATGCTTCTCGAGGCGTTGAGTGATATCTTTCTTGTCGAGTTGGGTTTGGTGCATACTCTTTTTTTAACATAAATTTGGCGTTTGAGTCTGTATGCAAATGGATCCTACAGTATTGGCGTTGGGGAATTGAATTTGTTCTCACAATTGCTTCACGTCTTGCAGCAAATGTTCTGGCTACAAGCATATAGCAGAAAAGTATTGGCAGTTTGGCTCCATTGCTGTCATGAGGTGTGAAAGCTAGGAAGGGTATTATTTCTTGTGTCGGAACCATGAGATAGCTTATGTAAATATATTTTTAGGCGCAGCAATAACCATTACGATTATAAATAAAGGACTTTAAGTCGCTCTCTATGTATAATTGAACGCCTGGTGAAATACTTCACGTCGCTCGCCATGTATCACTGAATAACTGATGAAATAAATTATAGGGGCCGAACCGAAATTTACAATTCACTGCAGGTGATGATTGGACCTGGCCTGGCCTGAAAAATTAGGACAAGACGAGATGGATCTAGGTACCCGGCCTAATGTTCGTTGGACTTCGTCAGCAGACAATGTAGGAAATGCCACCTCACCCTTTTCTCAACTGTACAAAAACGTCGAATTATTCGTACCAACTCACACCATATTTCCTATACCCATTTACCAATCGCCCTTTACATTACTTCTCAACTCTCAACCTATCGAAACGCATCGAAGACTACCGACCTACCTAGTACCTACCTGGGTAAGGATCTATCTACCTAGTAGTATGCCTTTCCAAGAATTCTGAAATCCAACCACCCGTGACCTCGCATTGATCTCAGCTAGGGTGAAAGCTACAATTTAGTTATGTACGTCACAGCGCTGTTTTAAAGGGTTGTAGGATGATTTCATGATTGTATTTTCCTGTACAATTGATTGCTCCTTGATCTGGAATTCATAAATTATATGCCACAATTGGGACATATTGATCAAATGGACTCTATTTTCTATTGTCTTAATAGGTCCTCATACCCGATAAGTAACGTTTCCCTTTTTCCGATTATTATCTATCTTCAATTCATCAATCGGATGCTTTGCAGGTTTCTGTCCAGTCCGAACTGTGACCTTCGTAATACCAACCTAAGAGACTCCCGCTAAGCAAGTGCCAGCTTGGATACCATCACCGATGTTGATATAGTTTGCCGGTGCCCCAGCTGTGCTCCGAATTATGACCTTCGTAATACCAACCTAAGAGACTCCCGCTAAGCAAGTGCCAGCTTGGATACCGTCACCGATTTTAATATATATAGTTTGCCGGTGCCTCGACTCTCCTTACCACACCCGCTGTCTTATTTTCCCAAATCTTACATGCTATGCGCAGTTATTTTTCTTGGGGAAGCAGAGTTAATTATTATAAGAAAAGGGGAACGGAATTGGTAGATACTACTATTGAGGAGGAGAGAGAAAGTATTCTTCCGCTGTTAAACATGGATTCGTTGAGCTTGAGACAGGATAAGAATGGGGATGGCGAGGGAAAAGTTAGAGAGGTTAAGGGCTCCAAGTCTCCAGCAGTTCAAAGTAGGCATTCGTTCATTCATTCTGCTTGATATCTTCTTGAAGATATATACTAATTGGAAACAATAGGAAATCCAGACGAGGGTCGCATTTCGCCAGCCTCGAAGACATTGAGTGACCACGAAGCCTCAATCAGCGCCCCGGCTTCTGCTGAACAATCGATACAGGAAAGGAAAATTATGTGTGTTGCGGAAGAGATTGATAAAATGGGCATGGGGAAGTATCAGTGGTATATATGGGGCCTATGTGGCTTGGGGTATTTCTTGGATCTTGTCTGGGCGCATGCGTTTGGCTTAATGGCGCCTGTTATGCAGAGAGAGATGGGAATTGATGGTATGTGGCATCTTTCATTGGATTGATCTTTGAAACTAGAGGGTTGAGTTTGATGGGGGTTCTGTCTGTGTCTGTATTTTGTCAGGTGCTGAAGGAGGATTCTATGACGAGAGAATCTGGCGCTAATGAGTTTACATAGATCACCAATTGGGTCTGCTATTCACAGTACTCAATGCTGGTTTAACGGTTGGAGCTTTGGTATGGGGAGTTTTGGTAGACATAATTGGTAAGTGACCAGTTTATGTTATCTCGCATTCTCTAATAACTTCATCTTACAGGGCGCAAATGGGCGTTCAACGGTACGGTTTTCATTACATCGGCCTTTGGTATTTGCATGGGAGCACCGAGTTCGTACAATGGTCTTCTTGTGCTGGTTCTACTTACAGGTTTTGGTATTGGAGGAAACATTCCGATAGATACAACAATTGCTCTCGAATTCCTTCCTAAGGTGTGCCCCAACGTAAATTCACCCGAAGAGAGCAGCATTTAATACTCTTTACTAGAACAAACGTTTTCTTTTGGCACTCCTGTCGATTTTCCAACCGATTGGAGTTGTAGCTTGCAGTGGCATCGCTTACGCATTCATACCTAATTATTCTTGCGCGATAGACCTTCCATCGTGTAAATCAAAAGACTTGGCACCAGGAGCTGAATGCTGTGCCAAAAAGGACAATTGGGGCTGGAGATATCTTTTGTTCACCCTAGGCGGAATATCCTTCTTCATATTCATAATGCGGTTCTTTGTCTTTACTTTCCAGGAATCACCCAAGTATCTTATCACCAAGGGTAAGGATGAGGAAGCACTGAGGGTACTGCAGGTAATTGCAAAGACGAACAAGAAGACTTTAGGCCTAACCATCGAGGATTTCAGGGCTTTGGATAATTTCGAGGGCCCTCTGTCTCCCGTGACGACCATTTCCGGTGACGCTCGTCTTCAAGGGACCACTCCCAACAGTATAACTCTGCGTCAAAAGGTCTCTAGGGAGTTTAATAGAATTGGAACTTTATTCAGAACAAGACATCTAACTCGAGTCACCCTCTTAGTATGGGCGATATATGCATTTGACTACTGGGGGTTTTCCGTCGCAGGTATGTATTCTCATTTCACTTTAGTTGAATGGGCACGTGCTAATACCCAGAAGGCGCATTTCTTCCCTTAATTTTGGCTCGAAAGGGGTTAGAACACAACGCCGGAACTTCCGAGACTTACCGCAACTTTATCATCATATATATGCCCGGTATCGTAGGTGTAGGTATGGGAGCTCTTATGGTAAAAGTCCCTCGCGTAGGAAGACGACTATCCATGATTTTCTCATCTGCATTGATGGGCACATCGTTCTTTCTCTTTGCGGCAATCAATTCTCAAGCAGGTAACGTGGGACTTAGCGTCATGGAATATTTCTTTCAATCTATGTTCAACTCGGTCTTATATGGCTGGACACCGGAAGCCTTCCCTCCATCGGTGAGAGGGACAGCTAGTGGAATGGCGAGTTGTTGGGGAAGATTATTCTCCATCTTTAGTCCGGTGATCGCGTCGAGATTACTGGCTATGAATCTCAATGCGCCGTTATTCTTGGCGGGGGCGGGGACGTTTGTCGCGATGTTGGGCGTCATAGCATTGCCCGATGATGTGATGAGGGGGGATGGGATCTAGGCTATGGATGATAATAGGAAGATTAGGATAAAGCGTATGTAATTAGGTAGGAAATATATAGGTAAGCATCGTTGAAACCAACACTACCTAGGTAGGTAGTTATATATAATATGAAAACTCATTACCGAGAGAGGTATCATGATTTAAAGGTATACACCCAATCTAGCATTAAGGGAGGCTATGATAGAAACAAGTTTTAGATGACATTGTGAATTTGGATATGGCTGTTCAATGCCTGAGTCAGGTACGTACAAAAGTTAGGATCATTCTCTTCCATTTCTATATTTTATATGATCTGGATATTTCCACGTATAAACAAATTCCACTGGCCATCCAGATATATTGACTTACAGCTTTATTACATATCAAAGAATTGATCTTTGAAAGTTTTTTGGAATCTCTTTACAACTTTCATCAAAATATGCGATAAAACTTAAAAGGGGTTCCAACAGCTGTAATCCGTACCTGCCAGCCAACGCGGTCTGGGATGGGAAGAAGAAAAGAGGTCCGTGCACGACTTTCCGCCTTTTCTGCCCCTCCACCAAACTAATAAGAAAGCAGAACAACACCCACCTCCAGTTCCAGCTGCAACCTCAATCAGCCTTGGTCTTTCCACCGTCACAAATATTGACCTAGCAAGTGTGCTTCGAGAGCACATGCTATAGGTAACTTTGAGCGACATTTATCATGGACGATTTTAATAGCGAAAGCGATAGCGATTATACTAGTTACTGGAGAGACTGGGTATGTATTATTTTATTTTTTTGATTTGCGATTTTCTTTTTGGGGTTGATATGATTGGTTTTGTGCGCCTGCCTCGCTCCTCCTCTTTCCTGGATGAAGGAATTCGCTCCTTCCTTTCGACCGCGATCCTACGCCAAAAGCTTGATATTATTTGGAGGAAAGGACGATGTCAAGGTATCGTTATCGGAACGTTGGAAGGAATCTGTCGATGAAAGTGAATGGAAACTGCGGCTCAAAGAAGATCCTCTGCGATTTCGTTTCACGACGGATATCTCACCGATCCTTGTGAAGGTGGCATTCATATCTCTAAGAGTCTCGACCTACGCACGATGGTCTTCGGTCCGACAGATGCAGATGGTCGTCAGCTCCCGGTATCATCGCCATCGCCAGGACCTCCGCCAACTCTATCACGCAGAGCGAGTAAGAGAGGCAAGAAACGTCGAGCAATAAAAGTCGAAGATCTTGGGACCTTGGGATTGCCGCCATTACTGCCGCCACTAGGATCTCCCACAACTCAGCCACCCAGACGAGGCAAGAAACGTAAAGCATTGAAGGTCGAAGATCTTGAATTACCCGGCATAAAACGTACAGCAGTGAAAGTCGAGGACAAAGATCTTGAATCACCCGGCATAAAACGTACAGCAGTGAAAGTCGAAGATCTTGAATCACCCGACAGAAAACTTACAGCATTGAAAGTCGAAGATCTTGAATCACTCGGCATAAAACGTACAACAGTGAAAGTCGAAAATCTTGAATCACCCGGCAGAAAACGTACATCATCAAGAGTCGAACAAGTTAAGTCTTTCGACAGCCTCGTTGCTCGTCTCCCTCAGTTGATCGGACCCGCAAAAATCAAAGCAATGGAAGCTTTTCGTGATGTTTTTCCAAGGATCACCGAAGCTAATATAAACGAGACAATGACGAGATTAAATGGAGCCTCGCTGCATTCTCAGCCCAATATTGAATCAGGTTATGGCCTACTTGGAGGATCATCTGTAGTTGATTCATTCGCCACAGATTCCGACTCCGGCGACACGGGCTATCCCTACAAGTTGGCGGTTCTTGGCCATATTTCATATCAGTTTACATACATTGGAAGGGTACATTTGCTAACACTTGCTCTTATTTAGTTTATTTCATCTCGCGGTAATGAGTACTTTTGTGAAATCGACGAAGATTATCTCACCGATCGATTCAACCTTACGGGACTTCAAACCGAGGTTCAATATTATCAATATGCATTGGATTTAGTGACGGATGTTTTTGATTTGGATTGTGATGATGACATGAGAGAGACCATTGAGAAGTCGGCAAGACATTTATACGGTTTAGTTCATGCTCGTTACATCGTCACTACCAGAGGCTTGGCCAAAATGGTGAGTACTTTTTATCGTCCTGCCCGTCGAGCTATTTTTGCTAACCATCATTTCCTCCCAGCTTGAGAAATACAAGAAAGCCGACTTTGGAAAATGTCCTCGAGTTATGTGTAAATCGCATCCACTTCTTCCCATGGGCCAAAGCGACAACCCAAATATCAAAGCCGTCAAACTTTACTGCGCTCGCTGCGAAGATATCTATAACCCTAAATCCTCTCGACACTCTGCAATCGATGGCGCATATTTCGGGACTTCCTTTCATAATATTTTATTCCAGGTTTACCCGGCTATGATCCCGG
Source organism: Ciborinia camelliae (assembly GCA_025890175.1). Classification (NCBI taxonomy): domain Eukaryota; kingdom Fungi; phylum Ascomycota; class Leotiomycetes; order Helotiales; family Sclerotiniaceae; genus Ciborinia; species Ciborinia camelliae. The sequence continues at coordinate 1,885,271 of JANPYM010000008.1, forward strand.
CGAAAAGTTATGATCGTTATGTACCACGGATTTATGGATTTAAGGTTCATGCGCCTGCGGCTTTGATCAGATGGCAAAATGGAGAGAGAGATGACATGAGGAGACGATTGAGGAAGTTGGAGATTGAGAGTGGATTCAAGGATGAGGATGGAGATGATGTAGATGATAGCGAGGAGGAAGAAGATGAAGAGGAAGAACTTGAGGGTTTGGAGACGAAGGCGATGGAGAATGGACAGGCGGAGGGTGGAGATGTTGCAGGGAGAGTTTAGGTGGTCTCTTCTTGACAATCGAAATGAATGATGATGGGAGAGGGAAGAAAAGAGTACGAGGTCAACAATGGAAATCGTCAGTTTTTATCCGTGTCGGAAGGAAGATATGTCTTTGCTTCTTGAATGTTTCTTAGGGAAGATATGGGGATAGCCATGGACGGACGGATGGATGGATGCATTGCGGGAGTCTAGCTTGGGCGCATATTTTGTTCTTCCTCGTATCGTATTGCTCGGATGGGGACGGGAATTGTAGGGGGGAAGAAGGGGTTTTCCTCTGAGTATTGAGTTAATAGATAGTAAATAAAGTAGCAATTGAAAACTCTAGTATTTTTTTTATCAAGGGACTTGTGTGTGTGCTTTTTTTAAGTCGAGGTGTGGTGTCGTTGGTTTGATTTTCATGCGAAGAGGCTCTCAAGATGCTTGCAATGCCCTCTCTATAAAGGAGAGGAAATGGAGAGAAGGGACGATCAAAAAATGTGGTAATATAATTATCATTAGATTCCCACCCTCACTATCATATCGTATCTATCGGATCTCAATGCGCACTTATGCTCTCATTACCTTACGTGTTAATATTAGATTTCCCATCTCCACTCTCTTTCTCTTTCGCTCTTCATTTCCCGGGACCCAGCCAGCCTCAAATTATCCTCCTCATCCCAAGGTGGTACTGGTGTCGGCTCGATACCAGTTCGCTTTGTCGTCTCCTAGACATGTTCCGACGGTTACGGGTTTGTAGCCTGTGGGATTGGGGGGGAGAGTTAGTGGTGGTTGATGGGTTGGGAGAGAGGGAGAGAGGGAGAGGGAGAGAGGGAGAGGGAAAGAGGGAAAGAGGGAAAGAAGAGATGAAGCTTACCTTTTTCAATCGCCGTTTTTAACATGTATTCGACGAGGACTTTCGAGGTTTGATTATGGATATCGTGGGAGATGACGAGGGGGTGGTCGGTGTCGGGATTGGATTTGCCGATGGCGGTCGAGAAGATGTTTTGAGCATTGGTTATTAGAGTGGGGGAGTCATTGAGGTAGTCTTGGGTATCGAGGGACTGTGGGAAAGAGATGTTAGTTGAGGGGTTTTTCTGGGGAGAAAGAGAAAGAGAAAGGGGAAAAAAGAAGGGGCCAAGGACGTACAAAATAAGTAACATGATATCCTAACTCCTTCATATCCGCCTCACATCCACACTTGTCTGTACAGCTGGAATATGGCGGTCTCATATATGTCGGGATAACTCCAATTATATTCCTCAACACCATCTCGTTCTTCCACATCTCGTTTTTGCGCTCCGCACTCGTTATATTGCATAAATCGGCATGACTCCATGTATGAGATGCTACTTGGTGGCCATCGTCATACATGCGTTTGACGAGAGCAGGCCAGGCTAGAGATTTGTTGTCGATGTGCCCTTTCCCGTTGTTGTTTCCAGTTATGAAGAAAGTGGCCGATGCGTTGTATTGGGTGAGGAGATCGAGGATGTGTTCTGTGTAGATGTAAGGGCCATCGTCGAAAGTTAGAGCCATGTCGCCGGGAGTCGCACAGTCGTATATACCCTCTGATCCGTAGAGGACGGATCCTAGAGCTGGGCGGGCGATGGTGGAGGTATTGGAGCCGGCCGGAATGGCGTTGGCATCACATGCGGGACCATAGTTGAACTGGCAGTCCGGTGATGCACAGAATTCTGAGATTGGTCAGTCAGCATCGTCTTCAATATACATCCGGAAAGAAAATGAAGGCGTAAATACCTTTCGTAGTACCGCAGTACCCAGCAAGAGAACAACATTCATTTGATGCACATGCACCAACGCCAGGCCCGCATCGACCACCGGCATTGTTTCCACCAGTGCTTGGGGCTGCATTGGGGTCCGTAGCATCACATTTTCCATATTCTGATTGACAACCTGAAGTAGCCGAACAGTAATCTGCCGTTGTTCCGCAGTATCCACTAGAAGATTTATCAATATCGAACTGATTCAACCATATCCACGATTTCCTTACTTATTAGAACAACATTCCCCAGTTGGACACGTATTTCCCGCCGTCCCAGCACCAGTGATTCCACAAGTCTCGTCCGTACTCACAACCTTCCCCCCAGTAGCAGCGGCTGCACTCGTACAATTTCCAAATTGAGATTGACAACCATTTGTACTTAAACAATAATCATCTGTGTTTCCGCAAAAGCCGTTTTGGGAACAACATGGGAGAGTTGAGGGACATGAATATCCATCTCCTCCTCCGCCTTTAGTACCGGCGAGCCCACAGGTTTCATCCGGGGAAATTGCTCGCGAGTAGACGTGGAAAGGATTCAATATACCAGCTGAGGTACTGGATATGAGACCGAGGAGAACAGTGGAAAAGATATGAAGGGGACGCATTGGAAGTTCGACTCTGGGCTACTTTGAATACCCTCTTACTTCGAGACCTTCCTCAAAAAGGGTGACACAAGAATTATAGAAGATTCAATATAGGAGATATAATGATAGTAAAAAGTGTATGTATATATCAACGAAACTAACAATCATTCAACGAAAAGAAAAGAAACAAAAACAAAAACAAAAAAGATATCAAACCAAACGAACTTCCTATATAAAGTACATTTTGATCTCCGACCATGCTTCCCAAAATTCTCGTATAGATCGATATCGATCCATGTATCGAATTCGAAACAGGGCCAGTGCTAGAGGAAATGTTTGACGAGCGAGCCGCCATCTTCCCTCTTGGTAGGGAAAGGGGTATAGAAAGTCAATGAACTTTCAATTGGGAAATTTGATTCAAGACTCAGGGTGTGGCGTATCAAAATTTTGGGGTGATGGCGTGGGCTTTGATGTTTGATACATGTGATGGTGATACTTCCCCGCCTTTAGACTCTTGAGAAAATTCCCAATTTTGTCTAGGAGAGAGAAGTAACCTATAATGTTCCGGTGTTTTCGAAACATTGATAGATGGCAAATCATAAAAATCCCATTGTGCATTTGGTGCGAGATACATTCGTGATTTGGAATCGTAACTCGCGGCGCCCTGGTGTGGAGAGAAGAAACATTATATATGGTGAAACGCGGTGGTGATGACTGAAAGCCCGAGTTGACAAGACTAGCTCACTGGTGGCTTGATATCTCAAATATCTCATCTCATACGCGTCCGACTTTGATTACTGACCCAAGGTTACCCATGGACTGTACCATTTATTCCATCATGGGGATCTTCAGACTCACTCAATGTCGAATGTTAACGGGAGAGGTGAAGGGGAGAAGTGTGTGTGGTTGAATGTCTCGCAGACGAACATTTAAATCTCCTCTCTCATACGTTGTCGAATGATAGGTAGGTTACTAACCAACCTCATTCATGAGAATTTGCGGTGTGATTTTATTATCGAAAACTTCCATTGAATTAGAACTTGTACGGTATGCTAATGTGTTACTCTTTGTGCTTCTCGTGGATTAATGCCAATGGGCTTTTCCTTGGTGTTGTTGGTGAGTTCTGTTCGTCAAATTATTCCCGATGAGTAAGGGGTTTTTTTCTAGGTGGTCGTCCCCGGTGAACCCTGGTGACCCTTTTGAAGTTCCCTACGCAAAATAATAATCCCGTGCCGATTTCGGAGCTCATCCTCCAGAGCGGTCATTAAATTATTACAGTATTTTTATAATAAGAAAAACAAAGCATTGGAGTTTTGCATCTTCGAATTCCACCATAGTGGAGAATCATGAAATTTACGTCACGGCTTCTGTGGCGACAAAGAGAGGGGCAATAATGAATAATAATAATTATTATTGTGGAATGTGGAAATGTAGGTCAATTTCTATCTAGCTTTCCTTTAGATATCAACAATGTTCTCTCAAACATTACGTTCATCATTCAGAGCATCTTCACGACTATTACAACTTTTTGCACAACTTCAAACCCGAAATATGGCTTCAGCTACCAACCATAAGCTTAACACTGGCGCTACTATTCCCGCCATTGGTTTTGGTACTTGGCAGGACAAGGATTCTCAAGAGGAGGCAGTTGCAGAGGCATTGAAGGCGGGATACAGACATATTGATACAGTGCGAATTGCCATCCTGGAGATTTGAAGCTTCACCGCCGTTATAATATATGCTAACTTGACACTTTCAAGGCCAGCGTATACGGGACTGAACCAGCATGCGGTGCTGCCATCAAGGCTTCTGGCATCCCTCGATCCGAACTCTTCATCACTACCAAATTATGGAATAACAAGCACAGGCCAGAAGATGTAGAACCAGCTCTGGATGCTTCACTAAAAGCTTTGGGTTTGGATTATGTCGATTTATACTTGATGCACTGGCCATCTGCATTTAAGCCAGGCGATGAATTAATGCCAAAAGTGGATGGAAAGATGCAAACCGCAGATATCTCATACATTGACACTTATAAAGCTATGGAGAAGCTTATTGAGACGGGAAAGACTAAGGCTATTGGCATTTCCAACTTCTCGAGAGGAGAATTGGAGCATTTGTTGAAGGAGACTTCTATTGTTCCTGCAGCTCATCAATTGGAACTTCATCCATGGCTGCAACAAACTGACTTCTGTGAGTTCAACAAGAGCAAGGGAATTCACATCACACAATATTCTCCATTCGGAAACCAAAACGAGATTTATGATGCTGGAAAGAACATTAGCAAGTTGATGGTGAGACCAATCTATGCCTCAGACCATCCCAAGCCTTACTGACATCTATAGGATGATCCAACAATCGTTGAAATCGGCAAGAAATATAACAAGACTGGAGCACAAGTAACATTGGCTTGGGGTATTGCACATGGCCACTCGGTCATCCCTAAATCAAAGACGCCTTCACGCATAAAGGCCAACTTGGAGGGAGACTTTAAACTCGATGCCGAAGATTTGAAGAAGCTAGATGGTTTGGATAAAAAGTTGAGATTCAATGATGCAAGTGCAGGATTTGGATACAACTTCTATTCAGATCTCGATGGCAAGAAGAACAAGATTTAAATGGGAGAAATACCAAATGTAATATAATGATAGCGCTTTTTATCAATCAGACTTGTATTACCTTTATCATCTTGTGGCTGGATCCGGCAAAACCAATATTTCAGCCTGTCTCACCCTATCAAATTCCAAAATATCTAGAAAAAGTATTTTCTATTCTCTCCATACATCACCCAAACACTCATCAACATTTCACAAAGTTTTGTCCAACGCCGTTCCCGAGCCTTGAAGAATAATCGAAATGCCACATCGGAGCTCCGTACAGAGCAACACACTCGACCCTCCGTCCGTACCTGTCCGCCTGCATGAAGGTTGAAACCCTCATAGGTTTTCTTTTTCGCCAAAAGCAATTATTGGTCAAGCTAAGCGTCACAACAGATCTCTCAACAAACGAGACATCTCCGTTTCCGCCATCGGGTGATACACAAATTACAATGTAAACAGCGTACACGGCTCGTGTTTATTTTAAGGGGCTTGCACAAGTTGTGTTTTTGTAATGAGGTGTCCCGAAATGTGGAGATTTGAATGGGATGATTGAGGTTTTTATATTGTCGTGTTTCCTTTATGATTCTCTTCTCTTCTCTTCTTCGTTTCTGGGGTTTTCTCTTTCACTTGCACATCCGAATCTCTTCTCATTTACGAACTCGAAAGGTCTCTTGGGATTTTCTTAACTTTTACAATATTGAAAATCACGCTCGTTCAGTTATTGCAATATGTATACCAATCTTTTGACGGCAGCTAGTCTTTTTGCTGTGGTGTTTGCAGGTCCTCAATTAGAGAGACGACAAGATGTTGATGTGTAAGGTTTCCGGTCTCTTTTCTTGGTTCTCAATTGTTCTTCCTTTTCATTTCTTTCCTTTCTCCTCTTCCATGCCCATCTCATATTATCCCAACTAACACCCCTCTCCCCTCATAGTTCCGCCGTAATCTCCAGTATCTCCTCCCTCTCCTCGGCCCTCGCCATCAATCCATCCATCGCCTCCGAATTAACCGGCATCCCATCCTCCGTGCAAGCCCTACAATCCTCTCCCGCAGGGATTTCCCAACTCGCCGACGAATTCAAGAGTGGCGAGATTCCAGCCTGGTACACCTCTCTCTCTCCCGACGCCAAATCGTACGTCTTGAATGACGGGGCGGCCAGAGCCAGCCGATTAGACAACATCGATAGTCTCGAGGCTCTCTTAACCAGCGTCACCGCCACACAAGCCCCAACCACCGTCACAGGAACCGTTACCGGCATCATCAATGGCACGACGGCCGCATTGGTCCCGGTGGGTACGGGTGGATTGACCATTGCGAGTAGTACGGGCGGGGGAAATAGTACGGTGACGACGAAGAAGTTGGGTTCGACTTCGACTTCGACGGCGACGGCTACGGGCGAGGGAACGACGACGAAGGCCGCTGGCAAGACGTCAGAGCCGAGCCCGATGTCAAGTTCTAGTAAGGCGGGAGCGGCGCAGGTTACGGGGGCGGTGGGCTTGGGTTTGGCCGGGTTTGTGGGGTTGGTTTGGGCGTTGTAGGAAAAAGTTTGGGGTGCGATGGGCTGATGGTGAGGATGTGTTGGAATGTGATGATGGGAATCTTTTTTGGCTTTTATAAAATATTGTGATCGTGGGTACGGGATGGGGTGATTTTTGACGAATGATGGTGGAATGTAATTTGGGCCTGGTGACTGACCAGAGTCGGCTTATTTCTTAATATATCCTCACTTCTTTTCTATTATAATATATACCGTTGATTGAATTTTCGTCTTGAGCTTTGTTGTAGGTGAGAGTTTGATTTGCAGTTGAAATGCATATCGAAAATATAAATCGAACTGTGATCACATCGATCTCTAGAACTCTCGGTGGTCGAGTGCTCATGCATTTCATAAAAATAAGGCAATGTAGTCAGACAGATGAACCAGGGACTTTTTATTTTGGTGTTTCTCTAAAGGCCGATTTGAATCCTTGGAAATACCCTTTTCTAAATGGATTCAGCTCATCCGCAGTAACACCCGTACCGTTAGCAGTCCGTTCACGGATTTGTTCAGGATCAACCATCGAGTCTGGTATCCTCTTATATGTAATAAGTCTCCTTGACCCTATGGTATATTAGTGAGTAATCCGCTATATACCGCAGGCTTGAGAAGTACTTACATTTATTAAAAGCTTGTGTGCATACGCTTGTAATTTGCAAGCATGGATGTGTTGGAATTTTGATCTCCTGATCTTCATCGTTTGCTGTTGGCATCCAGAATGATAGACGGCCATCGTCTACTAAGGAGATGGCTGCAAAGTCTAGAATATCGTCTAGCATGGCTAGGAAAGAGTATGGTTTCTTTGGTGGAATATAAGCATCTTGTCTGAAACTTTATTAGCATCGTCGTCTCGGAGATCTCATCATAGGGGAACTCGTACAAATGATGAGGTTTCGTTTCGCCCTCTAACATAATTGGTACCTTGGGTTTAGTAGGATCCCTATTCCCAAGTACCTTTAATCCCTCTCGCACACCATAAGGAGGGTCACATATTATGCCATCGAAAAGTCTAGCGCATCTTAATGGAGTATTTGTAAGATCCGCCACGAAACTATCTCCAAACTGATTCGTGAGACCATATTGCACGAAATTGGAATGTAAAGTCCTCTTTTCCTTTCCTCGAATACTTCGTCCATCAATATCGCTTCCGAATGCAAGAGCTCCGAAATGTGCACACGCAATTGGGAAACTACCTGTACCGACAAATGGGTCGTAGAATAACTTTGCTGGTGCTGCTAATGTGATGTTTGCAGTGACCAATGCGAGTTCAGAATCCATGGAGGTGGTACTGATATATTTCCGTTTCTTGAGATCATACTTCCCAACAATATCTCTCTCACTGGCTCCGAGAAATCGGCCAAAGATGACTTGTGAGGGTGTTTTGATGTCATTAGCGGCCGCATCAAGTTGCCATTCTTCCAAGATACAAAATTCCTCGTCAGCTCCTTTCATTTTGATTGGTCCCCCGAATTCAAGATATCGAAACTGGTTAATGAGTGCTCGCTGCTCGGCGGTTGATCTGGTATTCTGGAAACAGTCCACGGTAAACTTGAAAGAAGACTTCTTGTAAAGAGGCCATAATTCTTTTGTATGCGTCTTTATATCTTCATGGAGATTTTCATACGTAGGACCAGTTCCCCAAACTTCGTAAATTGCCTTGGAGAGAATGCTTCTCTTCATAAGTCGTGCTGCTGCTTCTGCGGACGGGACGTCTACAAAACAGAATGGTGACTATCAATCACTTAGAATTGACAGAAATGATGATTTTTTTGCTAGACCTCACTTACATTTGAAAGATAGTGTTCAACCTGTAAAGGAATGTTCTCAAGCTCTGCCAGGGCTTGGATTTCGGCGAGACGAAACGTCTCGTGTGTTTGTGTGAATCTTATTAAACACTTCATTCTGAACTATTGATGATGATATCTCCTCCTGTAGTTAGGTTGAAATCCTCCTCGTCTCGCTCCTGAAAACCACTACACTGGTATGTGGTATGGGAAGAAAGCCTTCAAATTAGGGAGGCACGAGCAAAAAAACGGCTGCGTCAAACTTTCGGGGTCTCGCCAATTCGAAAGACTGTATTTTTTTAGGTATGTGGGCAAAATTATCTGACTGCGCCTTGTATAAATCAAGTCATGAAGCGGATTCTCTACAAAGCTATTAAAAAAATGCCTGTACGTATTTTTGGATATTGCGTCCACAATATTTTTCGGCGTGACTCCTGCAAAAAAGACCCTCCAAAATTAATTGCAAGGGCCAATTTTAGCGTGTTCTGGCCCATGCCACCCACGCTAAACCCAACCGAGCTCTATCAAAATAAATCCTCAAATTCCGTCTACCCATCAATATATCAATATCTCTTCACAATCAACTGAAGCTCCAACACGTTAAAATGTTGAATTTCCCCAAAGATACCAAACACGAGCAGAAATGCTACGTGACCCATGGCACCATGGGTCATCTGAATCCCAAACAGCCACCTATGAAGCGGAAACCATTTGTGAATATCCGAGGCCATAAATTTATCAACAAGGTTGAAATGATATTGCCCAAGGAACTTTATGAGATTATGGAGAATGAGATGAATGAGGTTTTTGGAGAGATTAGGAATCCGGCTTACAGTCGGGTTGTTTTGCCATTGAGTGCATTGTTGGAAGGAGAGTTTTTTACGGAGTATATTAAGAAAGGTGAGGCACGTGAAGGTTGTGGGAGTTCACACTTTCTTACGGAGTTTCTAGGGAATATTATGATGCTTTCGAAGGGAAGAATAGGAGTTGATAATGTGTTTTCGTTGAGTGAAGGTATGGGTTTAAATCATGGAGGTCCTGGCATACAACATATACTGATATCTTCATAGGGATTTTAACCTTACATCTAGACAAGGATAGTTACGAACGATCAGGATTAGTAGGCAAACCGGCGGGGACCAAGGGAAAACGAGAACATCGACCTCGGTGGAGTATGTTTTATTCTAGCTGATGAGGTGAATTCGCTGATCAATTCACAGTTGTTGAGATAAATTTACGATTACCATCAATGTTACATGGCAAGAAAGGCTTCAAAAGGATTGAATACGCATTCAAGAATGTATTGACTACTCCTGCGACGTGGCTGTTTTGTGACCTGGGAGCTACAGGTGAGAATATATATATATATGTATATATACCTGCCCCTGCAATGCTGACTCTTTCGACAGTACTAACATCTGATCCACTATCTTCACATCATCCACACAAGATAACGTGCACTCCAGTAGTATTGACTAACATTCAAGTCAAGAGACCTGCATTCGAGCCTGCGGCAAAGAGCGATAGCAATTATGACGGAGATTTCAAAGATTTTGCCGTCGAAATCTATGAGTGGCTTTCATTAGTCTCATTAGAAAGTCCCCGGATCAACTCAACTGACAATGTCGACCGTTTCCTGTCTCGTTATGATCCACCAGAAGGTTCAGATACAGCAGAGGAGTTGGTGAAGGTCACATGGACTGGGTTCATTGCCCCTTCGTGGGCATATAATACTTTTGTCCAAGCTTTACTCGCAGCGCCGAGGGATTCTTGGTTTTCGTATTATGTTGGCGGGTTTAGTGAAAGCTGGAATGGCGAGAGCAAGAACTGCACGATACTGAAGCTGCCTGATGTCCCGAACGATTATGTTCTGTGGGAAGTAGAATAGATGTAGAATCATTCTGTCCGTTGACGAACCTCTCGCCCCTCCCCTACTTCGCCAGTAATTGCCTCTGTAATAAGCCTTCTTAATTCTTCCTGACCCGCTGGTGTTTGGAAATCGTCTCGGGCAGCCAATTCGTCAATACGTCGTTTGAACTCGGGATCGATGACCTCTCCTACATCCTCCTCTGGATTCATGGTACCAATATCGACTGAAAGTCCTTGGGGTACAGGTGGTGGATGACCATTGGATGTCTCCGCAGGGGCTGTCTTATTTAATGCTGGTTGGCCTCCTTCGGCTTCAAGCTCTTTGATTCGAAGATATACCGCAACCTCTGGAAAATCCCCCTCTGCCTCGATTCTTTCCCTCGCATTACATCCATCTTCCGCACTTCGAATTTTGTAGTTGGCATGTAATTCCTCCACCAGGAGCTTTGCGCAATCCATTGTTTCCGCCACAAATAATGCCGTATCCCCATCTTCATCCTTCAAATCGACGTTCACATTGAACTCGGTAACAAGAGCTCGCAGAAGGTCCAAATGATTGTAAGAAGCAGCAGCGTGCATTAAGGAGTATCCGTGTTCATCTTGAGCAGAAGCCAAGGCGGGGTTCGATTGAAGGAGGGGTAGGAGGTCTGGAGAATTATCGGCAGCGAGGAGGAAAGGGTTAGGTTGGGCTGAAGTCATCGTGTGCTCTGGAATTTCTCGATGCCGTATTAAATTTTATTTCCTGTAGAATGTACCTAGGTAAATATCAAAAAATGCCGTCCTGTGCTTCTCTTCAAAATTTGTCTGTTTGTGGCCCATGTAGGAGGGAGGATTATTTTCTATGGCGACGCGGCCGCATTCCCCGACATCCGACATCCCGACTTTTGCTTCATCTCACCGTAGCGGCATGAGTCATCTTTTTATGATCAGCCCTACTCCGTATTCATCTAACCCTTTTCATTCTTAGGTAGGCTGTATACTAGACTTTAAGTTACCAGACTGATTATACCAGGCGAAGGTAAACGACCTACCTCCAGCTAGGTAAATAGCCATACTTTCCTTTCCTTTCCTTTACTTTAATTTTCTTTCCTTTTATTTTCTTATTGGGATTTCAATCTCTTCACCGTAACAACCCTACGTGCCGTCGTTGTGACTCTTTTGTGAACCAGGGCGGGCTCAAAAGGATTTCGCAGTTGCTTTTCTTCCCTTTAAAATCTTCAACGTCACTTCCTAGGTCCGAAGACAAACAAAGCTCACCCAAGAATCGCAATCCCGTGAAGGATATGCATTTTTCTAACAGACTATTTAACTCCAGATTTCTTTCACCTACCATATACAAAAGCTGCTCATCTTCCCCATTTACCATATCACAATTTTCACTTATTTCAAACAACTCCACTCTTACTCATTTTACACATTTACGAAAATATTCTGTCGCCATGGCTGGGCACGGAGATGTTCCTTATAAATCTCAGGATGTACAGGAAGTCCAAACACTTCTTCGGAATCTTAATGAAAGCGCAGGCAAAGGGAAAAAACATGGTTTTAGTTGCAAGAAAACTCCCTTTGATGTCGATGGATCTCCAGCAAAAATTGTTGTTGAGTCTTGGCGTTTTCAAGATTGGGACTACAAGCGTGATGATTTACCAACATACGCACGAGGTCTCTTTACCAGCATAGATGAAAAGGGTCAGCCAGAGATCGTAGTTCGTGGTTATGATAAATTCTTCAACACGGAAGAGGTCAATGCTACGAAATGGAGAAATATCGAAAATAACACCCAAGGCCCTTATGAACTAAGTCTCAAGGAAAACGGGTGTATTGTCTTTATTAGCGGACTTCACGATGGCACTCTATTGGTTTGTAGCAAGCATTCTACCGGTCAAGGAAACAAGCCAGAAATGAGTCACGCAAAAGCTGCAGACAGATGGGTCGACAAACAACTTGAAGCCATTGGAAAAACTCGAGAGGATCTTTCCAGGGAGCTAAGAAAGAGAAATGCTACTGCAGTGGCTGAGCTTTGTGATGATGATTTTGAGGAGCACATCTTAGCTTACGGTAAAGAAGATGCAGGACTTTACCTCCATGGTATCAATATCAATCTTCCAGAATTCATGACATATCCTGGAGACCAAGTTCAAGCCTTTGCAGCCGAATGGGGATTTAAGAAGACCGATTATCTCGTAATGGATGATATTCAAGTTGCCAAATCTTTCCTCGATCAAGTAGCTGAAACTGGTTCTTACCAGGGACGTGATATCGAGGGTTTCGTTATTCGCTGCAAGTCTCATGCCAAATCAACGGAATCATATTCGGATTGGTTCTTCAAGTACAAATTCGAAGAACCATATCTTATGTATAGACAATGGCGTGAATGTACAAAGGCATTGATTTCCGGAAAACCACCTCGTTTCAGAAAGCACGTCAAGATCACAGAAGAATATCTTCTCTTCGCAAGAAATCGCCTTGCCGAGGATCCTCAGCTAGGAAAACAGTATGCACACAATCATGGTATCATCAAGCTGAGAGATGATTTCTTAAAGGAAATCAACTTGAAAGGTTCGGATATTATTCGCCAAGAATATTCCCAACTTGGAGGCGCACCCCAGGACGTTAGCAATAATGTTATTTTAGTTCCAGTTGCTACGATTGGTTGTGGAAAGACAACTATTGCGCTTGCTCTTGCTCATCTTTTTGGTTGGGGCCATGTTCAGAACGATAACATTACAGGCAAGAATCGTCCACCTCGATTTACGAAGGAAGTTTTGACACAGCTCGAGGAGAAGCCTGTTGTTTTTGCTGATCGAAACAATGCTTCGAAACATGAACGAAAACAAATAACTGAAGATGTCCACCTTACTCATCCACATGTTCGACTCGTCGTCTTGAACTTCGTTCATAATAAGGAAACTCTCGATAAAGTTCGACAAGTTACCCAGGGCCGAGTACTTGCACGCGGTGACAATCATCAAACTATCCAGGCAGCAACAGATATGAGGAAGGTCGTGGGTATCATGGAAGGATTTGTACAGCGTTTTGAACCAGTAGATATCTTTGCATCACCGGATGATGGATTTGATTCTTCTATCGAGCTGGATCCTACCAAGGACTCGCGAGAGAACCTCGAGACTCTTGTCGGACAGCTTTCAGCACAATACCCAAAGCTCTTTACGGATCTACCTACGAGCGAGGATCTTGATGAGGCCATCCAGGTAGCATTGAGCGATTATAAACCTGATCTCAGACATGACGTTGGTCGTGGACCCAAGAACAACAATAGGAACCAACAGAAGGAAAATAGACCTGTACGTAATGATGAAGGAAAACGTATACGCACAGAATAACGCTGACTTCGATAATTAGTCACAGCAACCACAGATTGCGAAGAAGAAACCATTAGAATATGTCTCTATTGCCCTTCCTCGAAACGATATCAAGGAGACGCTTGACGATTCTTTTGGTCGCGTATCCTCGAATAAGGCTATGTTTTACAAAGCCCTAGAGAAGAGCCATCGAATTCAGCCAGAATTTCACGTCACACTCATCCACCGGGCTAACTCCAAACAATTCCCCGACTTGTGGCAAAGCTACAGTGACATGCATGCAGAGGCAAGTGGTAATAATGGATCGAGTGCAGGAAGCAAATTTGGCGAATGTCAAGTTATGTTGGAGAGGGTATGTTATATCTATCCTCACGATCAATGAGACGAAAACTAACACAAATAGATCGTATGGGATGACCGCATCATGGCCATCGTAGCCCGAATAGTCGATGACGGATGGCAATGCACTAACGAAATAGCACATATCACCGTTGGTACCAGATCAAATGATGTTAAACCCAAGGAAAGCAATGATTTATTAAAGCGTTGGCTTGCGGAGGGTAGCGGCGATGAGTCTAGAATTGGGGAGATTGCTATTGAGGGCAGGAAGATTGTTCAGGGGGTTGTTAAGGGGGTTCTTTCTAGATAAGACGAAGTGAAATGAAAATGGGAGCGCATAGTATGGGTGCAGGTGGATGGCGGGGGAAAAGCGAATTCTTTAGCGATATTTGATACCAGAACATCTTCGCTCTGTATTTATTTTGTCTGCATGCATAAGGCTAAGAATCTCTAGGATTCACAAAAGAATGGAATATCTTCTCTTCTTACTCGAGACCTCATTTTTTATTGTGTATTTGATTCGCGTAAGTGAAACATGTATGCAGTAAATTGAAATCGTATATTAGGTATTATCTTATTGAACGTGCTCGATATCAATCGGAGAGAATAACATGTTTTCACAAACTGCTTCATTGTAATCTTATGTGGCAGGTGGTAGGTGTATGGTATGAATAACTGCAAAGATAGTAGTATCTTGTAGGTAGTTTCCAAAACTCCATCTCAACCCTCATTGTCCGGTGAATAATAACCTCTCTCCGACCTTTCAATACCTATGTATTCATCGCATTCACTATCTAAGCCATAATATCCAATGGACTTGTATTTTTATGCTTTCTATTCCTTCTATTCCTCTTGAGAAAGGATCTTCCCTCTCATATATTCACCTCGCGTATTCACCTTAATGAGGAATCCTCATCCCATGTCGAATAGTAGGTACCTAGGTATTGATGGAAGCCGCAGTCATTCATTCATTCAATATATTGATGGGAATAACCCGGCGGGTTTCTGATATTTGGATGGAAACATTGGAATATCGGGTGGGATATTGCCGGTTATATTGACGGTTTATATTGGGTGGAGGGGAGGGAGATGTGGAGGTTAGCTTGGTTGATTATGGATGGATGGATAGATGGATGATGAAGTTGAAGGAATAAGGTATTAGATGATGCCTATCTATTCACAAACCTATTAAAAGAATAAAATAAAATTTTCCACCGCCGAGAAAAGAAACCAAACCAACCAAACCAACCAAAATAAAATAAAATAAAGTAACATAAACTGGGTAGATACCTACTAGATACCTACCTAGATACCTACCTAGGTACGAAGACAAAAATTCCTATCATATCACACCTTATCATAAACACTCGATTGAGTTTTCCCTCACACTGGTGTCATGTTTCATGTTTCATTTTCTTCATTCATACCTACCTTACCTAGGTAGGTATGATGACGTGACACTACAGCTACTGTACTATACTGTACTTTATCCGACAGATTTACCTGCAATACAGTACTGTACAGTACAGAACAGAAAGAATACGCAAGCAACTCGGATACGATACCGTTACCGGACCTGACCTGACAGAGCAGAGACACGAAATGCGAAGCCGAATTTGAATTTGAATTTGAATTGGAATTGGAATCCGAGGAGTAAGTTTCATCCAGAGTTAAAGTTGGTTACGCGGATTGATGAACTATTCTTATTACTATACTATCATACTATGGGTAGCATACTGCCATACAACCTATTCATCTTTCCCCTCTTTCCCCCCTCTCCCCTCTCCCCTCTTTCCCTCCTTATACGAACCCGGTAACTACCTAGGCAGGTATCTACCGTACATCAACATCAATGCAGCGCCCGATAAGAAACCCGCGCACAACTCGTACAAATATCACAAACCATACAAATCGCACAAATCATACATGTGGAAGCGATGCTAGGCAGCCGATCGCCAATCTCCAACTGTTACGTGTGGGACCGACGCTGGATCTTGTGACGAGGTTTGAGTTTGAGTTTGGGTTTGGTGTTGAGAGGGAAAGGAAGGGAAGGGACATGCATATCGATATCGAGATTGATATCGAGATTTTTATCGAGATGAGAAAAGATGAGATGATATTCATTACATTTCCCCACTCCACTCCATCTTACAGAAGAGAAATTTCCGATATCTGTAGCGGAGTGGATTGGATTAGATGAATGAATGCCAGCACATTTTTGAGAATAAGATAAGCTTAAATGATGGTGCATGTTGCATGGTGCATGGTACAGCATTAGAGCACATGTTGTGTACTGCACTGCACTGCACTGCACTCCTCTTTTGTATTTGCGCTTGTGATACGTGAGGGATGAGGGATGATTGATGGGGATGGGGATGTAAATAATGTGATGGAAATTTTCCATGTCAGTTATGTCAGTGCTTGCTCGCTCTGCCCCTGCATTATTGATACCTACCTAGGTACCTATTGATGGATTGACTACTGTATGATAGGTATGGTATGGTATGGTATGGAATGGTATTACAGAAAGACGGGGTGGGAAATGCGCCTTGGGGTGAGAATGAGTAGGGTAGCAGGGTCATTGGAATAGTTTCTGGTTTGGGTATTGGAAGGCAATGATGTGTAGGTAGTAGGTATAGGTAGATAATGTGATGCGTCTATCTCTGCCTGAATGATGCTGCACAGTCACCAAGATCAGCGTCAACAACAATGAAAATCAATACTATCGTCATAATGGCAATCGCAGCCATGCCTACAACCACAAACACAACAACATATATCAATCAAATCACATAACATAACATCACAAACAATCAAGTTAATTAAGTAAAAAATAAGCAGAAGCAAGCAAGCTCAATCAATTACCTACTAGAGAAATGCCTTGAAAGCAGCTCATTTCCCATCCATAGAACTTTTGCCCAGGCCCCTTAATAATAAGCATAATAACCATCAAATTCATCCCCCCCAGGCTATCCTATCCTACCATCAATCAATAGACCTTTAGAGAAGTAAAAAAGAAATCCCAACGAACAAGCTCCCCCATATGATCTTATTCAGCTGCAAAGAAAAGAAGGTAATATATCTTGACCTGATCGAATCCATCCATGTAAGCCTGAGAGTACTATGAAATGTCTATGCGACGAGGTGAGACTTCGAAGTAAACATCAACGCAACAAGCGAACATGCCAGATGTTGTTTTTCGGAAACTTTTGAAATGAAGGTGGTTAATAAATCAGAACGGATCGGTGCCAGATGCGATGGAAAGAAAAGTCGAGAAAGCTTCTTGAGATGGAAGAGGCGGGTGAAAGGCGACGAGGCAAGTTGTTGCTTTTCGCAGAAATAAAAGACGTAAATAAATGTATGAAAACACGCAAAGTGGTTTTTTCGTGAAACGCAAGAAAGTTTGTCATGGACTCGTGATTGCATTAAGATTAAGTTGTCGAAGACCGAGAATTGTGCAAATCAAATCAGATCCATTGCTTCAAGTGTTGACTTTAAGCATTGACAACCTTAACATTGGGGTGACCAAGTGGTGGGAAGACATTGACGCCATATTGACCACCCATATTTCCTAAAGAAAGAGGTTATTAAAGAGACTTAGAATGAGAGGAAGTGAGAAACAAACCTTGTGGGTAGTAATTGCAAACTGTATACCAAGCTGGCATATTTGGCCAAATATCCATTGGTTGACAAAATTGGGTAACACAACCAACAGAATGGGTAGCAAGCCAAACCATCTGAGAGAAATGACCCCACTTTTCAAAGGTGCTCATGTCTGGATTATCATGACCATAGTATGAAGGAAGGTATGTAGGTTCTTCACCGTTGTACCACATGTTTGTGGCAGCGACAGCCATCTCCTTGTTAGCACCAAGAGCCTTAGCACCAGTGGAGCCGTATGCAGCGATATTTTGTCCATATCCACCGCCATTGATGTTCCTGAAGAAGAATTAGTGTTGGTAATACAAAGGTGACCCAGAAAAATACTCACATGTTGTGACCCCACTTGCATGTTGCAGCAAGAACCTGAGCGGATGCAACAAGGCTTGTGTTCCAATTTAGGAGAGGGACGGAGTGATTGGCGCGATGGATATTGTGGTGATACAAAGCAGTCGAAACATAATCAGTAGGAGTTGCAGTTGGGACTGGTGCTCGAGTAGTAGAAGGATAGACAGTGGTGGTGATATGAAGGATGGTTGTTGCAATTGGCTTCCCATTGGAGTTGTAAATCACTTCTGTAACATCGTAGGTTTGGACGATCTGACGTTTGATGCGATGGAAAAGTTCAGTGATTGGTGATGCAGTTACCATCAAGGCAAACAGCATAGCTAAAGCAAATTGCAAACGCATCTTGGAGATGATATGGAAATTTGATTTATGTGACTTTGGTGGTGAATCTGGTAGATCGGCAAGATGCGAATAGGAGAATTGAAAATATCTAGGTATCAAGCACTAGAAAAGAGCTTGGAAAGGACTGTGGTTTTTGAAAAGAGATTGATTCAGGTCTGGTTGAAAGATTGTAATATTTTTGGAAGAAGAAGAGACGGGGAAAAACTGTCGAAGGTTTGTTTATATTCCCAAAATTCCCACGTGGGCTATGAAGCCTCTGATACCAAGTGTGCCGTCTTTTTAAGATATTTCTCGGCTATATACCCCAATCAAGGCTTGAGATAGAACAAGAACCGTGGCGGCAATCTTAATAGGACTTTCGATTCACTTTGAGGAGATAATGAGATTGAAGCGGAAGGGGAAGATGAGGAGAGATGAGGGCAATTTGAATGGAGATTGGATGTGATAATGACGTATTGAATTCTGAGATTTGTATTACTTTGATTCCGAGGCGGATGTCTTACAGTCCGTGAATTTTGATAGTGGCACAAGATTAATCACTTGTGATTATAATGATAATATTGAAGTTGCTCTTTCTTATTGTGAATCTTATCATATGGTCTTGCCATCTTGAAAAGTACGTATAGAAAGTACGTATGAAAAGTACGTACAGTCACCATCATCACCATGGAAACCTGGGGCCCCAGATATTCGCCACTGCCTTGGCTGGATATTGACAAAATCTTTAAGGAATGAAATCATGTCTGTCAATTCTTCACTCAGAATCTCAGATATCATCTGAGTCTACAATAGTGAATAGCCTCATCACAGGCATGTTTCATGTGGACGCCACATGGCTCTCCAACTTATTGAAGTTTCATGCCTTTGAAATTATATGACAAACAAAATTACCTGATTGAACATAACAAGAGTTCTGGCTAAGGAGATGGCTTATATTGACCTCCAAACATTCTCTAAATTTTGACGGAATGATGATTTCTATTACAATTGACGTATCTTATGACCAATTCCATCTGATGAGTGTTGTCTGTTGTTGTAGTGACGTGGTTGTGATGTGGTTGTGATGTTGACTTGGTTTCTATCCTCATTCCCCCACATTCCTGGAATGTAGCCATGTTTAAAAACCAACTGATCCCAAGACTCTTGGGTGCATGATGCTATTCTACTGTCAATACATTCTCCTTTGCCACAGCCGATAATGTACCCTGATCTTGGCGCCAGCCAATTGACCATGATCTGGGGAACAATCTAGAACGCCAACACCTCAAACCGTTTGTCACAAACATGACAGTGGAATAGCTGGAATGTGGCTAGGTCAACAGTGCTTTCTTCCAAACATCTTCAGATGCACATCATTCAAAACATCAAATTATGCTTATGATTCAAAATTCGAATATCAAGGATCATCCAGTCAAGGGAGCATAGGGATTCGAATGGCTCAAAACCCACTGGGGACCATCTGTTGAGATCATGAGTTGGGTACATTCGAGACTTCAATGTACAAAGACAGAAGATCAACAGAAGATCAAGCAATGCCAGACTTTCAGGTAAGTGGCAATAGTCTTGTGCTAAAAAGCCACCTGAAAGAATGCAGTCAATGATGAATTTTTGACAACCAGAAACGTCAAAAAAAAGGCAGGTGCAAGCAAGAAGCCACTGGAAAGGGCAAGTGGAACCAAGCATTTTCAAGCCCTGCTAACTTTCACGGGACAAAATATAACCAGGGGATGAATTGAGTATTGACGAACACTTGTTCCTAAGATAGATTGTAAGAAGAAGAGGAGGAGGAGGAGGAGGAGAAGTTGAAGCTCGAAGGGGAGTTCTTTGTTTGCTTTGATTAGTTGATGCTTAGTTAGTCGTTCCTTCCCTATACCATATGTTGTTGTTTTCAAAACAATGCGTTTGTAGTAATCCAAGACCCAAGTGTGTTTTAAAACTCTAATATATGCTAGAACAATTATTATACTGTCCCCAACAAATATTTGCAAGCCGTTCTTGTGCCTCTCAACTGTATGGACAATTTCCTTTATTCCCCGGTACAATCTTCTGCTTCAAATCATTAGTCCACAGCCAAATCATTAGTCCGCAGTTCCAAAGTCCGGACATCTCAATCTTTCATCTAAGACTCGCATAAATACCTGGTATCTTTACTACCCCATTCTATAATTTTCCCTTCCCAATCCCCTCCATCTCTCTCTCCAATTCCTCTCTCAGCCGCGCCGCTAACACCTTACCCTCCTCCTCATCCAACTCACTCCTCTGCCCCCTTCCGAACATCGTAAACGATCGATTGCGTAACTCGGGAGTTAGTCCCGGTCTCGGGATAATATGGAAATGGAGGTGTGGTACCACTTGCGCTGCAGCAGCTCCTATATTTATCCCAAATCCATCAGCATCAATTTCTTTATTCCTTTGTTGTACCAAATGCCCCAAACCGACCTAGCCAAAACTCTAAATGCGCCGGGTCTTACAAGACAACAGATTCCGGGGTAACTCACCGTTGTTTTGGACGATATTCCAGTCCCACACACCGGTGACCTTGGCTAAGACTCTCGAAAGTCTCGGGAGCCATTCACCCAATTCTCGCGATTCTTCTTCACTCGCATCTGATATCTTCTCCTTGTGTTTACGAGTGGTGACTAATAAATGACCTGTGGAGAGCGGCATAATATCGAGAAATGCCATGCATAGTGGTGTGCTGAGGACTACAAATGCGGATGGAGAGGTAAGGTCTGGGTTTGCGAGGGAAGAGGATGGTGGGTAATTGGATGCTATGCTGCAAAATGGACAAGCCATGGTGAATTGGTCGTCCCTTCGAGAGGGCTATAACGATGTTATTGTGATATGTGCATTGTGAGCCTTTGCTGGTGATTATTGTATGGATGAAGGAGCTTGGGGATGGAACTTGTGATTTTGCCGAGGCTTATTGATACTTGCTTCTTTATAACAATACCCCGGACTCCTCTTTGAAGATCAATAATTATCCATTTCACATTAATAATAAATGAAATTATAAAAATAAATCGATTGTGGCGAGGTATACCGACGGTATGGTACGTGCAATCAATCACAAATTCCAGGAACATCATTGGCATGATCGTCATGAGACACGTCTGCAAGCGTACAAACTTTTGTAGACAAAATAGTCACGAAAATTTTCATACTCAATTAATTCATGGTATCTCTATATTTTATAAACAATTAAAACCTTTACTCATCATCGCCGAAGAAAACCTTGATAGGTAACCAAGCATCACCGCAGACCTTGAACCTATCCTTTAGGTTGTCCAATTTCTCAACTTCCTCACTTGTCAAATTCCAACCATCAAGCTCGAAATTCTTCTCAATACGCTCCTTGTTGACGGACTTTGGAATAACAGACCATCCCTTTTGATGACCCCAGGCAAGTAGTACTTGTTGAGGGGTCTTGCCCTTAGCCTCTGCCATGGACAGTAAGGTTTCGTCCTTGTATAGAGGAGAGTTTGTGCTACCGAGACAAGAGTAACCAGTGCTGTGGATACCCTTTGATGTGTTGTATGCAACGAGTTTTGGGGAGGGGTTATTTGGGTGCAACTCAATTTGGTTGACGGCGGGAACAATCTAAGGGAGAATTAGAAGGAGATACAAGCGGGCAAGTATTAGGATGTATGCATACTGTGGTTCCTGGGTGGTTGAGGAGCTTCTCCAAGTTCGTAATACCAAAGTTCGATACACCAATGTTCTTTACTTTACCAGTGGCAGGGAGCTTTTGCATTTCGTGCCATGTCTTGATGAAGTCCCAATCTGGGTAGTGCTTCTTCAAGTCATCTGGATCGGTTGATGATGGCCAATGCATAAGGTATAAGTCGACGTAATCGGTACCAAGGGACTTTAAGGAAGAATCAATTCCTTCTGTAACTCTCTTATGCCATGGGTTGTCGAGTTTGGTAGTCAACCAAATCTCTTCTCTTGGTACGCCGGAGGCTTTGATACCTTCACCAACTTCTGCTTCGTTTCCGTATGCGAGCTAATAATCGGTCAGGATCTAATTCATCGCCGCAATGTATTCTTCAACTTACAGCTGTATCAATGTGTCTGTAGCCTCTGCGGAGAGCAATCTCTACAGCCTTTCCAACTTCACCTGGCTTGGATTGCCATGTGCCAAGACCAACAGCTGGAATCTCAGCTCCAGTGTTGAGTTTGAAAGTCTTTCTGGATAAAGGCATGGTGTGTGAGCTTAGGGTACGAATTGGTTTAAAATGCGATGTAACAGTCGCCAGTCTGCGCAGACTTCTGCTTTTGACGTGAATTCATATCAAAGTGTTGATGGTGGAAGAACTTACGAAGTAACGGTAGTAGACATTGTTACGGTTTATGAAGTCGTTATAAGTTCTTGAATGTAAATCTGAAGGGAAGAGAGGGAAAGGAATATGTTGCCATGAGGGCAAACTGAGTACCTACTTATACTTATACCTTTACCTGGCCGAACAAGCCATGCATAAAGATTATTTGACGCCGGATGACGACAACCAGTGAAATTTCCACAAAATACTTTACCTCCGGAATAGCTCTAAACCATATCAAGAAGCTCGACCTATCGATGTCTACAATTCAAAGATAATCCGCTGCACGATGAGGGGACATCGTAGAAGATTCTCCGTTCCTTAAGTGGAGCATGGAGGGGCAATCCAACTTCAGGCTAAATTGAACCGAGGCAACCGAAGCAAAATTGGGACATGCGCGCCAATCAGCTCTATCAGCTCTAAATACCTAATGGCATTTGAGATATAAGGTTCCCATGTCAGAAATCCCGAAAAAGCAGTTCTACTCCGAACGTACTTTTTACTCCAGCTACTTTTGCTACTTAGGATACTACCTACTTAGGAGGCAAATATGTATTGGATTCTATACTGGTCCGTACTGTGTGATAAGAAATGACAAGGTTATAGCATGAATTGAAAGGGGGGGCTTTAGCCTGGATCTCGTATTGTACAACCTCAATGACCCGTGGACATGAATAGAATCCAAAACTTATCAAATTGACTTTCGTCCTATTTGATATAATTTACTCTAGATGGCGAGATTGCTCCGTGCGAGGCGTGGCGGGGAAAGGCGGGGGTGGAAAATAACATCCACGTGACACCACGGAATCAGGCTGGCGCGTAAAGGTGCAATCTCACGAACTTAGAGAGCCTAGACAACTCTATACTATTCGCGCGCATACACCCACAATCACAATGTCATCCGGATTTGTATCAGGTGGAACGGCAGATGCTCCGATTGAGCGGAGTGATGAATGGCTCGCCGCGCAACAGGAAATAGAAGCCAATCGACAAAAAAAAGCCATCGAAGCAAGACAACAAGACGGAAAGAGCTTGTTCGAGATTTTAGAAGCAAATAAAGGTATATATCTAGGACCCTTGCACCCACAAACTCACTATCTTCTTAGACTGATCACGTAGGGGTGCGTTGAATAAACCAGCTGCCAAACAAGATGCATTCGAAGAAGCCAATAAAATCAAGAATCAATTCCGATCATTGGATGAAGACGAGATTGAATTTTTGGATTCGGTATTAGAAAGTACGAGAGCGGAAGAAGATAGAGTGAGGAAGGAAACTGCGGAGGGATTGGAGTTATTTAGGAAACAACAAGAAGAGGCAGATAAGAAGGCGAGAGCGGCGGAAAACGATGGAACACAAATACAAGAGGGTTCACCGGTGCGCGAGGATGAATGGGTTGCTACCGGTCGAAAGCGCAAGCGTTCGAAGGATAAGGAGGTATTAAAGGGTGTTAAGGTTAGGAGAACTTCATCCTCCGCAGAACAAACCCCCACCCCTTCCAAAGACCTCTCTGCAAAGCTTGCAAAAGACGAGTCTAGTTCAATTCCGACGAGCACCGAGTCATCAACGTCTAAAGTTTCGACCAAAGTATCGAAAGCACAGTCTGCAACGGTAGTACCTAAGGCGGCGGTAGTCAAGAAGCCATCACCTCCTCCCAAGAAAGGCCTAGGATTAGTAGATTATGGATCTGATGAGGATGATGATTGAGTATAATAAGACAGAGTTTTGGGGAGCTTTGGAGTGAATGAATAAACAGTATAGGTATGGAAAGCGAAGATTGAAATGTTGAAGGTTGCTCTCCCAAAGATTGCAGATCAACACAAAACGTGCAGCGTATGCAGCGTATGTTTAGAAGGTGAATATGTCCGAAATGGTTTGCAGATTCATGAAGAACCATGATACGGCAGGTTGAATCATTAAAAAATATAGGTATCTATACACAAAATAAGTGTCATCTGCTCATGAGAGCACTATAAATCTTCTCCTTTTGTCTCCTCAAGCAATGCTCTAGATGGACCCAACTCCCAAAACTCCTTACAACTTGAACCTCGCCAAATTCAAAACCATCTCTCTACCAGTAACCCAAGTCGTTCTCCATAAAGTTGGGAAATCCAAAGTGCTGCTAAGACCATCCGCAAAACCAAAACCTAACATGGGTGGGATCCAACCTCTAGCATACTCGAGAGCGAAACAAGCCGCATCCATCTTATACTGCTTAACAGTACCACGATGAAGATGATGAACACTTCCTTGGGGATAGACTTCGGGTTCGAAGGATCCAGGAGTGTAGGCGAGTTGAGTACCATGAATGATATGGAAATAATCATCAGCTGTATGACGACCGGTATGTCCTTCAGTACCAATCGTAGTTCCTATTCACCATCAGTATCTCCACCCAAATTCACGCATCTACCGAGGTAGGTAGGTACTAGGTAGGTAGGTAGGTGGTAGCCATTGGGAAGAACAAACCAAAAATAATCAAATACTCCGTAATACCTAAACCCCAATTAGCATTCTGCCTCCAATCCAAACCCAACATCAAAAAGCGTGACCCCGTTGGGAACTTACTAGCATGAATAATATACATAGCACCCATAGCTCCCCCGGCATTATTAAAAATCCATTCCTGGTCCAAATTGATATAACCACCCGGATGTTTCTCGCTCAGCTCATCCACGATGTATTGGACGACTTGAGCGGTATCATTTCCATGAGCCCCGATGGCGCGTTGCGAGAGATCATGGAGCTGCGCCGGGGTGAAAATGTAGAAGGACTCGAGATGCGAATCCAAGAAGTAATAGAGGGCCGTGAAGAGACCAAAGATGGCTCCGTAGCTGAAGAGCTTGGTCATGATGGAGGGGGGTTTGGGGTGATTTGAGTGAGTCAGTCTGTGTTGGTTTCACTTTTGGGAAGAATAAAAAAGGACGGTTGAGTCTTATGTTGAGTCCTATGTCGATCGAACCGTTGGTCAGACAATAAATTTTGGAGTGATAATTTCATAAGTCAGGTACGAAGATTTAAGGTGGATCGGGTAGCCAATCGGATTCTCCTCTGGTCGTTGGCAGTACAGGACGCTAGGATTCTTTAGGAGTTATTCTAGAAGGTCGGCTGGGACGGGAATCCATAGCTTGGGATTTGGGATTTGGGAAGAATTCCTAGTCCAGAGCATTGGTACAAACTGTAGTGTCAGGCAAGAAATACTTGGATCTGTATTACTAAGAAGGACATCATTAATTTTTAATTCATCCAATTTTCCACTCCATTCTTACCAATACCAATACAAGACGCTGGCTGGTAGCCAAAATTATGAACTATAGCTCAGTAAAATAATGATACAATCTGATTCCTCACTACCAACTTGATCAGTCCGATTCTGGTCCTCCATGCTCCTCATCATCAGCTTTTTTCTTTGATTTCTTGAATTGTTCCTTTCCATCCGTGATATAAGCTTCAACCTCTTGGCCTGCAAACTTCCGACCATTCATTAACCTAACGCATGCTTTCGCCGACTCTGCGTTTGCGAACCTTACGCTCGCAACTCCATCTTTCTCCAAATCGTATAGCACCACATTTGTTACCTCGCCCAGCTTGCCACATTCTTCTCGGATGTCTTCCTTGATATCCAGTATTGCAGCCGGATCCTCTTCTAGTTCCTGTAGGGTAAACATGTGTTTCAATATAACGACCTTGTCCCATTTCGAGCTGGTTTCCGCAAGAGCCGATGGCTCATCATCACTCCAATCTGCTAATCGCGCATCCAGTTTTTGCGTCTTCTTGATAATCTTTTGCTTATCCTTCATGCTGGTCTTAGGCTTCTCTTTCTCCTTCCCATCGGCATCTGTTTGTTGAACCTTCTTGTAGCTTGCCTCTGCAGCTTGAACCCTCATCTTGATTCTCTCCTTAGATGAGCCCCCATTTATCCTAAAGTCTGTATCGTCCAATAGCATTATCGCCATCTGCACAGAAGGTGCCTTGAAGAATACTATGAGAGCATCGCCCTTAAATTCTCCCCTTTCATCTGTATAAAGCTTGATTCTAGGTTTTCCGCTATCGATTTCTTCTGCGATAACACCGCACTTTCGTGAAAAGACTTCGTGGACTTCCTCAACAGTGGTATCCGATGGCAGACCAGTAACATAAACTGCGGTATTTGCTCGTGGGGGTAGAGGTGCTTTAGCTTTCTTCGGGGCTTTTACCATACGGCCACCCACCTAGATAGACTTAGCATTGAAGATAACGAATGAAATAAAGATGCAGACAATTGTATAGGCTCGAGATATGTTTCGCATATCAAGACAAATATAAATAGGTACAAGACGCCGAAAGCGACCGGTAAAATGAATGCACAATCAAGGTTCCATCACATGCATGAAGCCTAAAATTGACTTACATCCTCGCCATTAACATACTCCTTCTTCCTCTTCCTCTTCATAGCATCAACCGGTTCACTCTCATCTACTCCAGATACTCTATATGCCTTCTGTTGCTCCTCCAACATTGCTTCATCTAGTATAGGTATCCATCGTTTGATCGCATCGTCGAATTCGAATTCCGTGCCATCGTCCTGCACCAACAAGAATTTCTGGTCGAGCTTCGAAAATGATATGCGATCATCGGAATCAAAGTCTTCGGGGTTCGTAGGAAATGGTGCAGTTGTGCCTTCGATATTTCGCCTTTGCTCCATGGTTGGTTGGTTATGATTTTGGTTGTTTTGTTTATGGATGAGCTGAGGTGGGGTTGATATGGTGATGTTCGCGAGGCTTGAAGCTTAAGCTTGGTGAAAAGCTTCTTGGAGCGATTCAAATTCTTTCTATACTCTTATCGCATTATGAAAAATAAGTTTTCTGACAAATTGGACTATAGTACAATTATTACTTTGAAGCTATCAAATGGATTTCTAGATGGAAGTTTCTATCAAAGGGACATCGATTTTATCTACTACATTATATACACGCTTGATAAAGTAACTTGATGAGTGTATAGTACCTCATCTTGAATTGGCCTCTGTTGGTCTCGAATCAAGTAAGATCTTACAATATTGAAAAACATTCAAGTTATAAAGCCTTTGGGGACTTTGCAGTCATTATATATTTAAACAATAAGCACCTAACTATTCCTTAAACTCGCCATTTTCTTTCTTTCTCCACAAACCATTGAGAAACTCCCGCCCCTCCCTTCTCCCCTATTCACCCACGAGAAATTTCGAGAAATTTTAAGGCTGACTCTTTCGCAGCTTTTATCCATATCCTTTCGGATGCCTGTGAGCCTCACATCTTCAAGCCAAGGTGGCTGGGGCTTACTTCTCCCGTTAGGCTTTTGGTTGGGTAAGAAGGAATATATATCTAGTTTCCATTGGATTTGTTTTATCAAGGACAGTCAATATTGAATACTGAATTAAACATTTGGAACCAAGGTTTCTCGGGCCTCCTCATACTAGGTAGATTATAGATCTTTGCTCAACTGAAAGTTGTAGAGAATATGTCTAAATGATCATGTCTTCATTAAGGTACAACATATCTAGCAATTCACTTCCCACGCATACTTCACTTCATCTAATACCAAAAAGTCCGTCTAAGCCCTGCTAAGGTTACTTACATGGGTATTGGATTCACTTTTCTCCTCGTCTTCTCGCTTAATCTTGAGGAGAGAAGGTATTTGAGGTTCGCTTCGTTCTTGTAACTGCCTCTTCCCTCTTCACCTCAACATCCTTTTTTGAAGGTCGATCTTACTTTCAAGTTTGCCTCGCTTTCCAACATCAAACTCGATCCTAGGATTAGCAACACCGAAGTCATTCCTATCATAATCATTTGACTGTTGCATCCAGTACGGTGCTGTCCTGTCCTTACCCTCAAGAATTACACTTCGTATGCGATCTAATCGTATCAACCATCACCACCGGCCACTGTCTCGTGTCACCCTCCATCTCGACCTATAGTCTACGCATACAGAGCCTCTGCTATCAAATAACATCTGCCATCAAGCGGTCCCTTACTGTAAACTTTCACGTTCGATCTAACCTCATTCCACATTCTCCTACAAGATCGGTCAATATTCACCATGTCTTTAATTCATCGCAAGCGGTCTGGATCTGGGAGGTATGTTGCTGATTTTACTCGCTCTTTACTTTTTTGTCTATTGGAGTTTATGTTCTCGATCTAACTCCAAATAGTTTGGAAGCGCCTCCAGGAAAAAAGCAGTTAATACTTTCGTTTTCGCACACGCCTATGGAGCTCAAGGATGCACTAGCAGCAGCAGATAAATCCAAGGCAGCTGAATTTGCTACGTATACCTACAAGCAAGCTTCGACTTATCGTTTAGTAATCTTGACATCACTCGCCACCAAACATAAAAGATTGGTATGCAATATTTTCTCCTCATGACAAGCTATATCTACAGAAAATCAAGTTTTGCTGATTGGACATTATAGGACGAGGTGATTAAAACTCAAGACTCTTTACTTTGCACCTCCGCAGAAGCCATTGATAAACTGAGATTGATGATGAGCAAAGCCTCTGCTAAAGTTCAATTCTTGACAAACAAGCCAAAAATGAGTACAGAAGAGTTGGCATTGACAGTCAAAGGTCAGAAAGCAGCAATCGAAGAAAATACACGTATGATGGCGGCTCAGCGACTGATTTCAAGGAACGCCGCTAGGGCAAGAATGCTTGCCAATGCAGCCAAGATGATAATGGGGGATCATGAGAGAAATGATCTTCTTCCTTTCTTCGCTACACCTAACTCTTCGAATGGGTGTGGTTTTGATTTCGGTGGTCTTCCCACTGACTCAGATGCATCAATGAGACGGTTAGATTCAACAAGGAGTGTAAAGCGGGCCTTGCAGCGGATGCTGGCGTCTGGTACTATTGCGCACTGGACCGAGGTTGATTCGGCTGATATTGAAGACTGGACTGGATTTTACGCTGTTTGAAGTTTGAAGGCCGATACAAACATTCTCTATCTATCCCTAATTTGCTTTTCTACAAAACAAAGGTCTAATTTCCGGTTGGTGGCAATCAAGGCTCGCTGTTAAATACTCACTAGAATGCAATGCTTTCAAATATGATCTACATGGTGCAATTTTTCTAATTTATGTGTGGTGAAAATATACTTACTGTACCGGCCGAAACCGGTAAAGGTCACCAGTTGACCAGTCTCGGATTTGATGCTAGATCCAAGTGGCAGCGAGGATATATTCATCGGTGCCCTTCGTCCTTCAGTACAATTTTCACATCACGGGCTAATCTAATGATTCTGGATTTTCAGCCATCATTGGTAATTCTGCCACGCCTGCACAGTTCGGCAGATGAATATAAACGCGATAGGAGGGTAGGAGTTCGCGGTCATTGAAATGTCTCTTGCTATAATGGCATAATCTTTTGTTTTATGAGTGTACACAGGTCCCAAGTTGGGATATTGTTTTGGATGATTGCAGGTACATATCTCCATACAGCAGTCATTGAGAAATGAGAAGACTGGGCATTTGCAGACCAAAACAAAAGGATCAATCTAGTGCTAGAGTTGAGAGCTGTGGGCTTGGGCCAATACTTCAAAACAGGTAACAGCATAAAAGTGAAACTTGGAGGAGAAGATTGGAAGTTCAAGTACCCCCGGTAATCTTATATTCACTCTTACGAAGGTATAGTCGCATCTCAATAGCTCCCTTAAGGTTGGGAAAAAGGTATTTAAGAATTCTCCAAAGCTCCATTTTCTGATTTTCTTCTAAACTATCTTCCTCCACTTTCTACTCCCTACCCTCTACTCTCTACCAAACACAAAAATTAACTTTAGATTCTACACCAGATCAAGCCATTCCATCGGGCTCGGTATATCAACCTACCCTCACCAGTCACCAACGCCACCCGATCCAGCCCATCAGGTACACTACTTCGCCATGTCTTCTTCCGCATCAGGATCTAAGCGATCTGCCACCGCCATGTCCTCTAATGATCAGTCTGGTCCAGATGCTAAGCGCTCCAAGGGCTCCAACGCTGACATGCCATCTTATAGCCTACCTCAATCATTCTCTAAATATCGGTAAGCCTCCCCGGACATCATCACATGCTCTTGTAAAAGTATATTGAGCATTGGTAACTCTCTAGTCCTATTGACCATTGACTAACTGGAAATAGTATGAAACGTAGGATCGACGCAATGGCTGATCTCGCCACTCAATTAGTAAATTCAAAGGATTCAGACGTTGGAGGGAATTCCATCTGGGACTGATGGCCCAGGACCTCCGTCGCACCTTGAAGGAGGACTCCGAGCATTTGGTATGTTCAAATTGACGGCGAATCCGAATTTTGGCCAAAAAATGCTTCATGGGTGTACTGATTAGATTTTTTAGGCGAACCGAAAGGCATTCGAAGACGGTGCTTTTCAAGTAGTCCAGAACTTTAAGATCCCTAATGAGTGGGATAAGTTATCACTCAAGGAAAATGAAAAGAAACCAAGCGATCACAGACCCTTTGCGGATATCATAGGTGATATGGTTGAGACTGGCGAGATCCGTATTACCGATGTTGTCAACCTTACGATGGAAGAGGCCCTCGAAGTAAGCCACTCCATTCGAGCCTCCTATATTCTTTATCCATCTAATGAACTTATAGTGGGAATCTAAGCGTCTAAGTGCCACAGCCGAGAATGCATAGTTGTATGAGAAGGGATGTGCTGTCAGCGGCTACCCCGTACTGAGAAAGCATGATTCTATTTTTCCACCCTTGCTTTTCAAAACGCTGAGGCCCTGACCTGGCCGGTCACGAGCATAGCATCACTCACGGGCTCTACTTTCTACTCTTGTGTAAGTTTAGTTTGGCTCTCTTCCATCCGACGTGATACTAATCTTGGATGCAGCCACTTTTTCACTCAAAACAGCGTGAATTTACACTCGAATTCGTTTACATCACCGAACAATCCATAGGATGGCTCATGTTGCCGATATTCAAGTTATATCCCATCACCATTCTATGCGTTTCTATTTACCTTCAAAAGTCTCAAATAAAACTCTTACCGCTGTTCTTCATTTCCATCACACTCGATGCGTTGCTACTTACTTTCAAAAGTCCACACGGACAATTTTCATCGCTGGTTCTCGTATTCTATCATGGTGTGCGGCTGTCGAGGGGATATTGGTCCAGGTTTTCCTAGCGGATTTGCTCACTGTATCTAATGCTACTACATGCAAAAGCTTTTTTTACGAAGCTGGTTGTATGGCCATCAGATGCGAGGAAGAGAGCAAGGGTAGAGGTTGCTACAACGATATACTTTAGGTTCCCACATACACCATTGATAGACATAGTTCATAGCCTGATTTACTATCTTACAATGCTTACAATGCTTACACTCCATAATCTGGAACCATTAACAAAATTACATCGGTTTTGATACACAGATATTTCAGTGAACATGTTTCTTCGTAATCTGAGCTTAGTCTCGTGTTTATATGTAAACCTGAGACTAATTCGTATTTTTGAGCATTATGAAAGTGAATCTGGATGCAGAATTCCCGGGTTTCCCCGCTCTTTTGAATATTTTGCAGGAGTATTGAGTCTCCTTTTCCCTCTTCTCTCGGTTAATTGTAAGCTAGTGGGGTCAGACAGGCTAGAACATATTTAAGAAGTCCCTCGTTCTCTGTATACCTGTTTCCTCCTAAACTCTTTGTCAAACTTTCGAGAAGCCTCACAAGCACTACTGCACTTTATTGAAATCAATTGTCCGATTCGATCTGAACCATCCTCATATTCAACACTGACTTACAGTCCATCGGCACCGGTGCCTATCACACCCATCGCATCTGATACGTTTATATTGAGCCATCAAACACGATCTTGATAGTTAGACGATCTCTGGGTTTACCTTCGACCATTTCATCATCTGCACAGACTGGTTCGAGCTCTAGCGGTCGTATCTGGTATCCTGATTCTGACCCAATGCCTCCAACACCATACGCGATAGTGGCCAGGATCAAGCGTAAGGAGAGAATTGCCAAGCAGGAACGAAAAGCCCTGGCTGCGGCAGATGGAGGCAAAATGATCGGGCGCCATGAATATATCCTTAGAAAGTTTCTTTCCAGGAAACACAAAAAATTGGTATGAACGTACATCTCCCCTCTCACAACCAGCGATGCACACGATGGAATGGATGTTGCTAAGTCAGGGGAATGGATAGAACAAAATAATCAAGGCACAGGATGTAGCCCTCGATAACATCTAACCAGTTATCAAGGCTTTGCACGAGGTGGTAAAGACGACCCTACAGAAAAAGAAAGCAGCGGAGGAAGAGAATAGAGTCCAAGATGTCAAAGGTCAAGATGTGATAATTAATCACAACAGAGGCGCACTGAAAAAAAAGCGTCTGATCAAGAGTGATTTGGAGGTAACGAGATCCATCGCGAACGCACAAAAGATGTTGTTGGAGAGACACGAGGGCAACGGCTTTAGTCTCTATACCAACCGCA
The DNA here is from genome assembly GCA_025890175.1 of Ciborinia camelliae. Lineage (NCBI taxonomy): Eukaryota > Fungi > Ascomycota > Leotiomycetes > Helotiales > Sclerotiniaceae > Ciborinia > Ciborinia camelliae. The sequence goes on from JANPYM010000008.1 coordinate 1,918,455, forward strand.
GAGACCATGCTACCCAACGTGAATCCAATGGCGCCCTTCACTTTTCGGCAAGAAAGGATTGGAAGGCATGTATTGCTTGTCAGAATTATTGTTCCGCCAGAGGGTACATTGGACCAAGGTTGGTTCAATTACAAAAGAGGAAGTTCTAGAGGTATGTTCCATTCGTCGAAATTCTACTTGTCCTTAACTTATCGGCACTCAATCCTATGACACTCTTAGCTGACTCAATAATTCAATACCTTCAACTATATCCGGCGCGAGCAGCTGGATATGTTAGAGACTTGAAACGATTAAGTGGGTTGGATCCAGAGTATCCATCGAACGGTGAAATTCTCCGCTGGCGGAACGAACATTTGTTCGACCACACCATCACTTCTGAAGATCGGTGGAAGGAAAAGAGTATAAAGACATACTACGACTTGATAAACGACTCTGACAGCGAATATGATATCACACATGATCACCCTGGTCACCACGAACAGTGCAACGACTGTTGGGAATGGAAATCTGATTTTGAGGGTGAAGACGAGGATGACAATGAAGATGAAAGTGAGGATGAAGAAAGTGACAAAGCTCCAACTGTGTCTGATTTTATCAACGCTTTATTCGGTTGATTTTGTCTTATGACTTTAGCGACCTAGTCCGGTCACATCACACAGCCACCATCAAAACCTGTCCAGTCAATCGACTCTGATGCTTTCTAGTCTACAGTAGATTTTGCCTAAGTCGAATGACAAATTCTATCACATCCACCGTGGCCGAGACCGGCAATGACCCCAAAAATCTCCGTGAGCGCAGGTAACTCAGTTGTAGAATCTCTCATGATTGGAACCTCTTGGCAAATCGGCCATTGCCGGCCTCAATGCCACAATAAGAGGCTCAAAATTACCAGATTTTGATCCCAGCATATTTCACTAGCGTTTCGCGTGGTGTTCTGCACCCACTTCTATATCTTGGTTTGAAGATGATGTTTCCTAGGAACTATAAAATGGAAAACTTGTTGCACAGAAACATGAAAGTAAATAAAACCCATTTACCAAGTATCTAATATCAAGGCCTGATCATCATGCCCTCAAAAGAATATTTTTGGAAACTCAATTACAGATGTATTGATGGGGAAAAGAGAGGAAAGGTTTATGATATCATGAAGGTCCTGATTGTACATAGCATATTCCAGATTTTCAGCCTACAATAATCACCAGAGGACTATGTTGGAAAGGCTAGTTTCCGAGGGGCCAGGATAGTAAGAGCATATGAAATAAAAAACCTCCTTCGCTTCCGAAAGATTATCCAAAAAAGATCTGATTACTCCATCAATATTAATTGACTAGCTTCATGTTGCCGAGACGCAATGAAGAACAAAACGGGACACTTGAAGTCTGGTGTACTCAAAGCAACGAGCAGTAAAGACCCAAAAGGCGAGAAATGGAAGGGAACGCAAATTCTCTCCTGATAAATCTGAGATAGTCATAAGCTATGGGATAAAAATCAAAACTATTCTGGAGCCTAATTTCCCCAAAATTAGAGAGATTGTGTGTCCACGTAAAGCCGTACGAAACCATCTAAAAGAGAAATACGATTTTGATGAAAGTTGAGCCACATAATATCTGTACTAGTCGTTTAATGGCCAATTTTAGCCGTTGGTACAACTTTTGTTTCCTGTCTAGAACTCGAAAAACCTCCTCATAGTGCCCCCCCCCAACTTGGGCAGTCCTCGACCTCATCGGGTGGCCACTTGGCTAACAATACAAATTTAGCCAATATAGGCTACCAGAATGACCTGCTTGCTGAACCTCAATTTTCGTACAGATAAAAGAGAGGGAGGACTTCCAGATAACTGGGACTTGCTATCGGCTTTCTTTTATCTTTTTAACTTTCAAATCCTTTTTTTTGCGATTTTTTCTGTGTGAATTTTTGGTGACAGAAGAATTACATCTGACTCTATTCAGATTTATAACCATTGAGCCATAATAAGTACCGATGCAACTGTGCAACTCTCGAAGCTCCAAAAGATTGAATATTCTTACCAATTAGTACTCATCTAAGCTTGAAGGCCCCCCCGTTCCCCAAATGGGGTAAACTACACCCCAGTGTAGCCATACTTCCAGACTCTGTTAGACCTTTTCCAATGCCAGGAGGAATGTATCATTTTCCAGAAGTGATAAATCCAAATTGATTTGTTTGTTGTTAACCCACTTGAGCAAAACCCCATACAATGATACGGCAAACGGCTCCACAAGGGCAGCTAGAGGCGGAGCCTCTTGCGGGCACTTGTGGCATTTGTGATCCACAGTTGGAATAGATTGACTTGAGCCATGTTTAATTGGTGACTTTTTAGGTAGCGGATAGGTATGTATGGCTGAATTGATCAAAAAGTACAACAGTCAAATGAGGTTGGGTTGATTCTTATGGAACACATTCAAAATAACTGGTTAAATTAAATGATGCCCTCAAGGATTGGGGTAGACACGGGCCATGATTACAAGCTCTTAGTAATCATCAACCACACCTACCATCACAATCTTGAGCAAAACTCCCCCAGATTAGCTTTTTGAAGCCAAAAGAACACAGAAAAATCGCAAAAAAAGGATTTGAAAGTTAAAAAGATAAAAGAAAGCCGATAGCAAGTCCCAGTTTCGATCTGGGGACCTCCGGGTTATGAGCCCGGCGCGCTTCCACTGCGCCAACTTGCTGATTGCTCGTTGCTTGTTTGATGGAGAAATGGGGCACATTTTAGGTTATGAACGTATTGTAATCTAAACCCACAACTACGGAACATCCGATCATCTACCGATCACTATTCAGGATCATCGAATCATAAATCAATCTCCGGACCTCTTAAACTTGTCAAACTTAATGCTGTTGTTACTGAAATGGGGATTAGACACCAAGCCATCACAGTGGTACCCCTTTTCAAATACACCGCGAAATATTATCTAAACCATATTCTACACTGCTATTAGCTCATAAAGTTAGCCAGGTGCCACCGAAAAGGTAACCTGCCACTTTTACCTGAATCTCTACCAACAGGAGATAAGACATATAATGTGACATCCATAAACATACATCATCTACTCAATTAGATCATCTCTCCAAACTTGCACAATCATGGCATTACCAACACTAACAATACGGAATCTCTCCACAACTCCACTCGAGTTGAAACTGTTGGAACGATTCGAATCTGCAGAACAGAAAGCAGGAGGGGTAAATATCACCAGAATAACTAGAAGTCTCACTGGGTTTATGAGCATCACCAGCACTCCAACCTCACCACAATTAGCAGAAAAAGCCGAAAGCTTCAGTCATCAAGATGTTTCTATTCTAGTTGCCCCATTCGAGACCAAAATTACAGATATAGAAGCCAAAGGAAAGCAAGTTCTACGATTAACTTTCGAGACAAATGGCGAAAGATATCGAATTGATACCCCAACCCCTTTACATCGTTCAACCGTTCTCACACCTCTCTCACACAATCCCACCTACGAATTTACTGGTGTGTATCTGCCTAAATACTCCTTCCTCGCAATCTTCTCCTCGGCAAAACTATCGTCATGGATGTCCAACCTCAAAGACGAAACTCCCTTGGCAGCCCTCAGTATACCCGGTACACATAATTCCCCAACCCACCACGCCGCATTACCTTCTGTACGCTGCCAGGCTGTCAGCGTAAAAGATCAACTCAATAATGGTATTCGCTTTCTTGATATACGGGTTCAACCACAAGACCCAAATAACCCCTCAGCAGAGGGTTTAATTCTCGTCCATAGCGCCTTTCCAGTCTCTCTCACAGGGAACAAATATTTCCGAGATCTGGTCAACCATGTGAAGAAATTTTTGGATGCGAATCCTACGGAAACAGTTATAATGTCATTAAAGAGGGAAGGCGTAGGTAAAGCTACGGATCAACAACTTAGTCAAATCCTCAACCATCACTATACTCAGGATTCTACTCGGTGGTTCACGGGTAATCGCATTCCAGCTTTAGGGGAAGTTCGTGGGAAGATTGTCGTTATCCGTCGGTTCGGCTTAGATGACTCTTTAAAGGGGGAGAATGATGGAACGGGCTTATATATCGATGCAGAGAGTTGGCCAGACAATTGTGCGGACGGTGTGTGCACCAGTGGAGAAATCCGAGTGCAGGACTTTTACGAGGTTGCTGTATCTACGAATATCGAGAAGAAGATTAGGTATTCCACGGATCAACTCGAGAGAGCCGCGAGAGCTGTTGCTGTACTTCCCGAAGATATGGGCGCTGCAAGTACCGAGTCAGCAAAGCAGCCATTCTTTATGAATTTCTTGAGTGCTTCCAATTTTTGGAGAGCGAATTGTTGGCCAGACAAGATTGCCGAAAAGGTTAATCCCGTGATAGTTGATTTTCTATGTAGAAGACATAACGAGTCAATGTCAACTGATCATCCAGATGGTGCATGTATAGGGGATGGGAGTACGGGGATCGTGGTCTGTGATTGGGTTGGATTAGGAGGGGATTGGGACTTGGTGAGGTGTATTTTGGCAATGAATGCAAAGTTGGAGCTTAGAGAGAACGATCTCCCTTCAGATCCCCCTTCATGAATGGGGAATATAGCAGAAGAGGTTGCGATTTCAAGATTTATGATGCACATGATATACGACAAGATTCATTTTACAGATATAATACATTCCGTTAGATGCTTATTCATTATTCGAGTTTTGTTTACTCCTTGGGAGTTTCACCCGATGGTCCTTTTTCCTCATCTTCTAACATGGCTCTTCTACCCTCAACGGTGAAGTATAGACTCTTTCCAGCACTCTCCAAAGTATTTGTAATTCCACCACCAATACCTTGTAACATAGCGACCAATTGGCCTCGTAAACCATCCAGACCTCCCTCAATACTTCCAACCCATTTCGTGCCATCAACATCAAACACTCTACCCTCTACTCTCGCTCCCAGTAACAATAACTTCTGTAACCCACTCTGAACAATGGGATCATGCCATCCTGGATTTGCCCTCTTTTTAGGAGCAGGAAACAACGGAGCACTAGGTGACAAAATCGTCAAAGCCGTCTTCATATGCTGTGGCGAAACACCAGGGAATGTTAAAAGCACAACTGGACCAGCCAATAACGGCGATAAATCATGAGTCTTTTTAATCTTCCTATCCGAAATAGCTTCATGAGCCGCGCTTGAAAGTGTGTGTGTTAACCCATCGCCCTTGGCATTCACAATCGGCAAAGTCGCAGAAGAAGGGGTTGCTGGATCTGTAGGATCTAACTTTGGAACTTGGGAATCTGGTTTATAGAACTCGACGATTCGGAGAGCGGCAGCTAGGATTCCTGTTTGTACGATTTCGAGCTTAATACCATCTGCGAGGTTGAGGTGGGGTTGACCTTCTGCCTTGCGGGCTGCGTCAACTTTCTGGAGGGCAATGTTGAGTTCGCGACGAATAGCTACCCATTCCATGGCTTTGAGGTTGTTGTGTTGGAAGAGGAGCATGAGGGGGGTAGAGCGGAGGAGAGAGGCATATTTTCTAAGAAGTTGGGATTTGCGGAACTCGGGAGGCTTGTAAGATGGTGGTTGGGTTGAGGGAAATCGGGATATGGGAGGAGACGCTCTGGTCATATGCTCGTGCGAGGCAGCCGGTGTAAATGCTGCTGCTGCGGTGGCATATTGTCGATTTCGGAGGGGAGTCCTTTTACATCGGAGGATGGAGGCTATTGCCTTTGAGGGAGTATGTATTCGCGGGGGCATTCTATGAATGTCAATTAGTATATATTATCAACAACACCATTTCTATAACACAATTGGCTGTACTCACCTGTAAAATAGACTTGTTGAACAAATCTATGCGGGCATACAATTTCGATGGACGCGCTTGAGAAATTCTAAAGAGGACTAGCGTCGTTTTATTTTAATGCCTCGAGTTTAAGGTCAACAATGAATTCGTCGAGGTGACTCAAAACCAAACACCTTTCTATAACCCGAGGACTACAGAAGTACAAAGAATTTTGAAAGAGCCTCTTAGGAAAAAACAACGTCTCCCTGGTAGTCGTTTTGAAATTTAAGAACCTTCAAAAAGCAATCATGGCTGCTCCAACAGAGCACAATGCATACGCACCTTCTGCTCAGGCCATTTCAATCACACCCCTACTCAAACGATTATGGCCTTCACCTGGAGATAATAATGTTACGGCTTCGGAAATTGCTTTAGCAATCTCACACATTTTCACGGATTCACTATCTCCAGTTCAAACCGGTGCATTACTCACGTGTTTGCACTTCACGGGATGGGATAGAAAAGCAGATGTTCTTGCTAAATGCGCGGAAGCTATGAGAGAAGCTGCATCGCCTGTTGACAAAGAAGCCTTAGACAAAGTTGTCGCGGCTATTGGAAGACCCGAAGGAAATTACAAAGGAGGCTTGGTGGGTTGTCATAGGCAATTATTTTGAAATCATTTTCTGATCCATCTCTAGTGCGATATTGTGGGTACTGGAGGAGATGCACATCACACTTTCAATATTTCGACTACATCCTCCATTTTAGCCTCATCCCTCTTACTTCTGAGTAAGCATGGAAACAGAGCCTCTACGTCTAAATCAGGATCAGCAGATCTTCTCACCTCTACGTTACCTACGGCACCAAACTTGTCGGCAGTGACACCTGACACTATCAACAAAGTTTACCAAAAGAGCAATTATGCTTTCCTCTTCGCACCAGTTTTCCATCCCGGCATGAAATATGTTGCTCCCATCCGAAAGGAGCTCGGTTGGAGAACAATTTTCAACCTCATGGGTCCCCTCGCCAATCCAGTCGAATGCAGCATTGAAGCCCGACTCTTGGGAGTTGCTCGACGAGATATCGGGCCTGTTTTTGCTGATGCTCTCAAGATGAGCGGTGCCAAAAAAGCCATGGTTGTTTGTGGAGAAGAAGACCTCGATGAGATCAGTTGTGCGGGACAGACATTTTGCTGGAGATTGGTAGATCATTCTACAGATGACTCTTCATCTTCTAACGATGTTGAGATTGAGAGCTTCACAATTTGTGCTGCTGACTTTGGACTCCCATCACATGACTTAAAGGATGTTTCACCAGGAAAGGAACCTCACGAGAATGCTGCAATTTTGATGAATCTACTCCAAAACAAACTTCCAGACAATGACCCAATTTTAGAATTTGTTCTCATGAACACCGCAGCATTGTTTGTCGTCTCTGGAATTTGTGATGCGGACACCAGTGATATGGGTCATGGGGATGACGGGAAAGTCATTACTGAGAGAGGTCCTGGTGGTGGTAGATGGAAGGAGGGTGTACGAAGAGCTAGATGGGCTGTCAAGAGTGGTGAAGCTTACAGACAATGGAGACAATTTGTGGATGTCAGCAACAGTTTCTAGGTCTGAAAGACAAAATTTGAAAAGATCAAGTCTATGATATAGACAACGATCTGGGGGTGAACTAATAGGTGCGCTGAGAATGGAAAAAACGTTATGGAAAAGTTCTTGATATCTACAACCATTCCGAACTTCGAAGGCATTCGACATGGATTCCAGTCGTTTTGGGACGGAAAATAGTGGGTCTAGAAGTGTGAAAATCGGTGATTAGCTTTCCCCCCCCCCATTTTGGAATGGTAATGTGACTCGGGCTTTGACCCTTGACGGCATTCCGAAAGGATCTCCAATCTCCATTATGAGTCTATGACATACGGCATCTACTAAACACTTTTTAGCTTCTCAGTCAAGAAAGCAGTCCAGTGATTGGGGGAAAATATCTCCTCTTATGGAAAAGTAGATAGGAAAGGGTAACTTCATTGCCTTTTTTAGTAATTAAATTGATGTAACCTTCCAAGTTGTTGACCTCCACGTTTGTCTCCCACTCCCCCACTCCGCCCCCCACCAAAAGTATCCTGCCAATGGCGATCCGAAGTCGCACTGATTCAATCTATTCCCAAGCTCAAGCTTTCTTTCTCAGATCTATGTAAATACCTGGCTGGTACTTCGTCTTCTTGACACCTCTTGCTTCAATCATAAACACAAAGTCTATTATCATATAAAAATCGATTATATGAGATATCTTCTTCCATACGTCCGGCAATCTAGAAACCTTATCGGTATCAATCTTCGTCCACTCATATCAGCACCGAGGGACATCTATCTACCCCACCACAACACATCCATATCTCACAACTTCCACCCCTCCAACCCTTTTTGTCGTACCCAAGTATCTTCTATCTTCACAATGAGTAAACCACAGATTCTTTTGCTTGGCGAGATTGACCAGTAAGCCACAATACACCTTCCCCTATTATAAAGTGTTTGCTAATCAAGTTATCTTTTCAAAAGTGCCAAAAATGAATGGAACGCACTTTCCAATATTGGTGAACTCATCGAACCCAAAGCCCGATCCCGTCAAGAATTCATAGAAGAGTGCAAAAATGGCGTTTACGATAAAGTGGTGGCTGCATACAGAACATTCACCAGTGTCGCTATCACAGGCTTGATTGACGAGGAATTGATCAGTGTGCTACCAAAGAGTTTGAAGTTCATTGCTCACAATGGTACGAAAATGATCTTTGGTTTTGGGGGGAGAGTATTGTATTTTAGGCTAATATTTAATTGTAGGAGCTGGATATGATCAGATCGATATAAGTGCCTGTACTGCGCGCGATATTCGAGTTTCGAATGTTCCAACTGCAGTGGATGATGCTACCGCCGATACCAACATGTTTCTTATTTTGGGAGCATTGAGAGGATTTAATACATGTTCGTTCCCAGTCTTCCTCAACTATAAAGTTATTTTCTAACAGACCACAGCAATGATGGCTTTACGAGCTGGTCACTGGAAGGGATCTCCAGCACCACCTCTAGGCCACGATCCTCAAGGAAAAGTCCTTGGTATCTTGGGAATGGGTGGTATTGGACGAAACCTCATGAAGAAGGCAACTGCTTTCGGCATGACATGTCAATATCACAACCGTTCAAAGCTTTCGGAAGAATTGAGCGGAGGTGCCAAATATGTTAGCTTCGATGAATTACTGGCTACCAGTGATGTTCTATCCTTAAATTTGCCTTTGAACGTAAGTTTTCCAACGCAACCCAGCTCAAAGGTTGGTTACTCAACTGACGGAATCATAGAAAAATACTCGTCACATCATTTCCACTGAAGAATTCAAGAAAATGAAGAAGGGTGTTGTTATCACCAACACAGCCAGAGGTGCAGTAATGAATGAAGATGCTCTGGTAGAAGCCCTCAAATCTGGACAGGTCTGGTCAGCAGGTCTTGATGTTTTCGAAGAGGAGCCAAAGGTTCACCCTGGATTGATTGATAACCCACATGTCATGTTGGTACCACATATGGGAACCGTAAGTCACCTAAACCCATCCCCCTCTTCTTTATATCGTTGCGCAGAGACTAATGTTTGTGTCATAGTGGACTATCGAGACCCAAGCCAAGATGGAGGTCTGGTGCATCGACAACGTACGAAGTGCGATCGAGAAGGGAACTTTGATGAGTCCAGTGGGAGAGCAAAAGGATATGTAAATTGGAGGTAAATCGGGTTATTTGGAATTTGGGGGGTTGATACCACTGAAATCTTACTTCAGAAGGTGTATCGGCTCCATATATTTGGCAGGGTCCATTGTAAATGCTACCGCTAGCTTCGTAGATCGATATCATAGCTTTCTATAAATAAATAGATAATATATCCATCTACAGCTTTATCAAACTCTTTCACTTCGTGTTTCTCTCACACACTTACCGGCTACACATAGCTCATCCCCATAAGCGAATCATATCCCTATTCTTCTTCAGGCAATACCTAGTAGTCATTCGCCATATCCATCATCTACACCCCTGAAAAGGAAGAAGCAAACAACCATTTCCCTCCGACAAAGTCAAAAAAAGTGCACAAAATAAACATGGCAAAAGAATGGTCAGAGAAGAAGAAGTTATAAGTCCGGAGTGCAAGAATTAAGTAACTGCGTCCACGCAAAGCCAATGGTACGGTCTCTCATGTTGACCATTCGCAAGAGTGACGAACTCGTTCCTGAGTATGGAGTTTGGCTATAGTAGGTATATGAATGGAGGTATGCAGTGGAGTGTGGCGGATATATATTTATGTGGGTATACGATATCTATTTGCACGCAAATTGGGCATATATATTTCTACCACGTTTACATATGACTGACTATATATATCACACATTCAAATCCGTTCACTCTCTAATCTGTCACCTACGTAGTTCATTCCGCTGCACACATATAAAAGATGATATACCGGATGAAAACATCTGATATATCATTCATTACCTAGGTAGGTATCATTCCGGTAGAATTTTGTAAATATATATTTCTCCATCCATCCATGAGAGACACGATTCATACAACCCGCAAACCATCCCATCGATCATGACTCCCCCCACCTCCCATCATCTATCTTAAGTTCGGCAGATGCTGCTGCTGTTACTCTATGTATCTCTCTCTTTGCATGAATAGACATACCCAAGTTGAAAATTTCTATGTTACAGATACCTACTTACCTACCTACTTACTTTCACCACATCAAAAGCATGGCTCTTCATGAAAGCTACTCCCTCTCCCCCCTCTCCCGCCTCTCCCGCCTCTCCCGCCTCTCCCCCTTCCCCCTTCCCCCCTTCCCCAAACCAATGATAGATATTACATCAACATAATACGTTCCTTCCAGAAAAGCAATCACAGCAGCATGCAGAATGTAGATATCTACCCACCTACCTAGTTAGTACACTTGATAATTGGAGACGGTTCTGCTGTATCCATAACATCTCATAAAATCTTATAACATAACATAACATAACATAACGATAAACAATCTTAGAATAAAAAATAAAAATAAAAACCCCCCAAACCACTATTAATAAGTCCATCATTCATTACCTACCTAACCACAAAATCATCCCTCCCAAGTAAAGAAACCAATGGCTGCCTCACTCGTAGTTCACCCCGAGTCATGTATCAAACCTACCCAGCACCCAACACCCAACACCCAACACCCCACATGACGAAACCTCAAATCCTTCGTACCCAAGTACCCAAGTACCAAGGGACTTATAAGACTTCTTGACCAACCAAACGCCGACCGACCCTCAGATACCAACCGCGCGATCCAATCCAATCCAATCCAAGTTTTCAATCAACCTGTGAAAATCCTACTCCATAATCTTTGACCCTACGCACTTGCTAATGAAATCTTGTCGGATTTCCAATTTTCCATGAATCAAAATCCAAACTCTATTCCATATGTATTCAAAATGTTTTATATATCAAAAAGGAGACGCAATCAATTTCACCACACTGTATGCAATGGTGCCCGTAATATCAAAATATTATCAAAAAATTATTTTCTAATGTGAGATCAATTCCGGACTAGGCTACCATGATCCTTCATCTAACTTCTGCTTTTTGTATACCATGCTGCACACAAGAGATGGCAAGAACCAGAATGTAGAAATGGATGACACCCGAGAAACGCACGCAAAAAAACATAAAGGAAGCCCCACGGAATCATAGCTAAAAAGAGATTCATAGCCATGGGAAGACGTAAGAGCTCAAATCATCATACAGTTACCACCCTTGCGCCTCTCATTGATGTGGACCGCTGAAGACACAAGAATAAGTTTGAGAGATGCACCAATGACCAATTCGGAGGAGCGGTGGAGATATGAACGTTTCGATTGGTTTTGTAGTATCTTGCAAACACAATCGTGGTATAGGGGTTGTGGATCGATGCCGTGCTTAGTTGTGGCCAGTCTTGCGGAGAGTCGTTGCGAGCCATTCCAATCCCTCGTAAAGACCATCTCCAGATGTAGCGCAAGTAGATTGAATGTACTATACAAATATTAGTGGGAATTCCATTACAATCAGCAATCACACGTACCCAAGCGCGTTGTCTCAAGCTGTGGAGGCCCAATTTATCTGTGATCTCTGCGGCGTTCATGGCATTCTATAAATCTCGGATTAGTCATCGTATCCAAATGTCGAGTTCCGATATACTGACTGGCAAATCTTGTTTGTTGGCAAAGACCAAAAGGATAGCATCTCTAAGCTCGTCCTCGTTCAACATTCTCTGCAATTCCTCACGAGCCTCAACCACACGATCACGATCGTTGCTGTCTACAACGAAAATGATACCTTGGGTATTTTGAAAGTAATGTCTCCACAGAGGTCTGATCTTGTCTTGTCCACCAACATCCCACACGGTAAATTGAATGTTCTTGTACTCGACAGTCTCGACGTTGAAACCTGTAAGAATCAAGTTAGTGGGGAGCTCGCACTCTGCCGATGATAAGAGAATCGATGAATGGGTACATACCGATGGTTGGGATAGTTGTGACAATTTCACCAAGCTTAAGCTTATACAGAATTGTAGTTTTACCGGCAGCATCCAAACCGACCATCAAGATTCTCATCTCCTTCTTTCCCCAGAGACGATCAAATAACTTCGAGAATGTCAAACCCATGATGGCGATTTATGGAGTGTGTATAGAGGGTGGATGTGGATTTGGTCTTTGCTTGAAAAATGATTCTAATCGGGAAGCACAGATATTAGCGACTGCGCGATAGATGCAAGTTGTTTATATGATCAATAGTAACTAAAGGACAGTTTCTTGGTGGAGCAACATGTCGGTGTGAGATCCTTGATCAAATAGAGATTAGGCTGCCGTTCTGGACAAAGGACACCTGGATTTGGCATCTTTCTGGAAGCTCTTTTGGATTGATTGTTGTATCGGTGAATGGGCAAACCACGCGCTGCGCCGTTGAAGAAGACTGCCACACTTTCAAGGGGCTACCAAGAAGGCTGCCCAGATTGATGAAGATATAAATGAGAAGGACGGCATCATACTTACAATATCCCTTATTACTGAGATCAATACAATGACCAAGTGGAGATGGAATTGAAGTTATTAGCGAGATGTTTTTGGATTGTCAAAAAGATGGGGTGTGCTTGGGAAGGTGTGGTGAGAAGGACAGCGGGCGGTTGATTCTCTGTTCTTTCGGGAAATTTGACGCTAAAGCGATTACTCTAGCCTATCATAGTCCCAAATGAGAAATGATGATTGTTGATCCGGATTTTTAAGGTTGTTCCTTATTCTTATTGACGATCTGGCAATAATAATCTTTGGTTTGATTTGGGTAATACCATACGAAAAGAATTTGAGAACTTTTGATAGTTACGGGATACTGTATAGATTGAAGAATCTACGAATAAGGAGAGAATACAGAACAAATCGATCATCTACGGTATCACTTCGATTGTGAATCAATAACTACATTCATTGTACAACAGAAATCATACGAAACTCGAAACTCCTCGAAAACTCGAAAACTCACCTCACTGCCGTTATTATTCATACAATCAAAATGCGATTCTCAAGTCCATCGGTTCTTTTGACTATCAGCAGTCTTCTCGGAGCTGTTGTTGCTCATAATATTCAACTGAGAGCTCACAGCAAAGAGTGCTTTCACGAACAACTTCACAAAGATGATAAAATGACCGTTACATTCCAAGTTGGAGATAGGGAGTTTGGCAGCGCTGGCAATCTGGATATTGACTTCTGGGTGAGTAAGGCGATTGCCCCGTTGGCACACATGGGTGTGCTTCTAGAGAATCCGGGGTACTGATTGAAATTGGAACTTAGATCCAAAATCCCGCCCAGGGATATGAGGCACATGAGAGAGCTGTAGCTAATGGAGATCACTCATTTACTGCCAACCACGATGGCAAACATATATACTGCTTCAGCAACGAGCATTGGTCGGCATCCACCAAGGATGTATCTTTCAATGTTCACGGCATTGTCTACGTACCCGAGTCAGAAGCTCCATCGGATCCTCTAGAGGCAGAAGGTACCTAAAGCATCTTTTACTTTCGAAACATCTGAAAATATTTGAAGCTTACAATCGATGATAGTTCGACAATTATCCGAACTCCTTGCTCAAGTGAAAGACGAACAATCATATATCGTTTTGCGCGAGAGAACCCATCGAAATACAGCAGAGAGCACAAATGGCAGAGTTAAGTGGTGGAGCATCTTCCAAATGGGAGTTCTAGTCGCCCAAGGTATCTTCCAGGTCTGGTGGTTGAAACGATTCTTTGAGGTAAAAAACCACAGTACCGAACGCTACGGCGTTTTGAGCCGGTAGCTGATTGACTTGCGTAGGTCAAACGCGTTGTTTAAGAGTACTCAACAAGCATATTTCGTTCGAGGCGCAACTTTGACAATCAATGGAGAGTGATATTGGGAAATTGGGAAAGCGATGTATTAACAGTGTTCGATTCGAATTTCCGACTGGGGCTTCTTGCATTTCATACGCGTTATTATGGGGCACTGGGCAGCTGGGCAGTGAGCATATCCCTTTTCTGGTTGTTCGACGGTTCTCCGTATAATGGCAACGCACAAGACGGGAAATAAGGACTCTTTTACACAGGATATCACACATCGAGATGACCAGTAGTGTCAGATGATCTATTACTAGACCCCACGGAATGCCAACTAATGTTTATCCAAACCAAAGCCCTACCGGCTGAATTGCAAGGCTATATGTGCATAAGTGCAGATGTCGACACACAAATCGTATTCGGATTCGTATTTTTGTACTACCTACGTCGCAACCCTATTCTCATCCATCAGTGTGAATACAACATAACGCCAAGCAACCAACGTGAACCGAGGGATACTTCAGCAACGTTTTTGTGTCTGGTTTCAGTATAAAAATATTCAATTTTACAAAGGTATCACCGTTCCATATATCAACATTGTGTAACCATACCATGCGTTTGAAATCTTTGACCAAAGTTATCTTGATAATGAGAGCTTACTCCTATGAAGTTTGAACTTCCCCCCTTGAGCTGAAGTGACAGAGCCGTGGTTCGGTTCTAATGGCCAGAATGTGTCGTATGTACTCCGTATGCACAGTAAGGGATGGTCAAGAATGGCTTGCATGGTTTTCATTCAAACAAACAAATCATTGGTTGTTTATAACCGACCCTGTCCCCAATCATCTCAAAGATTGTTCTTTTCTCGGAAACCTGACGAGCCGATGGAGAATCCTGACCAGATATATATTGAATTGATTTACAAGGAAAAGCGTAGGTTAGGTATCAAATTAGAATATATTATTTTCCTCCCGAGGTCACCGAGACCATAAAAGTGCTTGAGGATGCGAGTTTTCCCTTCATACCTCATTGACTCGAGTCAATGATACTTAATTGGGTGATAACCTCTCTTGCCCTCTTCCTCTCTACGATCATTTCAGTATTCTTACCATTTTGAAAGCTTTTGGCAATTAATCTAATATCAGATCAAGCAGCATCTAGACGTCTCTAGACAGTCCACGGGTATCCACAATAATATCAATCGCCGAATTAAGTTTGCGAATCGTTTCTGGGGTAAACCGACTTGTTGGGTCCACATCCCCCAATCATGTCAGAAGCTTCGGACAGACAGACGGAACAACCCGCTCAGCCTGTTGCGCCAACGTTGGAAACTACGAATCATTCAAACAACCATGGCGAGCATAAATCAACGTCTCGTCCCTCATCTCCCATACCTCAGGTAGCACCTACTCTTGGTGGTGTTGGGGACGTATATGAAGACAAGGAGAAGGCAGATGCCGCCGCTACATCGTCCAAACATCATCCAGTTGAGCCTCCTACGTATCATCAGCATAAACCTTCAGATACAGAGAAAGGCTCTCACATCGTTGCTGAAAATGCTTCTGCGGGAACGGGTGTCCCCATAGTTGAGAACGATGGAGTTGTTGGGGGGACGGAAGAATCAAGCGGGGAAGATGATGATGAGAGCCATTACATTTCTGGCGTACCACTAATTCTTTTGACTTTTGGTCTTTGCATGGCTACATTTACCGTGGCATTAGATAATACCAGTGAGTATTTACATTTAATATGACATCCAGCATACGGGGCATCGACACTTTGGCGCTGCTGGGTGTATTATTCCTGGTTGAACATTCAGTTGTTTCTCGGAAAGACTATCTACTATATAATTTCACCAATTACATCGACATATGCTATTCATTCATCAGCTTCATTGATAATAACTACAGAAGTATACTAATAGTCTCTAGTTATCGCCACAGCTATTCCAAAAATAACCACGGTCTTCAACTCTCTAGGCGATGTAGGATGGTATGGATCCTCCTACTTGCTCACAACAACCGCCCTTCAACCATCATTTGGACGTATATACACCTACTTTGATGTTAAGTGGACCTATATATCTGCTCTTGTTCTCTTCGAAATTGGATCTATTATCTGTGCCGCTGCGAAGAATTCAGTCATGCTTATTGTGGGGAGAGCAGTCGCAGGTGCTGGGGCTTCAGCCTTATTCTCTGGTGGTATGACAATTGTGAGTTAGCTTTAGAGTTAAGCCGTGATCTTGGATGCCATTATTGGTCTTTCTTATGACAAAGTTCACCTCGGTTAACTCTCGAGTAGATTGGTTTCACAGTGCCTTTGATTAAGCGACCATTATATATTGCTATGTTGTCATCGATGTTCGGTATTTCGAGCGTCGTTGGCCCTCTTCTAGGTGGTGCTCTGACTGATAAAGCCTCATGGCGATGGTGAGAACATTTAGCTTTTTGATTTTACACTTCCTGGCCCCAAAGTCCAATTTCAGTTTCGGCTTTTGTATCCTCTTCATCTATCCATACAGCTTTGATCCACCACTCTCCCTGAACCCCTCTTGGTAGCTACTTATTAACTCTTTTGTTTTGCAGGTGCTTTTGGATTAATCTTCCTTGTAAGTGTATTCGATTTTTTGAATTCGGTTCTTTGATGGAGCACTTGCCAATCCTTATCCCCCCACGCAGCTCCGAACTAAACAGAGCCGCGTACTCCTTTAACTTTCTTATAAGGCTGGAATATATCAATTTCAACCCCAAGTTTCCTATGTTGGACAACTGCTAACGCCCAACTCTTAAAGTCGGTGCAATTGCTATTGGGGCAGTAGCAGCATTCTTCAAGCCTCCTCCAAGAAAGATCTCCGGAATGACTGTCAAGCAGAGAATTATGGAAATTGATCTCGTCGGGGCTTTGTTCCTCATGGGAGCCATCATTTCTTTGCTTCTGGCTTTACAATGGGGTGGATCAAAATACCCTTGGCGCGATTCGAAAGTTTGGGGCTGCTTACTCGGGTTCGGTCTCCTAATCATAATCTTCATCGCCCAACAATTTCGTCGCGGTGAACGTGCCACCATCCCTCTCAGAATTTTCAGTCAACGAACTGTCTTTACTTGCTGTCTATTCTCTTGTTTCCTTTCCATGGGGCTCTACACACACATCTTTTACCTCCCCTTTTACTTCCAAGCCGTCAAGGGCACCACCGCAGAAGCTTCTGGCATCCGCACCATTCCATACCTCGGTTCCATGATCCTATCATCTATTTTAGCGGGCGCTGGAATCACCGTTCTCGGCTTCTATAAACCTTTCATGATTGCCGCTGGCGCAGTCTTCACTGTTGGTGCTGGATTCATCTACACGCTTCAAGTAAATTCCGACGCCGGTAGATGGGTGGGCTATCAATTAATCTGCGGCTTTGGTGCAGGTATAGGGGTACAAATCCCCTTTATCGCCGTTCAAGTCGTGCTCAGCACGAAAGATATGCCCAGTGGAAATGCCATCGCTATTTTCTTTAATTCTCTCGGCGGAGCCGTTTCTATCTCCATTGCTCAAAACGTTTTCAGCAACGGCCTCGTCAAATATATACCTCAATACGCACCGGAAGTTAATCCCGACCTCGTCTACAATGCTGGTGCAACGCATCTTCGAGAAGTCATCAATCCTGCTGATTTGGCGGGCGTATTACTAGCATATTCTAAAGCTTTAGATCAATCTTTTGTTTTGGCAATTGCGGTTGGTGGTATCGCGACGGTTTGTGCGTGTTTTGTGGAGTGGAAGAGTGTTAAGGGGAAGAAGATTAATCACGGGGCTGCGGCCGCTTAGAGGTTGGTGTTGGAGTGATACTATTTTCTTGATTATAATCAGGGATGTGGCGTTTATTTCGGGGGTATCTTTTCAAACTCGGGGCTGGGTTGGAGGTTACCTATGGATTGATGGTGTTTTGGAGAGAGATGTGATACATATGATAAATGGGATGAGAGGGGAGTTAAAAGGAAGGGGGGCGGGGATTCATGAATATACGTTTACATACCTACCTACATATACGTACATGGTAGAAAAAAACTTCAAAAATAGATAATTGCATTTCCCTATAGGATATGGGGTGACAGATACTGATAATTTCAAAGAGTAATTCAAGATGAAGAGGACGAGGACGAGGACAAGGAAGAGAAAGTAATTGCATAACAATGTCCAACCATCCAGGCTCCAGGTATGTATGGTACGGAGTAAGATTACAATCCAATGATTATTATCTAGAGTATCTAACTAGTTTTCAAATCACTGCTCCCATCTCATTTCAAAATTCCAAGTAATATAAGTGAATAGAGATCCTCTTTCGAAATAGAGGATAAGAAATAGGGTGGCAATGTCTAGTTTGAATACTGCACTTTTATTTTTAAGGAGCCAACTTGCGGTGGTTAGGTAGGTAGGTAGGTAGGTATCATGAACTGCAAAACTTCAAGACTCCATCCAGGAGCCACGCATACCTACATAAGCTAAGATTAAACAACACAAATACCTAAGGTAAGGTGGGTGGTAATTACCTAATTATAAGATAATGGAATCCAGGAATCAATCAATAAATAAATATTGGCTATGTATGGGTATGTACTGTAAGATTGCAATGTGCGATGCCCAATATCTACGTACCTCAATAGATACTGACTGATATGACCTATTTCCAACTCGCCGGACAACCTTAACCTATAAATTATAATCTAATAATCCCGAAAACACACGGGCTAATAAATGGTTAATCTTATCAAACAATGGAAATACAAACACTACAATAGTATCAAAATAAAATAATATCAAAGACCTCGGGGATGGAAGCTAATATCAATATTCATTTCCCGAATCCGAATCATTTCCCTATCCATGTATATAACATGACGTAACATCACTCTAATACTCCACTCTCCGCTCCACTCCACTCCATCTCATATATCCTCTCCTCTCCTCTCCTCTCTCCTCTCTCCTCCCTCCCCAAAATTTCCCAAAATCCCCCCTCAAAAAACCCCCCAAAAAAACCAAAAAAAAAACCAAAAAAAAAACCAAGCGTCAAATTGAAGGGAATTGAGCCCAACGGGGGGGTCGAACCCCCCAACCTTGTGATTGGAACTAGAACATCTTGCGATGGATAAGAGTCACACGCTCTACCGATTGAGCTAGCCGGGCGGCTTTGCTTGAATATTTGTTGTGGGAGGTGTGTTTGTTTGGGGATTTATTAGTTCTTAAAGTTTTTGGTGTGGGTTTGGTGAAAAATCTTTAAAGAGTTTGAGGAGTGGGTGGATAGTGGGTTGGTGCGTGGTGGGGCTGCTATGGTATGGATGGATGGATGAATGGATCATCTGGATTCTGGATCGAGGACCGAGGGAACGGGTGGGCTTGGCAGAGTGGGTAGGTTGGGGGGACCTTGTGGTCATGTTGTAACTTGTTGTTGGTGTTGATGGGTGGGTGGAATGGGGTATATACAAACATGATGATTTATTGATTGATTGATCAAGAGTATATATATAGGTAGATAACACATCTATAAAAAAACTCACCATAGCCACTTCAACTTTTTCCACGAAATAAAAGACCGCCGTATTGATGAGTACAGTACATAGAAGGTTGAAGATACCATAAACAACAACCTTACAACCATCAAATACTTTCCTAAAAGCGGACCAGCGGAGAAAACTCCTTCCACTTTTCCAAATCATATAAATAATAAATTACACCTCATCATTGTGGAGAGAAACATCGTGTTCTCTAATCTATGGCTAGAAATTTGGGGGTGCTAATATCCAGGAAGGTGACTTGATCAGAGTGTCTGGGTGTGATGTGAGCTACGGTAGCAGTTAGTACCTACCTACCTAGTTCGTAGCGAACCCGAGTGCCGATCATAAAGGTGAATGGAAATGGAAATATGAAGGATGAACTCCAGAGTCAAGAATCACGCAAGACATATTCACAGAGAAGCATGAAGCTGGATACCTCTCTTTGCTTGTGATGATATCTTGTCGAAAGACTAGCTATGTGGCGAGATGTGCTCGGGTATGGTATACGATTAATAGTAGAGACACACACAAATGTACATAGTTGGATTGGGATTATAGTAAATCCAACAGCCAAGTAGTCCAACTCTGTGCCGTAAGGAAACTGAAACTGGAGTTGAAAAGGGCGTTGAGAATTCTCAGAAGCTACTTTGCCCTTTGATGCCACTACATGGGAGTTGAAATTTGGTATTTGCAACATCATATCAGTATTGGTAAGTAATTCAATTCACAGATCGACTTCTTCTACCGAAACTGCAAGCGACACAGCAAGTTGGAATAATAAGTATATAAAAAGTACATTCCAACTCCAACTTATATGATGTGATACCTATCAACATCTCAACGCACAACTTCCAAGACATGAATACATATTTCCACCTTTCATATCCGTATAAATCAACAGAGATCCAGACGAATGAAGCAAGAACAGAAGGTGCGGAGGTGATTCCCGAATCCATATAGATATTTGAGAGCATTGGAATGATGGATTTACAACGTTGTATTCAAATGTATGTTTTCTCAGCACTGGAAAAGAAATATACAGCAGGAATGATACGTAAGTGCGGTCCAATTTAGCCCAATCATTCTCCACGAAATGCGATTTCCATGGTGTGATATGCGTCATATGTAGTCCATCGAAAATTTTGATATCTGGGGGCTGAAGAAATGAGCTCGAGAAAAACGCAGTCAAAGAAAGTATTGGGATACACACCGCACTCGGCATCGACATCTGGTCTGATGAATTGCCACTGTCCAATTAAGGTATACAAATGATATCTAAAGGCGCAGACGCCGTTGGCGGTTGTGTACATTTACTTAGTGACGGGCTGATATGCATCAAGGGCCTTCAACCGAGTAGACACAAGCAGGGCAAGGAACCAACCGTCTAGTTTCGCCTGAAGTGACCACTGTTGATAGAATGAGATGCATTTGCGAGCCATCCAGTAGTATATCCAATCTTGAGTTGGCCGTTCTGCGTTAACTTTAACGAAACTCCGCATTATGATTAACGACAGTTCAACTTTCAATCCATATTCCCATACCACTATTTGGGAACGCCCAGACACGGATCATGGAGAGTGTGTTCTCCAGCCGACAATATTTGAATCTCACCAGTGTGTATTACATAGCATATCAACTGAATGCGCGGGGGTCTCGGTAGATTTCCCATTCGATGGCTGTCAAACTTTGCCGCCACCATAAGAGTTTTAGTTTCCTTATTCAGGGTATTAGACCATGATATTTGTATGACAATAATAATTAATCATTGCATCATGTTCAATTGATGTCAACGCCGCCAACGTTCTTTTCAACTGGCAAAATTATGCAACTTGCAAGAATAATAGGCAAAACATCTCGGGTAGTAATCTCGTACGATGATTTGAAAATCGCCAATCTGCAATGGTGCAGGCATCCATGATTCCTCGAAGATAAACGGTCTCTTTCCATTCCGTTTGGATAGAAGATATTCTATCATGATATAACACGAATGGGCGCTGACGGCCAAGAAAAGGTGGCCAGCGTATGGCCTATTACATTAGTTGAATTTCATTTGAAGGGTTTCAAACTAGGGAATTTTGCAGCCCCTTTCCTCAAGATGCTGCAGTCAGCATGACGTGCATGGATGGCCTAGCTCTCTGAATAATCCATTCGAAGAATTTTGTATCCCCAAGCCTCTGTGTAACGGATCTGTGAACTTGGGTAAAGCATCTCAGATACCAGTGCCTAATTTATTGACTGTCGTGTTCAGAACGGCTCACATCTCACTAGGTATCTGTACTTTTTCGAGAAGTGCTCCTTGAATGGTGAGGGCAAAATACGAAGGTTTGTGGCCTGACAACCATAATTATAGCAAATCTTCTTCTGAATGCCTTATGATGAAGTGCTGCACCACTGTAACAAGACTCTAACGTGAGATTAGCACTCGGTGAAATATCAAAGAATTCCAAAACCAAGTCGAATGCAATCCGCTGTGATTACTTTGAGGGGTTGTTGAGATTTTGCGTCATGTGCAAAACTTTCTGTTATCAATATGGACGACAGCCAGAGCACTCACATCAACCCATCAGTCATTGCCTGTCTGGTGATTTTTGGGGTTGGGCGAGTCGTATCTCCAGTATTCATCTTCAGGAATAATGGAATTTTAATATTGATTTTAGTGTTGTTATTGCAAGCGTGCTGCGTATATATTTCATACTAAAAATGAATACCATGGACATGACATGTAAGGAAAGTATTGTACAGCAATGAACTATACTGACAGTTTGCAAGGGAGCTATATCGGCGTTGGTCTCTGGAGTGCAGTTGAAATAGATGTAGCAGTCATCAGTGGATGTTTACCAACGCTTCGTCCCGTAATAATCTATCTTGTACCATCGATTTTCAGGAATACACAGCCCTCGAAAGGATGGAAAGAGCCATCCAGGCAACCCGATCTAAAAGGCGAAGATTTACATCGTCTGCCTGAATATGCTATGCAAACCATGGAAAGAGAAAATCGGACTTCTTAGACTGTCATTCGCGCCGAGGGAAGATAAATGTACGGACTGGAGGGCATTTAGACATCTGAAATATTAGCAGTACCAACCCATTTTACAAGATTTGAGAATAGAAGATAATCGGTGGGCAGGAAACTGAATCTTTACCTCAACTTTTTAACCAAGTGAAAGGTATACAACGGGATGAGATGACGGAAATGTCTTATGGTTGTTGTGTTTGAGAGGAAGAGAATGATCCTGTACCTAACAAGCCTTGATAATCACCCCAATGTCATAAATCATGATTCTCAAGATCAACCCCCTCACGTGAAACATTCGTAGAGAGTATAGTAGTTGAATGGTCTATCGCCCGATAAAAATTTGGACCATGACCACAGCAATTGTAATCGAGGAAATCCATCTTTGGTATAATTGAATGTAAATAACAAAACAAATCTCATACGAGTGGGTTGAACGGGTCGTATTTCAAAGATTTCCCTGGGAATTGCGTTAACGTGCGAAATATTTTTCGAGGCAACTTTGCCTTCGCCTTGAACAAAGGAGGAAGGAACGAGGAGGGGTACTAGTTTCCCAACCAAGTAGCTTCTAACGCCATATTAGCGTGAAAACAGATTACAGGTTTCTTGAATTCCAAAAAAAATCAACCTTCATTTTCCTTCATCAATGCCTACTAAATATGTATGCTGCAGTATGCATCTTAGAATTGAGAAGTCCGGGTCTTTCAAATGTCTTTTTATATTCACCCTTCATTATACAATCAAGCGATTGGTATTGTTGCGATGAAAATATGAATTGTGCTTGCTCTCTAGCATCGACATTCAAAATTCTCTCTTTCTTTCTTTCATTCAAAGAACATTGTGTAAAAAGGTTGCCATTTTCTGTGTTATATATTTGCAGATTGCTTTCGAAATGTCTGAGATACTCATCAAATTTGAGGATAGTTTGCCTCTAAGTGCAAGATGGAAGTTTGAGACTTATGTTACACTTCATTTATATCGCCAATGGAAAAAATGAGAAACCTTAAGAAGGAGAACACGGAGAGTTTTCTGTGTTTGTAAGGATGAAAAGATGACTTTGATGGTTATGATACGTGTATATGGGAATTGAACATGTTTTGAAAACTCCTCTCATCTCAATATTTATTTTCTGCACTTGCACCGGAAAGGTGAATACCAGAATCAAAGTCCCCCCACGAAATACACAACAGACGCAAGCACACTTGTACAGCCATTGAATTCCAACTTTCATCTCGAATATCAGTTTTATAAATCTATATTGGTCTTGATTCTTGATCTCAATCTCATATGCTGCATTGCCGAGCATCGGCAGACGTGGCAAATTGGTAATGTATCCACATATCCAGCAACACAACGTTTGATCTTACGGGAAGTAGTGTTTTGCATACAAGACCTACAGACCGAGTACTAGAGTATCCATCTGATTTG
This sequence comes from Ciborinia camelliae, assembly GCA_025890175.1. Classification (NCBI taxonomy): domain Eukaryota; kingdom Fungi; phylum Ascomycota; class Leotiomycetes; order Helotiales; family Sclerotiniaceae; genus Ciborinia; species Ciborinia camelliae. Next base: position 1,942,599 of record JANPYM010000008.1, read on the forward strand.
GTACCTACTTGCTGTCAAAGTCAAAGTCATACTCATCTGTTGTTTGATGCAGGGACTCGAGATCATGTTTCATAGCAGGATGGATCATATCCAATGAATTTTCTCCGAGTAAGACTCAGTAAGCAGAATTTTAATCCGTCGGGTTCCTTCATTATGATTGTGTGAACATTCTTTTCCGGGGTAGAAGGATTTTCAAGGCTTGAAGTCTTTCGTTTCTCAACCCTCAAAATAGAGTAGGCTTATTTAAAAGTTTAAGCATGTATTGACTGACGACTTCTAGATTTGCTTGCTTGTGATAACGCCATCGATTCAGTATCGGTGTGAAATCTTGTGGGGTATCAAAGTGTCAAAAGAGTGGATTAGGAAGGTGACAGAGTGCTGGGTAGAGTGAATATTCCTATTCGGTGAGCTTCATTTTATCATATCTTCATTATGATAAACCTCACCTAGGGTCCTAGACTACTATGTACACTCCTCCACCAGAGTCCATCGAAACCTGAATGGGACGACAATTGCATATATAGTAAATTCATTATGGGTTCTTCACTGGATTTCAAGATTCACTTAGATGAATCTAATGAATCTAGACAACATTTTAGAAAGCTTTGGTACAAGACTGCTCATGACTGGCGGCGTGGTCACTGGCTGGCTGGTCTCGTTAACCGCCTGCCCGGCGCCCTTTGATATCAAAGCCCAAATCTTATCGATCTATGCTTATCGCTTGATTGTTGCCCCGCTAGCAATGGAAGTAAACACAACTCCAGCTACTTTTACTTTACCGAATAGCTGCAGGTACTGATGTGGTACATCAATATGTACCTCCAGCTACATATGATATGATAGACCATTCTTTAAAGATTGACTATTCACCAATCAATCCACAATTCATACCCATTTCCTTACCAAAAAAACTCAAGAGGAAATTCATAATTACTTTTACTCATCTGAATCAAGATCCATTCAACGTACTCTACGTACGATCGAAAATTCGAATCAAGAAAATTCGCCTGGGTTGAAAAATTTGGGTGGTTGGGAAAACGGGCAACTCCATTCCCAGCCCAGGTATTTTTTTTATTTAGAGCCAAAATTCAGCCATCGACATTTTGAATAAGTCGTATTCCCACCCACACACACAGTTTGGTCTGGTTTCTCTTCTTTTCCATTCCTCAAAGAAAAAACTTCCATTCCAGAGATACGATTCTTAATTTGTTTCACCCATATCGATATTTTGTATCGATAAGAAATTTGGAAGCCATTTACATTCGTTTGGACTCTGGAGAGAGACGACTTTGTGATTAGAGAAGAGTAGTTCGAAGGAAAGTGGGGTGAGGATCTGGATTGGCCGTTTATCATTGAACTATTTTACTTCACACCGCTGCTGCATGTGAAGAAGTCATTCAGTACCTGAAGATATTTTCGCTGGAGAAAAGAGAAAGAAAGCAGTGTCAACAGTCTGAGAGGTTGATTTGACAGTACATACGATTTTTCTACTGTATAATCTTTTTACGAGTCAATTCTTTCTGCCTACGACCTAACCACGACATTCATATACATATCTTCGACTCATCTTCGACTCCACTCATCATACCAATTATATCACCTACCTATCAACCGACAAAATGCGACTCTCCCAAGCACCACCACAACTCCTCTCATTCCTCCTCCTCACACTCTCCCATTCCTTGCCCGTATCCGCAGGACCATTCCCTAAAGATGATATCCACGATCTGGGATTCTCCTACCTCATGGACCGTTCCTGCGCTTCCTACTGCGGCGCTGACAACCAATACTGTTGTACCAGTGGACAAGCCTGTTACACCTCTTCGGGAGACATAGCCTACTGTTCCGCCTCCACCACTGGTAGCGGAGGCTACGCAGTCTATACCACCACATACACACAAACCGATTTGTTAGTGGGAACTAGTACATACAGTTCCTACTACGCGGCCACCACTTCCGCCGCCGCTATCTGTGATACTAGTTTGGGGCAAACATCGTGCGGCACCATTTGTTGCGCCAGTGATCAAATGTGTGAATATAGCGGACAATGTACAGCGAGAACCTCGTCATGGATATATACAGCTACGTCGGGAACATATTCCGCACCATTGCGTCCCACGAGCGGAGCTTCTACCTCCACATCTACAAAGTCAGCAACGACAACTGAACCTTTTATCCCCCCTGCCACGGCGAGTGGAAGTACACTTCCGCTTACAGGTGAGAGCTCGAATAATCTGAGTGGGGGCGCTATTGCTGGCATTGTTATTGGAGCCCTTGCTGGTGTGATTCTCCTTCTGCTATTGTGTTTCTGTTGTATAGTCAAAGGACTCTGGGACAGCGTTGTCGCGATTTTCCTAGGGAAACCGCGTCGCGAGGGTGGTATGCGAACTGAGCGTATCGAAACCGTAGAACGCTATTCCCGTCATGGATCTGCAGTTGGTGGCGCAGCCGCTGCTGCTGCTGCTCGCAGAGAACGCACGGGGTGGTTTGGAGGCGCGCGACCTGACAGACCGGCGAGAGTCATTGAGACGAGAAAGAAGAAGAGTAGTGGTATGGGAGGATTAGGAGCCTTGGGTGCGGGGCTTGTGGGGCTTGCGGTTGTACTGGGACTCAAGAGGAGGGAGGAAGATAGGAGGGGTGAGAAGATGAGGCCCGGAGCTACAGCAACCGTGACGGATATTAGCAGTACTTATTATACGGATAGTTATACGGGTACTAGTCTTAGTGAGTATTTCCACTTCCAAACCCTTTTTTTTTGGACATTTCAAAAAAAGGCAATGAAGACGATGACTAACCATTCGGATTTTAGGTTCAGAAAGCTCGGATAGGAGAACGAGGGATACAAGGAGAGATAGGAGATAATCTTAATCTTAATCCTCGACCAAAGATCTTTGGATATTTTCTTCTCTTCATCTCATAATGGATCTCATAAATCCATGAGGCAAGATGAGATGAGATGAGATGATGTGGATACACACGTCCCAAAACAAACCCAAAAACACCAACACACAAATATAAACGACGTCCCATTACATACAATATTTCCTCGGCATTAGCGATTTGCATCATTTCTCTGGCGTTATTTGTTTATATTTTATTTTATTTGCCCCAAATCTCTTCTTCAACGATGAAGGGGGGGAGGAGATGGGCTGAGATTAGAAATGGAGTGGGAATACTGATTGATGATCGCTACGATCAGAACTATACCAATTTGAGCGCCTATGTATATGCACCGAAAGAAGGAGAGCGAGCGGTGGTTGGTTGGTTGCGTCACAGAATTGGGGTGCTTTTTTGTATTTTTATGAGGCATGAGGAATGGGGCAATGGATGGATGGATGGACGGATGGATGGATGGGTATAATGTGTGATGAGCGGAAATGGGCTTGGATGGTTTTGGGGGGATGCGGATGGAAAAGGGGGGGGGGGGGGCTGGATATGAAAAAGGATGAATCAATCAATGTGATGCGATGCTGGAGGTATATACATACATACATGGATGGGATTGATGTATATGCTAGGTAGGCCGTTACGTTACGTTACGTTATGTTATATGAATGAAAATGAAAATGAAAATTAACATGTTTATATAAGCCCACCAACTTCACAACTTCATTCTAATCCAATACTCAACTCACTCAACCCAATATTCAAACGCAAATAGAAAACGCGGTTTGTGAACAAACTACCTCCTTTCATTATCAATATCTATAATAGATAGCTATCAATCCATCCCCCGAAGATAAATGACGCTCCGCTGGCCCTCCGGGGGCCACTGCTGTGGTGGCAGACTATTTATTATTTATTTATTTATTACCTTGCTTGAGGGAAAGATGAGGGAAAATTTGTACGTTTGTATGTATATATATATATATGTATTATGGATTTCAAAACTCCCTTAGTTGTGCATGGAGATAGAATAGACTCCTGTATAATACTTTCTGGATTTGGGCTCGGTATGCTTCTCCCTCCCCCCAAAATAAATAAATAAAACAATAAATAAATAAATAAATCCATAACCAGTAAAGAAACCCCATACACTATATATCATACATCAGATAGTATGACCTATTATATACATACATATACATATATACATATATACATACATATATACATATATACATACATACATACATATATACATACATACATATATATATACATACATATATACATATATACATACATACATATATATATACATATATACATATATACATACATACATACATACATACATATATATATACATACATACATACATACATACATACATATATATATACATACATACATACATATATACATACATATATACATACATACGTACTCAACCCAACACAACCCAACTCGACACAAGACAAGATAAGACAAGACCAGACCAGAAAAACAAGGGGAATAATAACAATAATAATAATAATAATCATCATCAACATCAACATCATCATATCTTAAATAAAGAGCAAAGAGCAAATAACCATAAAAAAGGAGGCAGGTCATATTACAGCAAGGAAAGAAATTAGAAATGTGAGATTCAATCCATCAACCAACCAACCAACCAACCCGTGGACCAACCAACCAACCAATCGATAGCAACCTTGGCAGACAACCATTGCAGACTTGGCAAATTGTCAACATCAACATCGATCGATCAAGATTCAAAAAAACGGGGCATGAAAAAAATCACCGGACGCTTAACGCTTAAGATTCACGGCCCCCAAAGCCGGGTGTGGAAATCATAGTATTATCTCGCAACAGACTATCTATCTAACCCAGGAGTGAAAAACAACGCCGTGCAATGATGCATGCCATCAAGAGACCGCCCCTTACTCAACGCCAAAGTTACTCCGAACAGCCACGCCAAATCTCTCAATCGCTTCCGTCATCTTTTCCTCCGATGCAGCCGCGAATGTGGCGCGGAAAAACATATCGACGGGGACAAATCCACTCTTTTCCGCCGTGAACCAACTACCCGGGCAAATGAGAACACCTTCATCGATACCGGCGAGGAATATTTCTTGTTCAATATCTTCGATGGCCTTAGTTTTGGCAGCTGGGTGTTTGTGCCAGTCTACTTGGAGCCAGAGCTGATTTATGTTAGTGAAGTTTCAACTTGATGAGATCCTTGAGATACTTACGAACATGCCTGCAGTTGGTGGATTCCAACTTACGATATCCTTTGGCAAGTATTTTTCACATGCAGCAAGGATAACGTTTCGGCGCTTGGTATATTCCAATCGAAGATTGATAAGCCATTGAAGGTAACCACCATGTCCCCAGCTTTCATCAAGAAGTTTATAAAGAACCAGTTGGGAGATTCCACTAGGGTTCTGGTTAGAGTTCTCGTTGGATCTAACGAATCTCTCAACAATTTGTTCCGAAGCGGTAATCCATCCTACTCTAGTACCGGGTGCAATAACTTTAGAGAAAGAATCCATTCGCATAACTCTTCCATCAGTATCCATGCTTAGGTAAGTTGGAATGAGAGCCTTGAGGAACTCCTCATTGTTGGCTGGTGGTGGAACATCAGGAGCATCTGGTCCTGTATATGGTTGCATTTGAAGGAAATAGTAAGGCTCATCTTCTATGATGTATAAATCATGCTTTTGAGCGACCTTGTAGATTGCATGTCGTCTCTTGATACCTTGTGTTGCACCGGTTGGGTTTTGTCCGGAAGGCACAGTGTAAAGAACGAATGGTTTTCTAGCCCCTCTTGCTTTTTCATCCCAGTTGCTCAAAAGTTCATCTAAAGGTTCTGGTAGGAGTCCTTCAGCATCCATCTTGACACCCAAGAATTTTATACCAAGAGGAGCTGCAGTTTCGACAGCAGAAGCAAAAGTATATTCTTCAGATAACACATAGTCACCCCTTTCACAGAAAATGCGATATGTCTGCTCCAAAGCTGAGGTACTTCCTACAGTAAGAGTACAACCCCAATCTGCGTAAGGTGGATTGCAAACGATTTCGGTATGCTCTGTCACCCATCGAAGCATTTGTGCAGATCCTGTACCCTGTCCATAGTTGAGTGCGATGGACAAATCATATGCTCCTTTGCCTTCGGATACATCATATTTCCCTGCGGTTATGATAGTTCCAGATTCCTTTGTTTTTTCTTCCGAGAAGTGGGGTACTGTAGGAACCTTGATCGATAATTCTTCGATTGGGAAATAGTTGGGACATGGTAAACCTCCACCAAGAGAAATCATTCCAGGGGCTTTCAAGTATTGGGCGGAAGCCTTCAAGTTCGATGGCTTTCTTGATCTACTCTCGAGAGAGATGCGGTCTACAAGTCATTTAGTGAAGGCATATAATGGGATTCAAAGAATAACTTACGATCAAATCTTTTTGCTTTTGGTTTCCATGTTGACTATGACTCATTAGATATGACCATCTCTCCCAGGTGAAATATACTAACAGGACTTTTGAAATGATCACTGGTAGTGAACGCTGCAACACCTGCAGTAAATTGACCAGCCTTTGCACGTCTTGCAGAAACTCCATTGACAGTGAGTGGATCGGGAATGATGATGGATTCGGTATCAAGTACGCCCTCGACATCAATTGCAGTTGGAGGTGCCATTTTCTCTTATCTGACTTGTAGAAGAAGGAAAAGAAGTACGCAGAGAGAGAGAGAGAGAGGTAAAAAGACAGAATCTCTAAGAAAGACAGAGAAGAACGGTGAGCTTAAACTTGATGCGACTTCCCGTTGTTGAATATGTAGTTTGCATGGGTTGAGACAACAGCTGTTCAACGAAGGGCGGATCTGGGGAATTTGGAAAACTTAACTTACAAGAAAAGCATGTGGAGACGAAAGAAAAAATAATGTGACTCAGTCGACTACCATCTGGATTTGATGAAGATGATAGAAATTATCATGTAATCATAAAGATCATGAAGTAATATGGTCCACCTTCACGAACAGTTAAAATGTATTTGGAGGGGAGAAATCATAAAAAAAATGGACAAATGCCGGTATCGCATATATGTGAGGAAAGGTTTAAAAGAACCCTTATCGCGATAGAAAACGCAGATAACCGTAGATAAGCGATATGACCTTGCCCTTAATAGATTAGCCTGAACGGGTCAAATCCATCTGGTGCGTGCAACACCTGGGCATGATTGAATGAAACCCGTGTGAACGAATGAGGTAAGAAGAACCTTGATGGAGGATGGAGGGAGGATGGATGGATGGATGGAGGATTGAGGATGGAGGGGATGGATCATGGATGGGATCATGAATGGAGGGGATGGATCATGGATGGAGGGGTATCACAAAGATTAATTAAAATGTGACCCTCAAAACCGTCGAGTATACGAGTTAATAGGTAATAATATATTATATTATTGAATTGAAAATATCAACCAATAATGGATCTTCAATTTTACCAAGGTTGTTTGATTCGTTGACCGGCTGCCTGGTAAGGGTAAGGGGAAGAAAAGGCTTCATCTATTCTCTATCTTGGTAGTACTAGTAGGTAATGTTATATCATGTTATGAATGGTTCTGTATATATTCCGATTAGACAATTTTCGAGGTTATTCGGAGTATTATGAGGCTTATATATATGTATTTTGAATCCGATAACTAAAAGTCTCTATCTAGATATTATTCAGTTGATCAGTACTTCCCTGGGTAATGATATATTCATAACTTTGAAGTATCATTTTCGAATCAGATAGCTACCTACTACCTACAAGTATTACCTAAGTAAGTACTTATCCAGATAACCACACATTCAAAGCACAATAATTATAACCTAGAAAAGGGAATATTGAGGTCATTACCCAATAAAAATTTCAATTATTCACCTACTCCATACAGCAGAACCTCTATATAAGGATGTTTTTTTTAGTGCCAAAATTTAGGATACTAAAGAGGTATCCTCTTATAGAGGTTCCGGCTAATCCCGGTGGGGTAGCATTTTGGCCCAAATATATACCGACCAATTCCGATCGGGCATAAATTCAATATAATTTTCATAAATTCAGTATAATTTTCATAAATATTTTATACTTAAAAAAAAATCCTTATAAATAGGTTAGATTTTAATTTTGGGACCCAGAAATTTCAAGGATATTCCTAATAGAGAGGATATAGGGATATTAACATTTTTTATACCTAAAATCCAACGGGACCCAAAATTTAATCCTAATAGAGAGGTTATCCTTATATAGAGGATCCTTATATAGAGGTTCTGCTGTACTGATATGCTAGAAAAATGATGATCTTTTCCAACATCAAGAAAAGGATCCCGGCCCCCGTAACTGAACTGCACATGATTTCCCTTCCACAAAGGAAGGAAGAAACCACCAGATCGAACTCTAAGATCCAAAAAAAAAAACAAAAGCAAAAAAAAATGCCAAAAAGGAAGCTGTTTTGTAGGGGATTGAGCCCAACGCGGGGGTCGAACCCGCAACCTTGTGATGGACCAGAAGATCTTGCAATCATAAGAGTCACACGCTCTACCGATTGAGCTAGCCGGGCAGGCTGTTTGCTTCATTTGTTGAGGTGGTCTACAATATTTGACACTACATTAGAGGTCTTTAGCAAAATTTCTTAAGTTTCTTAAGTTGCTAGCTATGCCTAAAATGGATTTTGTAGAGATTTTGTGGATCGAACTGACCATTCAAAGCTTTTGAAATCGATTAATAATCAAGATCCAATTAAATTTCGCTTAGTTTTAACGTTACGCATTGTTGCTTTTTTCATAATTTTCATAAAAATTGCAAGGGTTAATTGGATCCACAAAAAGATAGCAACATAAGAAACGGTCTTGACAACTTGTCAAGGCCGTTTCTTACGTTGCTATCTCCCAAATAGGCAAGCTACTTTCCCAAAAGGGTTTAACTCAAAGCTTGGACTTTCGGTTAAAATTTAAACTTTTGAAAGCTATGCCTATTTAAATTTAGCTTCGAAAATCTATACCTATTTGGGGGCCACTAGAGTTAGCTAGCTTAGAAAATCTAAGAAATTTTGCTAAATCCCTCTATTGATCTGACAAAGATTTGACTTGGTGCGTTTGTGGAACCCCGCTCTATGTAAGGTTAAGCGAACCCGTTATTTTATGGTACCCGACTTACTAGGTAGGTAGTAGGTAACATTCCAAACCTTCAAACTTCAAACTTTCTTTTAAATATAAATACACAGAACAGTGAAATGTTTTCAAAATGTAATAAGTTTTATTTCTGTCGATTTAGAATCCACGTCTTTACTTTAAGTTACTTTCCAATCTAATTCGAATCCTGCGTCGAAGTGCTTGTACACATAGGTACAAATTTTGCTCACACTTTCCCGGGGTTAACGCAACCCCGCGGACATACATTTTCGTAATTAAAGGGCTTTCTTGTTCAAATGTTACCTTAGGAAGCATTAAAATAATCATTTCCACATTCTAAATGTCGGCGATGTTCCAATGCTTCAAAGTATCGCTATTCATGGTTGATTTTATGACTGATGAACAGACTTGGATATATACACAAACCCTAATGATACTCAGATCCTCATGTTTTTCGATGTCTCAAATTGTATTGACGTTGAGCACGCGACCAATCTTGCCAAAGTACTTTGCGGCATTTGACGTGCGCCGGGTGCTATATAAAATACAAATCTCAAAGGCCCCAGTAGGGCAATGCATAATTTCAAAAGGGCCTTTGATTCTTCCCATCTTGGCCAGTCTGGATCTCTTCAATGGCTCAATTTCAATTGAGTCATTCCGGGGCTTAATCGATACAACCGTCGCAGTACATACCGCGTCTGGGGGAAACCTTTGCCAGTTATGACCATTTTTCGCATGTTTATATCTTTGTGCTCCTTTGTATGTTACTCGCTCTACCCATTTCGATCTCCAGTCAACACGCATCCATGGGCTTAAACGTGCCGTGCCTAGTGGTCCACACATACATCCCATTCTACTGAATGGCAAATTCATTTTGATTACTCGGAAACATTCCCTTGTGCTTTACCTGGTACTACAGTACTGTACTCGGGGTTTTGCCAAGGCGTGATCCTTTTCTCTATCCGAAGGATGGGGGATGTGTTACTCGAAGAGTTGATGGGCTGAGCATACAGAGTTCTTTGAATGATACTCGCTTTGTAAAAAGCACTTTCTTCTGAGGATGTCCTCGGAGTATCTATTCCGGGACGTGAGAATCCGCTATATTTTCAGATACTTTGACAGCATGAACACCAGACTTCAGCCGTCAGCTGGATTTTGTAGACTCTCGCCAGACGATTGGATCTTATATCCTAATATGCATCTTTGGATCAAGTCTAGCATAGAGAATGAACTTGTCCAATTCTAAGCTTGAATAACGAAATTATATCTTCAAGATCATTGATATCGGCCTAGATTGCTCCATCAACTACCATGGAGTTACAGCGGCTTGTATTTATGCATTTTTCAAATAGAAAACCACTGAATTGTGATCATAGAGATCAGAAACATAAATATCCTGTCAGTCTCATCTATTATGTAGAATTCAAAAACCATCGCAATCTCTTCTTTTCCTTCACTTCACTTCCACACAGATAATAGATTACAACGAGCAAGAATCTTGACATTATACATTGATAAACATGATGTCGCAGAATTGGCGCTCTTGCCTAATAGCGTTTGCTCTTTGCCATCACAACCTCTCCTTTACTTACCTACTCAGGCTTCTAATATTTTGAGTGTTGTCTCTCTCAGCATTATGGATAACCAACCATCATCACAAGCACTCAGGTAAGGTAAAGTAGTTTCTGAAGATTCATCATTGTTATCTCCTCTTGAAGGTCATCATTTATTCTGCTGCCACGCTATCGACTAATGGTAGGATTACTTTGATATGCACAAGAGCTGGAACTTATAGTATTGGAACGAGTGCAGCGGCTGTCTCAATGCTCACAACTATTCCATGGACAGCACGGGCAGTGATTTACGAGTATTGCCATTTTCCACCTTTGAGCTTTTACTTGCGTTTCGTGTCCACGTCTTGTCGCGGTCGAAAAGTGCTATCTTGATTATTGTGACATCAGTGTTAATTTACGAATTCCTTCAAGCGGGACCACCGGCACCTTAATTGCTAGTTCAACCAACAGGTATAAATATCGAGATTGGGTATCTAGAGTTAATTTTCATAACCATTAAGGCTCTATCTTCTTATGCTACAGGATATATATACATCGACTATCCCGGCTAATTTACTTCATGTTGGAACTGTCATTGTTAGGTCCCCAATTCTTTATGTGGCTTTGATCATTTATCTCGATGATGGATCATCAGCTTATACTTCAAATATTGATGGTGTCATTTTCGACGCTTTCTCTGACTTAGGTACTATCACTTATACGATTACTGTATCGGCCTATAACTTGGTATATACTTCCACAATCTCTGAACTGGATTCAACACCTAGAACAGTAATTGTAGCAACTCCTGCACCGTATATTTCTATTTATATTACTTCGACCACTTACCCCACAATGGAAAGTCAGCTGAAACTTCAACCATCGACGGAGATATAGATATTAGGGTTCCCAGAGGCACCGTTACAACAACCACCTTTTGTTCCCACTGAAGGTGTAGTGTAGCTTTTACCTCAACGCCCATTTCAGGAACAGTTATTTTTGCATACATACATACGTTCAAAGGGCTATCACTCAAACTATATCGGAAACGCTGTTATAACCATCATAGCTTCATCTGGTATCATTCTGGGTATCATTATCGTTATAGTGTCTACCCCCTCCTGATATAAACTGCAATAATATCGGGGTACAGTTTGCGGCTTTGGAGGAGATCCCTCATATTATTAATTCTGATGGAAGATATGCGAAGCGAAGTTTGACCTAACAATCTACAAGACACAGATTGCAGAAATCACTGGAAACACCACTGTCGTCAGTTACAGCATCACTACTTTTACAAACACCGCAGTATCCGTTTACAGCAGTTCCCAAAAACTTAATGACTTCTACCTAGGTAGTCAGTGATAACCGTGGATATTTCTTCGCCCAGATGAATGGTACCTATACTTTCACAACCAGCTCAGCCAATGATATCGTCTTCTAGATTATCGCCAACGCATACTCTGTCTATACATATGCTAATGCGAATCTAGTTGCAAAATTGAGTTATCCAGGCCAGATATTCTCAATTCATCCGGTCGAAGGAGAATACTAACTACCCAACGAGATTCGTGTGGGCAAATGGTAACGGACCTACCTGGTCAATTTACTTCTCGGTTATGGCTCCTGATAGAACTACGATTTTGGATGGTAATATAATATGGTCGCTAGCTAGCCCTTAGGTTGTGCAATTCTCTTGTGATGGTATTTCGGCACCGGGGTATCCTGCTTGGGGTTCTGATAGTTGAGTGTTAGTTGGATTTTAGATTGATGTTTTCGGGGTTTGGATGGGTGCATTTGAAAACTTATGGTTTGTGAATGTGAAAACCAGGGCGGATCTGGAGATTAGATCTTGATCTTGATTTTGATGGGATGAAATATCAATAATTTTATGAAGATTAATGCATGTAATCCTTTTCGTTATGTAGTTCTTGTAGGGATAAATTTTGAATACTCTATTGTTCCTACTGATTTTATTGGTGTGCGGAGAGGACGAAATCGTTTGAAGTAAATGTTACTTCTTTATCCCACTTCAGATGATTCCGTACACTTCTAATTTCCAGGATACTCCGTTCATTTGCCTCTTTCCTCAAACTGATATCAGACAAACCATACCAGACTTCATCATAATATGGAGGTTGCCAGGGAGTGTTGCGCACGGACCATAAATGGCCATCCTGTCCCATCTGTCCGATTATCATTGATACCTACCTAGGTATATATCTTAAACATATATCTTAAACATCAATACCAGACTTCAATTCGTTATGCTCGAGTGCTTTCTTATCATTTTATTATTATCAGTATCCGCATGCTTATATCGATGGTGCTGGTCGTTGACAATCTAGAGACGTGGCATCGTTTACACCCTTCCACTCGATATCGACACGTTCTAACAAAACAATCAACAATCAACAATGAACAATGACTTTACACACCTAAGCAACAACAATTAACATCGACTTTATGTTACTGTAACGAAATGAGGACGATAACATCCGTAATATCAGGTAACACAAATTGAATATACGATACTCTACCATGCCAATGTCCACTGTTCGCCTGACTAGCGCCATCCGCGAGGTCAATAGTAACCAGATGAATGGTTGCTATATTGAACTTACCTGGGAGTCTATAAAGCTATTGGCATGAATTGAAGTAATCTCGTGGATTGGGGAAACAGGAAGGTATACAAGTGTTATACCAGTTCTCACAAGTTCACCTCACCTCACCTCTCCATCATGATCTATCATCTATCTGTTCAGTTGCTCCTTTATTGACGGCGAATACCCCACATCAAGTAGAGTGGGTCTCTAGACAGTGAGCACTGGGCATACTGTATCGTTCGTATCCACCAGACATCGACGAACTGGATGCATGCCGAAAGATCGATATGTAATATAAAGTACTGGTAGCCGATGGAGTTTCTGGGATGGGAGCTGATCAGAAGTTCAGAACACTCATTGAATGCCGAAGAGGTAATGAATGTTTCTTTCTCACAATTGAGCCCTGTTAGTCTCTCGTCCTCTTTCACATGGGTGATATCGGAGAGCTCGGACGATCCACATCCAACCATGAATTGTCTGCTCCCCACCCTTTCCCAAGCTCGATGAATATCTGAATTACCACTGCCTCCTCCATCAATAACAGGCCGGATGGTGTAGTTGGTTATCACGTGTCCTTAACAATTAACAACTGTTAAATACGGACAAGGTCCTGGGATCGTGCCCCAGTCTGGTCATCCATTTTGTCATTTTTTGCTGTTTTCTATGTTGTTTGGAGGTCAACGGTCGAGGGACTACCGGTGGGAGGGGATGTTCGATAGTTTGTTGATTTTTTGTTGTTGTTTTATTGATATTTTGTTGATGTTCTGACTCCTGGGTGATTTTCTAGTAGTGGGTCACTCATGGATCACCAAGGGATGCCCTCGGATATGGGTTTCAAAAGCCGATTTCAATCCAGCTTGAGATCCTTGAAACCAGCCGAAAATTCGGGAGTTGGGCAATCTAGAAGAACATCATCGTCCTATGAGTATGGGATTTTGATAATTTTACAATCAGAAGGATTTTCAAACCAAATTGAAACACCGGAAAGGATTTTAATATCAAATTAAGATTCAGCAATGGGTTCATCGATAGAACATTCTAGTTGAAGGCAGCAAAAACTTTTATGCTTGATCAGAATGATACCAACGAAGTGATATAAAAGTAGACCTTTGGTCTCCATCGCATACAAAATCGTCAAGATTTCCCTGCTGGCGCAATGGTAGCGCGCAAGACTTCTATTAATGATCTCGAATCCATTCTAATCGTCAATGGCAGTATATCTTGAGGCTGCAGGTTCGAATCCTGCGTGGGGAGATACCCTGAGTACTGTTGGTTTGAATCCAACATTGAAATCTTTTTTTTTCGCTCCTAAATCCGATTTTTGCACGCTGCGCTTGAATAGATATATTTTGAGGTTACCTATGGTTATGATGATTTTGGTGGGGCTGATTCTTAATGTCTGTGGGTCGGTCGTAGGACTCGAAAACAGTGAACACAGACTACATGATCGATCCCCCTGATTATTATTATGGATTTGAAACCTTCTTCCGCCATGCTGTTACATTTTTGTTCTGTTCGCTACAAGCAAGGGGCTTAATTGTAGCAATATGAGAATGTACATTCGGAATAATCACCTCTTGAGGAAGTCTGAATTTTGAGGTTCTACCGTATTCGTCTTGAGACAAATCGAAGAAGATTATCATGAACCCGCCATGTGTGAGCCTGGATTCTCTCGAAGTTTCATGAAATTGTTTTACGTTACGGCTAGGTGAATACAATGATGTAGTTATTTAAAAAGGGGGGGATCAAACCAGCCTTTTGTGTAAAGTATAGTAGTTTAGCTGTGCACTTTGAACATCTTTTCGTCAATCTATTATTTTGCAATCCCCAAATATTCAAACCCCAATCAGCACCATTTCCCTCGCACCATTTCCCTCGCAATACTGGGGTTGAAGTGACTCTAAGCGGCACCATGGAGCGTGAGCGATAGGTATCTACTGTACTCAAACACAGCCGCTTGCTTGTAGTTAGACGATTTTACAAGTTAGATATAAACTTCCCTTATAGTAGAGGGCATAGATGGGAAGAAAAACGTATTCCCTTATATTCTGAACATATAACTCAAATCCAAACTCGAATTTTTGAAATCCCGAAGTAGAGATTCAAATTGAAGTAGGTATTGAAGAGTAACTCAATCCTGATTCCTAGCAAACCTCAACCCATAGAATTTCAAAACATCACAACGGACTGCACTCGACCCAACAATAATAAGTTGTGGTTCCCTGGAAAAGGTCCATGCCCCCAAAAAGTTATTTTTTCCACGCTAGACTGAAAAATTTCTTCACCCCGCCTACGCCTAACCTTGGAAGGTTCCCCACCACCTGCCAAGCAAAACCTCAACAGTCACCCACAACTCCAATATATGTCCATACAATCGGATGTCCTTCAACAATTACAACAAAGCCTGCCCGGCTAGCTCAATCGGTAGAGCGTGTGACTCTTATGATCTAATGTCTATGAGTTCTTCTGAAATCACAAGGTTGGGGGTTCGACCCCCCCGTTGGGCTCAATTCCCTTCATTATCTTTTTTGGTGTTTTTTTTTGGTATAGGTATAGGGTAGATATCTTTTTGATATTATTCTTTTGGCGTTATAGAGTTGAGAGAGAGAGAGATATCAACTTTTTGATTTCGGGGCTCGGGTCTTGGTCTTCATCTCCATGGTTGTTTTTGTGTGCTTAATTTCCACTCATTGTTGCTTGCTTCCTTGCCAGGTTTCGCTGGGTTATTTTATATAATTGTTTTGGGTACTTTGGAGGTTTTTGATTTTTGATTTTTAGTTTATTTTATTTTTGAGATTTTTGAGGCCCGGTTTTGGTGTTGGATTTATTTATTACACTACTACTGGATTAGATGAATGAATTCAGAAGCCATTGGGTAATGGAGAATCTAGATATAGATTTCTTGTTTTTTGATATGTATTATTTAGATATCTACATATATATTTAATAATACATCATCAAATTCCCCACCCTTCCAACATCCACTTTCCACATAAACACACTCCACAAATCCCATCCCACCTATCCTAGCCCAGCCAAACTCCATAAAAAAAATATAGTAAAAGATCCCGTTAATTTCCACTCATTATAATAACCCTATTCAAGAGACACAAACTCATCAATCATCACATTCATATCCGGCATGGTGTAGTGGCTAGCATTTCCGCCTCTCATTCGATGTTCTTTCTTTCTTCGTGAATAGAGCAGCAGAAAGGTCGCGGGAGACCGGGGTTCAATTCCCCGTACCGGAATTTTCTTTTGGGGGGTTTTTTTTGTTTTTGGATAGTTGGGTGGTTTTTAGATGGAATGAAGGAGAGGAGAGGAGAGAGAGGAAAGATTTTATATTTTTATATTTCTTTTGGTTTTTCTTTTTGGGATTTGAATTTCTAGATTTCTAGATATCTAAATACCTAGATAGTTATATATATCTATCGATTCGAATATTTAAAAATTAAATTAAAACGATGTAACATTTTGTATTAATATCGAGATGTAGAAAAAGGATTAAGAAGTATTAAAATAAGAGAAGAGAAGAGAGGTTTAAAAGGAATAATTGAATAACTAATTTGAATTAAATTGAAATGAAATGGATGGTTAGAGAGAGGGAAGGGGGGTGTCGATGTTGATATGTACTAGGTATGTATAGAGATAGGTATGTATAGAGGTAGAGAGAAAGAGGGGAGGGGGGGGTGATAGGAGGGAGCGGAAGAAAGAGAGGGAGGGAGCGGAAGGGATGGGAATGGGGATGGGGATGAAGATTGTATATAGAAAGCTGTAATTTGTGCGGTGATGGATGTTTTTTGAGGGGGTTTTGGGGTTATGAGTGGAGTGGTGGTTTGTGTAATGAGAGGTTGTTTGAGATTGTAATGGTAAGGTTAAGGCGTACTAGATAGGTAGATAGGTATCTAGGTAGGTAGGCAAGATATCCAATCTGGAATCATATCATAAAGTTAATAATAATGGGATTTGAGAATTTTATAAAATGTTACGTAGCTCTCATTTTGCGAAATTTATATGTAATATCGATGAAATTTATACACGAAATTTCGTTATATTTGATAAAGGGAATTATGATCGGTACTCGTATCTATGTACTATGTATCTACTTAGATGGAGAGGAAGGAAAGGAAAAGGAAGATCTTGTGGAGGGAGTAGATAATTAAGGTGATATATACCTACCTGTAAGGCAAGGCTAGGTTAGGTAGGCAAGACAAGGTAGGTAAGGTACGTAGGTAGGTTTGGTCAGGGCAGGAGGTCAGGAGGTCTCTGGACTGGACGGGACAGGATGATTGGAGATCGGGTTGGGTCGAGGATTTGGGGAAGATTTTGGTTGGGACTCGGGAGTGCAAGGTTGAAGGTGTGGAAGGTGGAAAGTGGAAAGTGGAAAGTAGAAGAATCCTTGGTGAGATAGGAAGTTTGGGATTTTGGGGGTTGCGGGTTGCGGGTTGCGGGTTGGGGATGGAACTTGGGTGTGATGTGATGTGAGGTTTGATGTTTGATGTTTGATGTTGTGAAGGGAGAGGGAGTGGGATAGTGTGAGAGAGAAGGGGACTCGGGAGGGGGGTTTTCGTTTGTGATGAATGATTGATGAATTAATGAATGATGATGGTGATGAGATGAAATGGGATGGGATGAAATGAGATGAAATGATTTCCCGTTTGATATACAGATCTGATGTGGAGATCAATAATATATACTGTAATATAATAATGGTTCAACGGGTGTTAGACTTAGACTGTTAGACTGTTGGTAGGTACCTAGTGAGGGAGGGATAAGGATAAGGATAAGGATTAGAATAAGTCCACTTGGTGGAGGGGTATGGAGACTCAGGTTGGAGTACTGGGTGTATATGTATGTACGTAAGACGGGACGAGTAAGGTTGTGATGGATGGATGACATTGTATGTACAGTATGAATTACGGAGAATTGAATCGATGCGAGGGTATGATGATGGGTTTTAAGGAGAAGGAGAAGGGGGGAAGGGAGTGTGTTTTAGCTTTTATTTGCTAGGAACTGTACCGGCACTGAACATCCTTCACCGAGTTGAAGCATTGATGATATATATGTATGATTGTACATGTACCTACCAACTTGGTCTCCAATGATCTCATCTCAATTGCTCGACAATGTACATCACGCACGATAAAAGATCTAGAAGGAAGTGGAAAACACCTAGAATGAGTGAGGTGGTGGTGCATTAGCATTTGCATTTGCATTTACATTTGCATTGTGTAAAGGTAACCTACCTAGGTCCTGTTACTAACTGTATCGTAATAATGGAGAAGATATAAATACATCTCATTATCTCCTACCTACTAACTGTAAGGTCGGTAGGTGTGTTGTCTGTAGATTGGTCATGTATCTAACATTTCATATTATAAAACACTTTTATGACGCAGTGGATTGTGCACGATGTTGGAACACTATTCTGAAATATCACGTGTAGTACCTCGAAAATCCTTTAAAATTGATACACTTCTTTCCACAATAGATAAAATGAAATTAAAAAATGTAAGATTAAAGAGAATCACTTTATCTATTCAATGATATAATTTAATATGTTTGAAGATTTGTAGTTCAAAAGTTATATAGAATTGAATGTTAATGCTTTTTTGATATGTGATTGATATGATTGGTTCATTATAATCGCGTTTTTTTTTCATTTTGTTTATATCTTATCGGTGCTCATTTCCATTTTGATATGCTCTTATAAATCTATTTTTCAATGGCGACGATACTTATCAATTGTTTTTTAGAATGGTGGAAAATGAGAGGGGGGGGGTAGGGTCGGTACGTCTGCGGGGGCTTAGATTTTGTATGTATTGTATGTATATAGTTTCATTATTACTAGATTGAGTATCTGATAGTCTCCGGCAGACGAGCTGCGACGTAGGTCCCAAGGTGCCGTTCAGAAAAACAATTCGAGGAGCGCAGCGAGGCGAATTGATTTTCCGGCACCGAGGGGCCGGAGACAAAGCTTGTGGGTTAAACTGTACATCCAGTCTGTACTCTACCTGCCTAGGTAGGTTCTAATCTATCTTATCGTAGTAATCGTACGGGAGGTACTCCGTCCTGCAGGTGTAAACGAAGAATCAATGGGTCGAAATGTTCCACCTCCTACCTAGGAAGACTCAAGACCTTCTAGATCTTTTACTTGTATGCAGAATGAATGCAGTTCAACGTGTTATTTCTTATTTTTCTAATCCGAATACTGTAATGCAAATGACTTAGGTTGGGAAGTTGGGAATCCCTTCGTTTTCAAGAATATGTACCTAGTTGAGATGTGAGATGTATGTACTGTATCAATATTATCGATTCAATTTTTATGGAATTCAATAATATGTACAGTAGTAATAATGCTTCATTTGCTCCCGGTCGTGATACAGTATCTCATTTTTCATAATTATTGCGATTGGATTTATTGCTTCTGAAGATATTATTTGAAAGGTTCTGTATCAAACTTGTCTCGTAAGATATCATCTAGGTGTCATCAAAGCGTACGAATCTTTTCATCAACACCTGCATCATCTTCATACCAGGTACAGTACTCGTATTGCTCACTACTACCTGGGTAGATGCTCACTACTACCTAGGTACATACTCACTACTACCTCGTATGTAGGGGATTCATCTTTTCACCAGCCAGTACCTACAGTTAGTCAGGACTCAGTCAGTACCTTACAGAAAATGAATATATAAAATTATTACCATACTTGAGTCGAGGGAGAAGAGAAATATAGTATCCAATCATCATGATCAATTCTTCTTCTGCCGGTCTTCCAGAGCACCTATCACAGGGTTGGAGAGTGCGGTCTTCCAAGTTTGACCTCTTCAAACAACCTTCGTAACACGATTTAAAGGATCTGCCCTTGGAGAAACAGCCATTGATACGAGCAAATATTTGACACACGTACACGCACCATTACACACCTAGACTTTCCATCAATATCACATTTTGGTATGTCCACAGGTATTTGGTTATCTAATCACTTATTATGGTGGGCAGATCATCTGCATTAATACAGTAAAATTTGATAATGTTACAATTTTATTGATTTATGATTATGATCATGATTATCATTAATATTGCATTCTTTTAATTCATTTCATGTCAAAGCTGCAATGGCACGAATGACGAAAACCCCCCTTGCGAACAAACCCTTGTTTCTCTTCATCATTTTGGTACACTGGACTGGTTGGTACAAACTTCAATGGTATCCAATGTTTTATCAATTCCCCTTCACAGTTCATCCCCTCCTTCCCTTACAAGTAAAAGTACGTACGTGCGTTGCTTCAACTTGCGTGCCCCTCTTCTCCTCCGAGATATCCAATAATCCAATAATACCTCCCTTCCGTTTTATTACTCAGTCTGATTATTTCATTCTATTTCTAGATGGAATATTTTTACTGTCCAGGCACAAAAAGGCAAGACAAGTTAGACAACTTTGACAAGGAAAGGATAAGGTCAAGCTCCACAAGGTTGTTCCAGCCCAGTGTGTGTGGACACTATCGAGAGAAATTCAAACCTGACCTTGCTCGAGCCTTGGTCGTCTGTTCTAGCATTAGCAAGCAATAACAGCATTAGTATCAATATCCTAGTTCTTTCTCAATCAATTATCAGGATTTCCTTTCCAAAGCGGGTTATGCACGCATTTCAAAACCCCGTATGCGTGTATCAGAGACACATTTCACCATTTAAGAACTGGTCCATCTGCCATACCACCATTCCACCATTCCACGTCGTCGTGTCCTTTTTTGCCATCCCTCTATATCATTCTTCAAGTTTCTTAGTACAGGGTCTCGATCTTTTCCAAGTTCCACTTTCAGTCCCGTCTCGTCACTCGTTGCAAATCTCTAAACTGCATATAACTATAACTACAACTACAATATCTTAAGGCTGTGCCTAGGGATATATCACTTCAATCACTACACCTCCAACTATCAACTCTCGTTATTAGGATCTTCTACCTAAACAACAACTTCATCATCGATTCTTCACTCACTACTTGAAGAGATCTTTAATATCATTATCATTCATCCATCTCCAATCTCCACACACACACATACAAACCATCTTCAAACACTACCTCTCATAACCAACCTACCTCACCACTCTACATCACCAACCATAACCAACAACATGCGTTCATTCTCCTTCAGCAGCATCCGCGGATCTCTCCGTCGATCCTCATCTCCCTCCGGTAGTTCCGTCCACTCCCACTCCACGGGTCGAGAATCCTACACATCCCACGCATCCAGTCCCGTGAGCACCATCAATGCAATCATGCACCGACAACCTTCCATGGTCGATCTCGAGGAGGAAAAAAAGAACTTTGGAACGGGCCTAGAGATTATGGAACCCAGGCCCCTCGTTTATTGGGGCGGTATGGAGGAGAGATTGGGGGGTTTTTAAGAGCGGGTATTACCTACCTACTGTACTGGGATATGGACACTCTTTGCGGAGGTTCTGGGGCGTATGGGGATTCGGATTTGTGGCTTGGGTTGATGTCATCGTCCTTACCTACCTACCTATATACCTATCTATTCATCGCGTAGATGAGGGGTGATTGGATTGTCGGATTGATGACTACAGTACGGGATTTGCGGGATTCGATTGTGGGAGAGAGGTCTTCAATTTCATTCCTCTATGGCGTTCACGGCTGCAAAACGGTTGGGTTCTATTCTTCTAGAATATATGGATTTTGGGTGGAAGGAGGGGGCGTTTATTTTTCTTGATGGAATGGATGAATAGATGCCATTGGTTTTTTTTTACCTTTTTTTACGGCCGTCTATCAATTAGATGTCAATATTATACTATACTACAATACAATACCATACAATATTATCAGTGGCCTTTCTCTTTTTCTCGGAGGAGGAAAATTTGTTGTTTATATTGGGATGATGTGATACAATATGATACAGCATGATACAATACATTTATTGATGAATTGATCATTTCCATTTGGATTCTGTCTCTTTGAATGTGATTCTCGAATACATACTCGCATAGGTATCTAATACACAGGTACCTACTGTACAAGTCTATACATAACAGAGCCAATCCAACCAACAATATCTATCTCAATAGGCAATGTGTCACCTATCTCATTTCTTTTAATATTTCATCCCGTTATTATTGAGATTTCTTAATTTCCCACTTCCCATCTCTCATTCATCTCTCCATCCCATATGTATATACAAACTCAGGGTGGTTAGGTAGGTATCCATCTAATACCTATCAACTCAATCCGTAGGCTACCCATCAACCTAGGTAGGTATTTATCTCGATACTTGTCAATTTCTCAAAATCTCATTTTATTCATTGTATACATTGCATTCATTTCATATTTATCTACTACCTTCAGTCTAGGTAGGTAGGTACAGGACTTTCAAACTACCGGTATACTTTCAAACTTCATTGTATACTAGGTAGTAGGTACCTATCTTCAGACTACATATCTACATACAAACTCAGTACATGGATATCTAACTAACAAATATCCATCAATTTTGTTTGTACCTACAGCTGACTGACTGACCTAGGTACCTAACAAAATATCCCCGGGCCCCCTTGTACATGACACGGCACTCACGGCACAAGCAGCCGCATCGCGTCGCTTCGACCTTCTTTGATGGGGTTCACTTGCATTGCTGTGCATGACAGGTGCAGGATGATGTTGTAATGGATGTTGTATCTTGTAAATGGATGTTGTATTTATTCATTCATTTATTAAAGGGATTTTGTAACGAAGCTTGAAATTTGAAGTTTGAATACTATATACTATTGATGCTATGCTATACTGCCCATGTACTGTATTGTATATCTAATTATCGATTATTATCAATTATCAATTAAGCTTATATATCAACTTCCAATTATCAACTTCCAATTATCGTAAGGTTAACCACCTAACTAACCTATCCGGGAATCGGGATAGCCTACAATGCCCTACATACTAGGTAGGTATTTTTGTAACCCCACCTGGGAGCCAAATATACCTAGTACGTACCTACCTACCTACCTAATAGAGTAGAAAGGAAAGTAGTCTTTGCCAATTATAGAGGAATTACAATTATAATATCGATTACAATTTCAATTCCTTTTCTTAGGTATTCTATTCTGTTCACCAACCCAACGGAGTGGAGTGCGTTGGCAACGAACGCCGAGGAATCGGGTGGGTGGGGAAATTTTTATAGGGAATTGGGAATTGGAGGAGATTGACTTGGGAGGGATTGACTTTGGGGGAATTGATTTGGAAGAAGAGGAAATAAATTGAAAGGCAGTTCTCACAAGGGAATCTTGGATCTTGGGATTATTGTGTGAGAGAGGTGGAGATGGGGATGGATTTGGATAGGGAACGGGAGCTTGAGCTTAGGAGAATTGGAAGGGGAAGGGGAAGGGGACGGAATTTGGCAGGGATCGATGGTGAGGGTACAAATGGAAAGGGAGATAGAGATGGAGATGAAGATGGAAACGAAAATGGAAGCGGAAGCGGAACCGGATGGGTTCGCAATGAATCAGACTCATCGGGTTCGGATAATAGGGTTGGAGACGAAGAGGACGAGGACGAGGATGAGGATGAAGATGTTTTGATATCGAGTGAGGTTGAGGCTGGGCGACCAAATTCGGAGATGAATCTGGATACGGGTATGGAAATGGATAGAGCACAAGCTTGGAATCTCTATCTGAGTCACTTTTTATCAACGTGGAATGGGAGGAGTTATGAATTTGCGGCTGTGAGTTATTAGAGGTGAAGTAGGGATTGGTAAAGGTGAAGATACTGATGGGTTTTATTATAGATTATCTTCACGGCGAATGCGTGGCCGGATACGCTTGTTGCTGCTTCTATACGGTATGTTTCTCTCTCCCTTTCCGCCATTAAAGTATGTATGGAAAAGAGATGGATGGAGGGAATTTATATCACGTGATAGATAAATGCTGATTTAAGATCATCTTAATAGAGGTATTGTGAGGACTTTAGCATCGATTTGCTTCTCTTCAAGTGTTGGGAGATGGGTTGATAAGAGTCCGGATCGATTGAGGACACTTTTGACTACGATTACTGCCAATAGAGTTGCAGTAATCTGTGCATCTGCACTGTGGTTCTTTGTGGTAGAATCAGAGAATGAAGGTGGTGAAGGGGGAATACCTTTACCCAAGATGGTAACGGACGATTTAGCATTCAGGGATGCTGTCAAGATTTTCATGTTTGTGCCGATTCTTGGTTTTGGTATCTTGGAGGGGTTGAGCGCTAGTGGTAATATGCTATCGATGGAAAGGGATTGGGTGGTTACTGCTGCAGCGCCGGAAGGAAAGGTATATGATCTTACGCATCTAAACTCTACGATGAGGAGGATCGATTTGAGCTGTAAGCTTCTTGCGCCGATATTGATTTCGTTTCTAATCTCGGCTTTGGGGATAAAGGCTGGGGTGGTTGTTGTGGGTGGTATGAGTGCTGCGAGTTGGGGAGTAGAAATGTGGTGTGCGCGAAGAGTTTGGAGGTCTAATATTCGATTACAGACACGGAAAGATATAAGAGATGATGAAGTGGTTTCGGGTATTGTGGAGGTACGGAATTTGACTGAGAAGATTGCTCGAGGTTTCCGATTGTATCGGGAAGATTTCAGTAACTACTTTTCGTCGAAAGTCTGGATCCCGTCATTATCTCTATCTTTACTTCATCTCTCGGCACTTTCATATGGAGCGACGTTTATTACATTTCTACTGAACGCGGGATTCTCATTGGATCTAATTACACTCGCACGAGCGGCAGGAAGTGTGGTTGAAATTAGTAGCACGGCTGTAACTCCTTATGGAGTTCGACAACTATCTAAAGCTCATGGACATGGTCGATATGATCGTCTACACGCAAATGGTTCTGATGAAGCTTTGTTACAAGGAGAAAGTGAAATTGATGAATCAGGTAGAGTCACTACGGGATTAGAACGATTGGGTCTTTGGGGTCTTTCATGGCAACTTATCAACTTAGTACGTATACCCTCCTCTATATCCATTTCAAACGTACTAATTCAACCATAGATACCTGTAACACTAATCCTATGGTCCCTCTCCTCCACCATTCCTTCGAATCCACTTCCTACCCTCCTAACTCGCATGATCCCACCGACCAACTCAATACTTCTCCCCCTCCTTCTCTTCACCACTCTTTCCTTCTCACGTCTAGGTCTTTGGATCTTCGACCTCACAACCCAACAATTAACCCAAACGCTCGTCTCCCCTACTCATCGGTCCTCCTTCACTGGTTGCGAATATTCTCTCGTTGCTTTCTTCGAATTGGGTAATAATGTAATGGCGATGGTTTGGTCCAGGCCGGAACAATTTAAATGGGTGGCGCTGGTGAGTTTAGGGGCGGTGGTTTTGAGTGCGATGTTATACGCTGGGTGGGTGAGGAGTGTTAGAGGCCATTTAGTACATTGGGAAAAGATGGGTGGATGTGCGGGGAAATGTGGAAGATGATGGGGTTTATGAGAGAGATGGTATTATGGTATTATAAAAATGCTGAGTGTTATTCCTCGCCTACCATAACTTCGTACTGACCATTGAAAGGTTTTCGATCCCAATACAACCATTCCCACAACCTACTTCCACAAAGACTTGGAATCGAATTTCAAAAAGAACTTCGAAACAAATACGTATCACAAATCTTCCATCACAATGTCTTTGATCTCAATATTCAAATTCCCAATACAGTTCTACAAGACATCATGTCCCACTTTTGTGCTACCTACACAAGACTTTCCACAACAAACAAATTCCACTTCATTTAATGTACACGAGCCAAGTGGCAGTGATTCATCCTTTCGATACATTACGTTGTAACTACGTCATCTGTGCCATCTTCCAAGATATATTTATTCACTCTCATCCATTCTCCCCTTTTTACTTTCGTCTCATGTCATAGCGAGCCGAGCTATAGGCTTACAGAATCACCCCACCCCCGCTTTTCACGAAGCTGGAGTATTCAGAACAGCCACTTATGGATATATACGTGTTTTTTTGAATCACAAAAGGCCACCAGTTCTCCACCTACAATACTACATAGCGATACAGTTGTCTTTAAAAACTCTCCATCTACCATACATTGGTCCGTCCATAAAAACAAATAACCATTTCCAGATCTTGCGATTTGACCCATATCCAAGAGTTCAATGATGGGTCTGCGCCTCATTCTATATCCATCGGCGCGACAAAAAATACGAAGACGAGAAGAATCCAGGAGACGCGACTTTACATCACGTAATTAAATCATAAATATTCATTGTCAATATTCATCTAAAATATTTCGTCAATACCAACCAACAGAAGCTCCCGGATACCTAGCCATACAAACTAGAATCTAAAACCTGTAGAACCTTCTACTTACAAAGGAAATACCTAAAATACCAATACAATAGCAGCATATCTCGAACATTCGATACTCTTCTACAGCTAACGATGGCAAATCCTAAAACTCCGCGACAAACGTCGCGGTCTTTCTTTTCCCAAAACCGCGTCTCATCTAAATCTGCACCAACAATATCAACATCAACAATCTACACCACTCCTCAAAGACCATCCTCATCCTTCGCCAGTTCCCCCTCGCACGCATCCTCCCTATCCCTATCTCCATCAAGAATGACCACAAAAATGCGCACCCTATGGAGTACCTCCCAAACCAAATTACTCAACAACCTAAACCAAAACCTAAAGAAATTAACTCCCACCAATTTCCCTCTCCCATTCAACCACACTCCCACCCCTCCATCATCTAGTCCCAACGGTCTCCCCGAAAAACCTTCATACATGTGTACAATAGATCCGCTATCTGGCCCCAGCACCCGACATGCCGAATACCTATTCTCGCGCGTTAATAAGGGGTTGTTGACGCCGGATTACTATATTACACCGCCCCCTTCTTCGCCTTTGTCGGAATCTCTGGTTGAATCTTCGACTCTTGCGAGTTCCCCGCTGGAATATAAGAGGAGATGTTGTGAAAGGGTTCATGGGGATGAGGATGTGGAAATCGAGAATAAATCCCCCTATGCATGGAAAACGCTGCAGAAATCTTGCAAAGAGGTTTTGGATACTATTAATACGCATATCAATATTCACACCCATACCCATACCAATCTTAACACTCTTATAGCAAAGTGTGAGAACTCGGAGAAAATCACCGGTCAGGAAGATGGGAATCGTTTTCCGAGGTGTATTGATATTGAAGAGGATGCGGATGTATACTCTGCATATACAGAGGGACGATATGGTTGTGATGGAAATCGAGAAGGGGATAGGAGGAATGAATTCATTCGTACGAGATCAAGGGAGAGTATTGTGGAAATTCTATTCGACGCCGAGGAGAATTACAATTCTTTTCCTTCTCCACCTCCTTCTCCTTCTCCTCCCTCTTTTTCCGTTTCACAAACACAAAACCAAAACCAAAATAACCCCAGCAAAACTCTTACACACCAAATCGAATTACAACCATCTCATTTAAATTCTCCGGATTCGAACAACCCGCTTCGGATTATTGAACATGTCAATAATTCATGCTCAAATAGAGAACAGAGCGAATCACGACACGAGAGAGCGAGACAGGCGCGGATTTCAAAAGAGATGGAAGAGGCGGTCAATGATTGTATTCATCCACATGAGAAATTTTATACGCATAAGAATATGTGTCATGAGGTGGTGGTGAGGGATTTTGCTCATATGAAGATGAGGCCTGTGGTTAAGACCTCATCTGCATGTGTTAAGAGTGGTGGGGATGAAGTTGCTCAAGTGGAGATGAAGGATTGTGATGGTGAGGGTGAAGATTCACGATATGCGAAGTCATTGCTTGATCTTGAGGATTCGAGATTTGAGGATGGGGAGGAGGAGGAGGAGACTGAGAGTGAGGAGACAACGTGCGAAGCCGAGAGAGTTCCGTCTACCAGACTGGAAAATTTGGCTCCGCATACATCCACATCCACATCCACATCAACATCAACAAGTAAAAAACAACCTCAAAACACCAGCGACACCATATCCCAATCCCAATCCCAATCCGCAACAAAACCACCTCATTCCAAACCAGCAGAACAAGCAACCAAACCCCCCATCAAAACCCATCTCGCGCACAACATCTACGCGCGCAAGAATTTTCCCAAGCCCTCATCCACCTCCCACGTCTCCCTTCACATCCCCCCCATCACAAGACCCCTCTTCCGCCACCCACGCGCAACCCCGAAGATCTATCGACCTCCCAACTTTCCATCCCCGCTTCCATCATGGATTCGGCGTATCTCCGCGGAAGCGAAATGCAGGATCATTTGTTGGGGTGTTCGTTTTGTTCAGGGGGGTTGGGGTTGGAGTTGGGGTTGGGGGGGGAGGAATTCTTGGGGTTGGAATGGTGATGTTGATGTTGATGATGATGAGAATGTTGACCTCGAGATTCCCGGTGATACGGAAAATACTTTTAGCGATCTTCTTCATACGCCTGATTGGGAGAATTCAAAACCTCGAACTCTATGTGTGCAGGACGTAGAATGCGTCAAAATTGGAATGGTTGAAGATGAAAATGCAGATGCAGAAGAAGAGAAGCAAACCCAAAAAGAAGAATTGCAAATGCAATTACGACTCTTGCCCTATACATTCCCGGGCACGAATGTTTATCTGTATGAACCGAAATCGATACCGATACCGATATCGATAGCCGGCCCCGTTCCTGTTGGGTCATCGATGGGAATGCGGGGTTCTTTGGATGCTTTGCGGATGAGGATGCGGATGGGGAATGGGAGAGAAGAGGAAATGGAAAGGGAAAGGGGACGGGAAAGGGAAAATAGTGGGGAGCTTGAGAAGGGGGAGAAATGTGTTATGATGCATTTTTCACGCGCGCCGACGGGGAGAGAGGGGATGGGGATGGGGATGGAGATAAGTAGTTGGGGTTGAGGATTTATATCTCATCTCATCTCCTCTTATCTATCTATCTACCTATCTACCTGCCCTCTAAAATGTATAGAACAATCATCTGCAGATGACAGAAAGAGAAAAGAAGAGAAGAGAAGAGAATTCTCAACTTGGGAATATTTAACCTTAGTAATTTTAGGTCAGGGATCGGTGGAAAATATCATGTATGGAAAATAGGAGAATAGTATAGTTGAGTACAGGACAGTACAATACAGTTGAATACCCATCTAATGATACCTACGTAGGTAGCAAAAGAAAAGAGCGAGATTATTTGTTGAATGGATGGATGGATGGTAGGGTGAGATAGGGTGAGTTGAGATAAGATGAGATGATATTAAAATGAAATGAAATGAAAGTTCTCTCTTCACTTCGGATGAACAAATTAAAAATGAAAATGAAAATGAAAATGGTGTTTAGGGATAGTGTTTGTGGATATATATATATGTATGTATGTATTTATATATATATATATGTATAGGCACCTAAAATACAAATAACATAAATTGATATAAAAAGAAAAAGGAGGGAAAGAAAGGGGATGGGAGGGGAGAGAGACAGGGAGGTTATTCAATATTTCAATAACTTCAAAATACAATTGCACAGCTAACTTGGAGACCTAACCTTGACCTCGTGGTATAGTATAGGGCCCGTTATAACTAACTTCCTTTGACGGACGGTAGATATCGATGATGCGGGGGGAGAGGGGGGTAAAGAGGGGGGTAGAGGAGGGGGTAGAGGAGAGGGGTAAAGAGGAATAGGATAATAAGATTAGATTGGAAATACATAGGAGGGGGTGTTAGATATCGTTGGGACGTATTTTGTCTCATTAGATATTTATAATGGATTAATGGAAAGTTGGAAAGTTAATTATTCAACAGCGAAACCGAAGAATCAGAGATGGGAAAAACAGCAGGTGGGTTTCTCGTTTGATAAGGATTTAGGTACCTACGGCATAGATAGTTAGTTATGGTTTGTTAATTAGATGTCAGATATATATACATACTACCTATTTGATGTACTGTAAGATGAGAATTAGGATTAGAATTCGGATTTTTATATCGGTTTGGTTTGGTTTGGTTTGGTTTGGTTCGATTCGGT
The DNA here is from genome assembly GCA_025890175.1 of Ciborinia camelliae. Lineage (NCBI taxonomy): Eukaryota > Fungi > Ascomycota > Leotiomycetes > Helotiales > Sclerotiniaceae > Ciborinia > Ciborinia camelliae. The sequence continues at coordinate 1,972,857 of JANPYM010000008.1, forward strand.
AGGTATCTCAAGAAAAATGAAAAGCTTCAAGTCTTTTCGAACTCCCGAGTCCCAAGATGATTTCCAACAATCCGGCCAATCATAAAAAACTTCTAAATTCTTGAATCCAATGAGAATACTTACTTCACTCACTCTATATTATGTGGAATATTCGATTCTCTTGTTTTTGAATAATGTATATATATTGAAAGCTCTGATCTGGACTGAGGACTCGCGGATCCTTTGCTTGAGAAGATGATGGAAGTATGGATGGAAGTATGTGGTATGTGGTATGGTTGTTCGATTTGATTACTTACCTATGTATGTTTGTATAGGTATGTATAACTCTCATGCAAAAGTGCAAAAGTAATACTTTATATAAATAAGAGATAGGTAGGTAGACTTGGGATATAAGAAAATATGGTTATGGTTGTGTATCGAGCTAGTGTATGTAGAACTATTTTATATCAACAGAAAATCCACTACAAAATGGCATCTTTCATAATATCCATATCCATATCCAATCTAACTTCTAACTCCCAAGTTCCTCCGCAATACGAAAATGCGGATTTCCTTGGAGATATGTACAGGATTTGGTAATAAGGGGGTCCCATCAATCTATTCGCTAATTAATCATTTATTATATTTCAGACAACATACATAACAATTATATGCTCGAAGATGAATATTTTAGTGATAGCAATAACAACACCAGCAATGAGAGAACAATGATGACAAACACAACATAATTAATGAAAACGTATACATACCATCGTTCCCTTAATGAAACAAAAACATGAATATAAAAATATATTCCCAGCCCAGCCCAGCCCAGCCCAGCCCATGCGCTCCACCCCGAAACAGATCCTCGACACGCAACGGAATGGAGAAAACATCAGAGACCATCCATCATACATATATTCAAGATTTTCGAAAAGAAGGATTTTTGATCTTCATCACTTCATCTCCGGTGTCTATCTATCTATTTATACCTAGAAGAGAAATTTCTTTCTCTTTATAGGGCCCCCTTTTCATATCCTTCTATCCATCCTTCAGTATACTATACTATAGATACTATACCATACTATACTATACTATAATAATAAATAAATATGTAAATAAAAAATGCATTTCCGCATTAGCATTAGCATTAGCATTAGTATTAAAACAAACAATCAGTCAGTATACCTCAATAGAGTCTATCTATCCATCCATCCATCCATCCATCTATCTATTCATCCAATATCTACTATCTATCTAACATTGCACATCAACTTCCAAAAGAAGAAATGCGTACTATACCTATACCTAAATAAAACAAAGCATCATGATATATAAAATAAAAATAAAAATAAAAATTAAATTTTTTATAAAAGGGGGGATCCACTCCACTCTATTCTACTCTATTCCAGCTACTGCCAGAAAAAGCGGAGACCAGACTAACCAGCCCATCGAACGAGTATAAAAAAACCCAACATATATAATTCCCCAACCCAATAACCAGCCACTCATCAAGATGCCTCAACGAACTACCTGCCTGCCACTGACAATCAAGGACTGGGTTGGGCTGGGTTAGGTTGGACTGGGGATTCGCGCAGTTTGTTCAATCTCTAGGTAACCTACCTACCTACCTATACCTACTTAAAGATCAGATCAGATTACCTTACCTTTTATGGATTATCTGTAGGTAGGTACCTAGGTAGTGTAGGTAGTGTAGGTAGTGTAAGGATCTCCAAATCTCATCCACGAATTTCGTTTCTTGGGGGCGGGACGGGGCAGGACGGGACGGGACGGGACGGGTATTTTCTATAGGTAGCTGGAGATGTAATGACGACAACCAAAACCAAGCAAGCAAGCAAGCAAGCAAGCAAGCAAGCAACAAGATACACCTATTTGACGACAAACACGTTTGACGATGACGATGGTGATGATGATGATGATGACGATGATGATGACGATGATGATGACGATGACAATGATAATAACAATGATAATGACGATAACGATAACAATAATTGTAATAATTATTTGATATAAAGTAAATAAAATAAATGAATTATATAGATCGAGAATAATTGGAATAGGTGATATATGGAATAGGTGATATATGGAATAGGTGATATATGGAATAGGTGATATATGGAATAGGTGATATATGGAATAGGTGATATATGGAATAGGTGATATATGGAATAGGTGATATATAGAAATGAATGACAATATTTACCGACCTACCTACCCGGTATTTCCAGGACCAGGGTATACAAGCTCTGAGTAGCGAGAAGAGAAGAGAAGAGAAAAGAAAAGACAAAAAGAGAGATAAAAAACTCCGTCTGCGCTTCCAATAATCATTTAGCATTTAATGATTCATAGTAAGGCCCATGGCCTATGCCCCATAACCATTTAACCTAGTACCTAACCCGAAAAGCAATCCAATGCAATCCAATGCAATGCCATAACATAACATAACCCCAACCCTAACCCTAACCATAACCACCTACCAACCCTAACCACCCACCTTCCGCATCCCACTTTGGGCATCCAAAAATCCCACGTGCACGCCCTGCCCCGGCTGCAACACGATATCGGCCTTCAGCCTCGGATGACCATGATCAACGACCTGCATGAAACCCTGGAGGCCATCGAAATTCTGCAGGAGGCGGACGATCGTATAGCCCATTTCCGTGAGGGCGAATTGTTGCCCGATGCAGATGCGCGGTCCGCCGTTGAAGGGTATGTACTGCCACGGTTTAGGTTGCCACGAGGACCAGCGGTCGGGATCAAATGCCATGACGTCGGGCGTGAGATCATCGCGCCGTTGCATGATGAGGGGGGAGTAGCCGATTGGCGTGTCTTTGAGGATTCCGATGGGGGAGAGGCCATCGGGACCACCGCCAAGGGGAAGCGTGGTGTCTTTGAGCGCGAGACGGACGTTGAAGGGGACGACGGGGTAGAGACGAAGGGTTTCGTGCATGACGTTCTGAGTTGATAAGTAAGGGATTTGAAATAAATAAATGAGGACGTACCTGAAGGTATTTCATATCTTTCAAATGCTGATAAGTTGGGGCTTCCTCGAGACCAACTTTCGAGATAATTTCCTCGCGTAGCTTCTTGAAGACTTCAGGATGACGAGCGAGTTCGTAGAATGTCCATGAGAGAGTCGAAGCTGTTGTATCGCGACCGGCTAATAAAACTGCCACGAGTTGATCTCGAAGCACATTTCTATCACGAGTGTAGGAGGCTAATGCATGGAGAAAGGTATAACCTTCCTCGGTTTTCGTTTTTGTCGCTAATTCCTCGGGGGAAAGTCGAAGCGTATCTTCAATGAAAGGGGTAACGAATTCGTTGATAACCTTAAGACCCTTGTAGAATGATTTCCTTGGAACCAATCCGTTCAAAGGCCTAATTATCATATTAGCGTCCATTGGTAGAAAGAGAGGCAAGAATACATACCCAGATCTGGCGATGATACTTTGCACCCTCTGAACTTCAGCGAAAGCTTCAGCGAATTCTCCCGGTTCCTCTAAACTTTCCACGCTGCGTCCCAACAAGAAATCTGTCGCGGCATCTAGAGTATATCTGAAGAACAAATCACTAACATCTATATCCTGACCCTGACTACCATCCCATTTTTTACCTTCCGTTTTGATTTTCCCGATTAAAATCTGCACATGTCTCTCGAAAGTATGCAAATCACTCACTCGATCTTTTATGAACTGCGGGCGTATCAATTGACGAGAATCATGCCATTGATCAAGATCGGTCGTAAAGATGCTATCACCAAGGAAATCCTTCCAATCCTTATGAAACGGTTTCCCTTTCCCATAATCCGTGAATTGAGTCGCAAGTATAGCTTTGATATTTTCCGGCTCTGCAGTAAAGACCGTTCGCTGTCCTCCTGGATTTGCCTCAACGGTATAGCGGACGTCTTCGGTGTGAGTCCCAAAGAAAGCTTGCCATGCCTGAAGGTTTCGGTCGTGTAAACCGTGGTTGACTGAGCGCGCGATGAGGTCGAGATCTGGGGATCATTAGCAAGCTTCCCGGCGACGACAAATTGGAGGATTAATCTCTACCAAATGGAATCCATGTTTTTACTCTTCTCGCATGACCTCCAAGTGATCTAATCTTAAGCTCTTTTTGAACCAATTGAGTCACTTTAATCAAAGTAAAAATCACGACAAATGCCACTATGAGAGATTTTGTTGATATGCCTTCTAACATGATTGATTAATCGATTTGAATGCGCCGTGGCAATATGATGATGAGAAGACGAGATGATGAAATGATGAAATGATAGAATGATGAAGAGAAGATCATTCAGAACTGATAAAACAATAAATAGATAGATACCCTTATGATTTGAAACTCCGAAACCAGAAGTTGTTTTTATTTATACATATACATGGCAGTATCATATTTGATCGAATAGCAATGGCAGGTATAGTCTATATACCTAGGTAGGGAGTCTTTGTTACCTACCAATACATGATCCATTGGTATGATGGATTGTCGCAGAAATGGGGAGGAGAGGCTTGAGTGTTCGGATGAATGGTTACCAGAGACCTTGTCGCATTTGACAAATGCGTAAGCTACCTAGTTCCGATCCCAGCGGAGGTGGGGTAGGGTCGGGTCGACGGGATTTCCCTTAGGTTTTCATCACTTTCAACCTAAGGGTCTGTCTCCCATGCGACTTGTGACTTGTGACCAGTGACCGGTGACTAATGATTTACAATCTTTGGCTCCCGTCATGATAATGGAAATAATTGATACCAGAGAATCCATCCATAGAACAACTGAAGAAATCCTTGGATAATTCCATCCGCTTGTGTAATAAAATGATATTCCAAGGTTTTGGGAGCCCTGGAGGCTTTGAAACATCCATCCACATGAAGGCTCCAGCTTTCTTTGAAGATGACCGAGGGTTCACATGCAAGATAATGGCGATCCGGGGTACAGTACCTGGTAGGTAAAATCATCCATGGTTCGGTGACCCATCTATAAGGCTACTATTTCAGTTTCAATTCCAACCTAATAAGTAACCACCTTCCGAGTCGGGAATTATTATAAAAAAATTGACTTTGGCGCATGGGTATCAATACCTACCTAGGTAATGATATCATGTAAATCATTGATCTGCGTACCTAACCTAGTATGTATATCAATAGGTCTTATTAAACTTTCACATCCATGGAGATTAATAATAATATTGAATTTCTATGAAAAATCTTTATTATGTGAATTCTATCACTAGGTAATCTATGTGCATTTGGAGGTAGATGTAATAAGTAAGTAGGTAGGTAGGTAGAGATCAATGTAAAAAAAACATTAATATCCAATGCTCCAAACTCCATCCTAAATGCCAATCCAATTGCGATTATTTTCATAACTTCCTGTAAACGATTCGAAAAACCACCACCACCCACATTACAATGAGCATTCCGTGGAGTTGAGTTGGGTGCAGAAAACCATTTGGACGGGTCCGGATTGGATTCCCATCAGTCGCATGTGCTCGTTGAATTCGGGCAATCGGTTGCCTGCGTCGAGTTGACTTCGGTTCTGTCCAGTGACTGGATCCTTGGCTCCTGACCACAAGACTTCGGCCGCGGCAGCTCCTCTTGGCCATACCATGTCATCAAGGTTCGTTGGATCGGTTTGCTCGGACCAGATGTGGAACTCTCCGCCAACCACCAAGTGAGTGGAATTTTCTGGTACGCCAGCGAGAGGATCGTAAGCATAGACTAAGCGCCAGCTCTTGGTAGGTGAACAGTAATCGTTGTAGGGATAATATTGCTTGGAGGATGCGCCTGGTGCGAAGTTGAGCCACTGTCCTTTACCGCAATCGAGATACTAGAAATTTGTCAGCGCATGACCTGATTGAGTTAAGGAATTATACATACCCAGAAGTTGTAGTTGCCAGCAATAGTTTTGTGTCCAGCAGCGGCGATCTGGGCGACCGAGGCATCACTGAGCCATGATTGAACAAGGACATCAGATCCCAAGGTGAGGTTCCATGTTGTGATCATTTCTTCCCATACCATTGGTGTAAGTCCAGCAGCTCGAATTTGCTTGTGGTTTCTGTCCACGAACGCCTGGATCAAGGGTTTGAGAACTTCCGTATCGTTTGATTGAACAGAAGGGTCCAACAAATAAGTCTGGACATTAACTTCGTCTCCACCAGTGTGAAAGTATGATGAGTATGGAGAGACTCTAGGAAGAAGATCATCAAACAACTTCTCCAGGAATGCTGGTACAGCAGAATCATTAAGTCTCAATGATCCACAAGGAGGTTCAGCACAGTAGGTAGACCAGGGTTCGGCATTGAAGGCGGCCATGAGCTCAGGGTGAGAATATCCAATGGAGCTTGTGTGACCAGGCATATCAATCTCCAAGATGACTTGGAGACCAAGGCTAGTGCCATATTCTTGGATCTCCTTAAGGTCACTGGGAGAATAGGACAATCCGGTTTGGTAAGCACCCATCTTGGATAATTCAGGTAATGCTGGAATGTCCAAAGGCCAAGACTGAGCGTCGGTGATGTGCAAATGAATGACGCTGCTTTTGGCGTAATGGAGGGCCAACATCGTTCTCTTAATGTCCTCGACAGGATACCAATTTCTGGAGATATCCATGTTCAGTCCACGGTGTGCAAATTTTGGTGCATCGTAAATTGTGACTGGGGCCAATTTCGTGTAGACACCAGCTCCAGAAACAGAATGAGTGTAGAAAAGTTGTGTAAATGTTGTCAGTGCATGAAGGATACCAATAGATGAGGGAGCGGTAATGGCGGCCTTTCCATCGGTAGTGATTGTGAGGTTGTATGACTCGTCCACCTGACCGGCCACAGGCTTGAATGTGGAGGAGTTGTCGCATCCGGTTTGGGTAATGAGGATTTCGGAAACGTAGGTTTTGGTCGAGGTAGCCGACGGTTCAATTTGGGACAAGGTGTTTCGTGGATAGAATTTCCATGGTGTTAAACCCTGATGAAAGATCTTGTTCATGGCTCGAGTTACAGCTTCAGAAACAATTTTCTTGGGGGTTGTGACATTTCCAGTATAGCCACCAGTGGAATCTCCTACAAACTGTATAGAAAGCGCTTTGTCAGTATTCATATCAACAATTTTTGAGGGGATTGATCTTACCACGCTGCCATTGTAAGTAACCTTCACGTTCGTATCAATCCACAAAACATCAGTACCATTTGTGTACGAGACAGGCTTAGGCCAAATAGCTAAAGCAGAGGAGACCAAAGCAGATATTAGAAAGGTAGACGATAACATCATTATAAATGTACAATCGAATTATGTAAGTTTGTAAATCAGACCTCTATGGAAAGATGTCGAAAAGCAGAAACATAGATGGGAAAGTGTAAATTATATAGACTTGTGAAGAAGAGTCAATAAGAGTATGCCAAGCCCCTTTAAACATTCACACTAGATGGTCATACGCTAGGTGGACCGTGGCTCAGTAAAATAAACGAATGTTTTGCAGAATTGGTTGCAATACATCCACAAGGATTCAGGAAGACCGCAGGAATATGAACCCAGGGATTGGGCGGCGTAAAATCTCAGAATAGAGTTCGGGGGCAATGAAAGTTGGTTTTTCATAAGCCTTAAAGGCTTAAACTACCAAATAATATGACGAGAAATGGTTATGCAGAATGATTATGCACGTAGCCCAACCAACCACCCTGATGTTCCAACTGGCTATCCGGTTGTAGTAATAATTGACATTCACTGCGGAGAACTCGATGCGAGTCATGCAAGGCCACGAGGCCAACAATCTAGCTTCCGTAACAGGACGTTACGGTAAACGGCTCAAAAAGCCGGGGAGGAAACAGTGCGATGTGATATAGTCTCTTTCGTGGAGTACTTTCGTACCGTAGCTCGCGGATGGAGTATATGAATAGTAGAGTAGACTAAGAAGAAAATGTCCCCATTAATATGTTATCTGATCACGTCGCCCTCCATCGGATTGATGCATCTGCACGATAAAATGGATGTGGATGGATTTGGTTATGGGTACGGGTACATGCTATGAAATACGGACTGGGTGTTGTGGTATTGTGCGGCGAGGTGGTATTGTTGGATGGTGGTATTGTGATAATTGTGATGTATATTGGAGGGGAAAGGGGGGGAAAACCAACCAAGCTTGCTTACCTCAGGAATCATAACTCAGAATCTCGCAAGTTTATGCTACACACAGCAGTATAACCTACTACCTCCAGCTAGGTATTATCCATAGACCAGAGTGACTACCTAGGTACGTACACTCATATATTGCCCGAAATTACTAAAAGTAGATTTGATATGCTGGTTTTCTTTGGTTACCCGCAATCTCTCCATGCGGCGCGTTGGAGGGGGCTCGCTCAATGGGAGGCTGGAAGCGAATTTGGAAAGTTAAAAATGGTATGTTAATATGCAAGTAAAGGTTAAAAAAGGATGGATCAAGGATAGGGATGACGATGGGATGATGGGAAATACGAAATAACATGCATGTCAGCAATTAGACTCTAGAGGCTGTGACTCCCGTGAGATTTGTTAGACATGATACAACATATACAAAATTCAATGATGTTTCATATTCCAACAAAAGAATAATAAGGTAAGGCCCGTAAGGGTTAATAAGACGACAAACCTTATTACAGTGCCGTAATTAAGTGTGAACGGAGTAGCCGAGTTGATAGGTGTGTAGTAGGTGTATTAGATAATACGGTGCTTTTGTCACTTGTTGGTTGAAATTCAGAGACAATTGATATATAATTGATTCTATTCAATTTTCTAGATCTTTGTCTTCGTTCTTTATCTTGGTGGCTGGATTTGAATCATCCGTAGACCGTGATTATTGAGGTCAAAATTGTCCACTAGTACCTACCTAGATAGGTTAAAACTTAAAAGACCAGCTTTAAGTTCCATGGCAAGGCAAGGTTGCTTTAACAGAAGTACGAAATATATACTATCAGTGCATGGATACTCAATTAGTTGATCAAGATGCAAGTGTCCGTTTTCCCCGCTTTCGAAAAGGGTCGAGTACCCCGGAGGTAGGCAGAGGTAGAGGGCTAGAGGTAGAGTACGGTAATACCTAGGTACATACAGTACGTCAAATGCGATCAAAGAACCGACAATCAATCTTAGACCACATAGGTAACTGATCAAATAACTGACCAAATAACTGGAACCCCCAATCTTCGATACTGAACCCTTTACTACTCCTTGACTTACTACTTCTTGATAGAGATCACGATGTCAAAGATCACGAGTTCGGAGGAGCTTGGAAAGTAAGTCAGGTGAGCCCAAAATATATCTATAATACTCTTAATACAGTCTTAATAGACATTTAGATTTTTCAACATAAGTTAATAACACTCTTATATGGTCTAAATGGAACGCCTAGATTTTTTAAAAAGGGTTAAAAAAACAAAGAATGATGTAACTACCTATCTATATATCAAATGTACTTAAAGAGTATATAGAATAACATTAAACTGATTATAGAAATGTCTAATGAAAATACTTCCAAAAATGGCTGGAGATAGGGCTGGCATAGAACATGATCAGAATGGTTCCAGCCACTATCCCCAGCCACTCATGATAGGTGACATACTATGACTAACCCTATGCGGCTCAGTCATGCCTTAGGCAAACTCTGTTGTTACGTAAGGAAGGTAAATTGACAGGGTTCTTTGAGGTTCTTGATCTTTCAAGATCTTTATTCTATCAACCTCCTACCATCTTCTTTTCCACACCGTACACTCACATCTACACAATCTTATCAAACATTATAAACAATTCGACCACCATCAAAAGAACAACTCTCAACTTGTTTTGACCCCTTACAAGATTCCTGCAGTTCGCCGCCGCCCTCATTTCAGTTGAGAGCTAAAGAAGCTCAAGCATTTGAAAGCCTCACCTTTGATAGACAAAGAAATCGACGAAATTTAAAAGATGCCTGTCGAAGTTGTCTTGGATTCGCCCCTGGCAAATGCGCTCAACGCTTCCATTCAACCAAAGCTTGTAGAAGTAGGATGGAGTACTGGTGGCGCCGATGACTCTGCGCTCTCCGAATATATTATCCTCATGTTGGTGAACGGAAAGACTCAAGAACAAATAGCTGCGGAATTATCAGGCGACCTTCTAAATCTTGGGGATGATGATCCGGGAGCAAGAGATTTCTCGCAGTGGCTGTTTGACCAGGTTGGATCATTAAATTCACAAGTTAGCGGTGGAGGATTTCAAGATACTGGTGCAGAGACTGGACAAGCTCAGTTTGGAGATTCAAATGTTTCGCAGGATGCGGATATGAATGATGCTTCAGAGGTGGGAGATGTAAATGTGTATGCAATAATTTTCTCAACACTTCCAAAATCTGAAATATTTTCCCCAGATCTGAAAACTAACAAATTACAGACCAACAGGTCCCAAATCAATGAGAAATGGAAGTGGTAGTATTAGTCGTCCACGGGATAAGCGTATGCTGAACCAGTTAACAAAGGCGATGGATCGCACGCCTGACGCCGCTCTCCATCGCGTTCGACCTCAATCGGGAAATGAACGAATAAATACACATGCGCGAGGACCCCCGACAGGACCAAGAGGATCTGTAAACATCCGAGGTGTTGCTCGTATGCAAAACGGGCGCGGACATGGCGGCATGGGAGGTATGCCGATGCAACATGGCGCCGCGCAAAATATCATGGGCATGTCTACACAACAACAACTCGAACTATATGCTATGCTTGAGCAGCAATCGAGAATGATGGCACAGATGTTTACTCCACAACAACAGCAGATGATGGCACGAGGAGGTCATGGCATAAACTCTGGATTCCCGGGACAAGGCAGGCCTTTACATGAGCGAATGCAACATCCTAACCGACCACAAAATAATGGATTTCAGAAACGTCAGGACCAACAAGCACAATCTCAAAACGACAACTCGATGGATGTTGAGATGTCTTCTAGTGACAAGGCCGATAGTATTTCCCCAGACACCACATGCAGGTTCAACTTGACTTGCACAAACAAGGATTGCAAATTCGCACATCAATCTCCAGCAGCTCCCCCAGGAACGGCCATCGATGTTGCAGATATTTGTTCTTTTGGCGCAGCTTGCAAGAATCGAAAATGTGTGGGACGACATCCATCCCCAGCCCAAAAGATTGCACATCAAACCACACAAGACTGCATATACTTCCCAAATTGTAAAAATGCCAACTGCCCCTTCCGACATCCCACAATGCCATTATGCCGAAACGGCGCCGATTGCACAACACCAGACTGCAAATTCACGCACGTCAAGACTATGTGCAAGTTTAATCCTTGCTTAAATCCGACATGTGCATTCAAGCATGTAGAGGGCCAGAAGAGAGGAAAGTTTGATGATAAGGTATGGGTGGCAGATGGCACGAAGGAGCATGTCAGTGAGAGGAAATTCGTGGATGATGAAGGAAATGAGGAGTTGATTGTTCCTGGAGGAGCATCAACAGATACAGGAGCAGGAACAAATGGTGATGCAGAGATCGCCGGATAGATGGTGTGAAGATTTCTACGGGTTCCGGGTGGAGGATGGTGATGAAAAAATTTGTACAACATGCAAAAGGCGTGGGGGGGAGATTATAATCAGGCGTTTTATGGATAAGGGAATCGTGTCTGGATTCTCGGATATATCTTGGTTGGGCACTCATAATGAAAAGCTGGTCACAGCAAAATCAACTTACGTAGATAGAATGGATTGTTGCATCCACGGCACCCCAGAGCAAAAAGTCTCTGGGGCTTAGCCGAAACAGAAAATCCCTTGGGTCTTGCATTGCTTGTGATGTGAACTTACAATCCCATGCACATGATGGAGCTCTACCTGTATCAAAATTTGCCATAGCTTCAATCGCGTGGACCTTGCCCTTGCTTGGCTTTAGAGAAAGCAGCGTTTTGAGTAAGTAGAATTTGACATTGAGAACATTCAAAGATTCGTTCGATAGGATGAAGATAATTACAGAATGAAATGTACCTACCTACCTACCTGGGTAGATACGTTTTACCTATTATTATACTTGATGGTGGATTCTGTTTGTTCCTGGCCGAAGCATAGCGCTTTGCGGGGGAGGGGCAGATGGATATACCTAAAATACCTACCTATGCTTTTAGAGCTTGTGCATACGGTGCCATTGTAAGCGAAACTGCGCAACAATTCATCCGAACATAGGTAAGTAATAATTTCAAGTTGTGACAGTCCTACAAAACATCAACAAATACAAATAGAGATAATGAGGATGCGTCTGCCTGAGTCTTCTTTATTGGCTCCTCTTAGGCGATGCTACAATACTCCTCAATGTCAAGCTGTACGCCTACGTCGGTGGGCCCTACTCAGCTCTTATACCAGAGCATATAGCTCCCAAACGCGACCACAATTATGCACTCGTGAACGATCACAGCCCCTGTGGAAATATTGCAGGAGCCATGTTTCTTCACATACTCCAACTGAAAGATCTGCGGAGTTTAAATCAGAAGACGCAAGTACAGAAGAATGGAAGGAACCCAGTGTCGCAGTTATTGGCGGGGGAATTACAGGTCTCGCCACAGCGTACTATCTCACCCAGATGGCACCACACTTGAAAATCACTTTATATGAGGAGAGCGAGAGGCTCGGAGGCTGGCTACGGACGAAACATATTGATATGGGAGATGGTGAAGTTGTGTTCGAACAAGGGCCGAGGACTTTGAGACCAAACACGCCTGCAGGATTTGTTACCCTAAACTTGGTAGGATTGTGTTCTAATTATTCGTTTTGAAATGTTTTAACTTGGGAATTCCAGATTAGAGATCTCGGTCTAACTGACCAAGTGATTACAACGGGCAAATCGTCCCCCGCTGCCCTGAATCGCTTTGTTTATTATCCGGATCGCCTGGTATGCATGCCCGAGCCTACCCAAGGTTTTTACGCCATTGCCTGGAAAATCTTGACGGAACCTGTTTTTAAAGGGATGTTCAACACGCTATTCGAATATAAAAGACCACGAAGACCCCTAGAGTTAGAGGACGAATCTGTGGGATCATTCCTGGTCAGAAGAACAGGAGGGACGGATCTTCCAGACAATTTGGTGTCAGCCGTATTTCATGGTATATATGGGGGAGATATCTACAAAATGAGTGCGAAGAGTATACTACCCACCCAATGGGGAATGGAGGGTGCATATGGAAGTATCAGTGCAGGAATACCTCAAGTGAAAAAATTCCGGAATGCGACGGCCGAAGATGAAGAGATGGAGAAGAAAGAGAAGAGTCTCTTTACGGACAATGAGAATGCAATTGTGAATGATGCAAGTGTTTATACATTCCGCAGAGGAATTAGTACACTTTCTGAAGCACTAGAGTCCTCTTTGCGGAGCAATCCCAATGTTAAAATCAAGCTGGGCGAGTGTGTCGGAGAAATAAAGTACGACGATGAAAGTGACGGTATCAAGGTATATATGTATCCCATTTCCACTTTCGAATAGCAGCTAAAGTGCCTAGATATACACAGGTCAGACCGGTAAATTACATGCCACCCACTCTTACGCTATTTCTACTATTTCCGCTCGCACTCTCTCTACCAAAACCTCTTCTTCAGATGATGATTCTTTGCTTCCTTCACTCGCAGAAACAGAGTCCGTGACAGTCATGGTTGTTAATCTCTACTATCGCGATGAAGATCTTCTCCCAGAACGTGGCTTTGGATATCTAATCCCACGATCCATTCCTGTTGAACAAAATCCAGAATTTGCTCTTGGTGTAGTCTTTGATTCAGAAGCTACAGATGGTCAGGATACTATTCCAGGCACTAAAGTTACCGTTATGTTAGGCGGGCATTGGTGGGACTGTTTTACAGAATATCCCGATGAAGAAGAGGGCGCTTCTATGGCAAAATCAGTCCTAAAACGACACTTGATGATTGATGAAGAGCCAGAAATGGTACATGTATCTTTGCAGAAAGATTGCATTCCGCAATATACCGTAGGTCATGAGCAAAGGCTGGAGCAAGCACATTATGAATTGTTGATCGCATACAAAGGAAGACTGGCCGTAGCCGGAAATTCATACACTGGAGTGGGTGTAAATGATTGCATCAAGGCTGCCAAAGTTGTGGCAAGCGATGTTGCACGTGGTAACCACGTTACCGGATTGGAGAGATTCACCGAACAAAAGTGGTGGGAGCGCTTGATGAGACAAGGACCTACAAGCAATTGACAAAATGATATCATGGAGTAAGTCGAGAGATTTTCTCCATGGCTTGTAGTTTACTGAGTTGAGTATATATTACATTAGACGAACATATAACAGCAAAACCATGAACATCCTTCTCGGAACCAGATTCATCAGTGCTGAAAATTTGCATGGAATGTTCCAGGCACTATGTACGTCAATATCTCTCAAGATAAACGGTGATCCTATCTTACCTTCCAAGCACCCGATCGGTTGTGAGAGATGGCACCTGCTAGCGTTACCTAAGTAGTTGGTTAGAAACTTCTTAGTACCCGGCAAACTGTGAGATGATGCAGGAATGTAGTTCCCTCGCTATAATCAATCAATATCTGCCCCGTATCGATTCGAATCATAAGTATTCTGAATAAATACTGGACCGATTCGGAATAAACTTCTGGTATGTAAATAAATATATGAATATATGAATAGACGGTCTATATTTCCATGGATAAGATTATAAGAAAGATAATCAATCCACTTCTTTCCCATCTTTCATATTGAATCGATCGTCTGCGATATTTCGCGGATGGAATGGAATGAAAGATGAAGAAAAAAGAGGAAATCGTGGTAGGAAAGGGGTTTTGAAGTTCCTCCCCCCCAGTAAGCGAATGAGCGGGTGAACGAACGAGTGAGTGAATGAACGAATGAATGAATGAATACCTTTTCTGGGGTAACTCTCTTGGGTAACGAATGGACCTGGGTGGCTAGGTGAGATTACTTGTTTTTTTCTTTCCTTCCTTCCTTGGTAAATCTTGATTTGATCGTTCTGGTTGTCGCGAATTGCGAATGCTGTTTGGGTTTTATATATATTTTTTTTTACTTTTGCGGTTTCATTATCGATTTTCTTTTGTTTCTCTTTTTTTTAAATTGTTAAAGCAATCGATTTCTCAACTGTGTTTTTGGATGGGGTTATTAGGCTAGGTAGGCTAGGTATCGAGGGATGTTGTTATGGAGGGTATGGATGGAGGGATTTTATATTGGTTTTTGCGAATTATTATAAGTGTGTGTTGATTGTTTGATTGTGCAATTTTGTAATTTTGTTGATAGAAATCTGATGCATTAGCTTGTTGATAGCTTCTCTGTTGGTGCTGAAATTCGCATGGATATTTATCTGCTCTGGTCTGGTCTAGTCTGGTCTGGGCTGGGAGAGGAAGGTCTGCGAGTAATTATCCAATTTGAATAATTCTGAGTAGACACATCAAATAGATCCTGATTTATCGTAAATCGGTTGGTTGGTTGATTCTTTCTGCTCATTCAATTGGCCATTCCAAGAACTTGGACACTCTCACCTTCTATCGTGCTGATTCCTCCGAACTACTGGTTGTCTATGAAATGCTGAAGTGGATGGTCCATTTCTCATTCTTAGCGGGTCTGTAACCTGATGTTTTGCCCGAATCCTACGGACTTCTTCCGTTGCCTTCTTTATAGCTGTAGCACGCTAAAAAAATCGTAGCAGTAGGTCACCGGTCGATATCACTCATACAGAGGGGGGATGGGGGGGTTTCCTTCATCACTGACATCTTAGGGATGGGATTTGCCGTTGATTCAAAGATAGATGTTTGGGATCTCAATGCTATACTGCGAGGGGAATGAACCTTTCGAAAGGACGGAGAAATCTAAGCACAGAAGTCATTTGAACACCGCAGAGCTCTTCATGGTGTTATTTTGAACATGAATATTTGCCATTGTATATAGTGAGACGGAAATAATAACTAGGAGACAACAATAAAATATGTTGTCAAAAAAGAAACATTGCGTTCCAGACATCTCACTAAATAATCAAACATGGAAAGAACTCGCCAAAAGAACTTAAATGTATAAATTTGGTACTTGTTAACCTGCCATGTAACTCACAAGAATTACAATTGGATTTGTCAACCAGTCCAACCAAGTTGGACCAAGAGAAAGAAAAGCTAAAAAGCCCCGCTCTGTTTCATCAACCCTGACGCATAGCCCAAACATAGAGTGAGGACAAGAACAAGGAAATGAAGGGATCTGACTATAATTGTGGTAACCCTTCATATGCTTCATCTCTCAACATCTTATCCTTTCTTAGCTTCATAACACGAAGCCTCCTTGAATGCCTCATATGTGCCATCTCGTGGTGAAGTTCTCTAGGTTCATTAGCAGGCCACTATTCCTCTTAGATTAGCTGTCATTCGCGCTCTCGAATATTCAGGCCAGAAACTTACATCCATACTCATATTCAAATGCGTAGCCTCACTGTGCCAGTAGAGCTCTCTGAAACCCCATTGATCTTCGGTACCCTCATGTGAAACAATAGGGTGAAGACGGTATTCATTGGTGTCCACAAGGTCGATGTTATCCCATAGGTCTATGCACTCCGGGACAATGCCTGCAACTTCATGGAGCTCCCATGACTGTATATGCCTACAAAGACTACATCTGAAATCGGGGTTTCCGGTATTATCCCACTGGAAAATCGCGATGTTAGTGTTCACACGTTCTGTTAGAGAGAGGATATAGATATAAAGATTACTTACCGCAGCACGAGCGCAGTCGTAGTGCAACATGTGGTCACAAAAAAAGCGTAACCACAGCTCCCCGGGCTGAAGGTCTTCAAGGCAGTATGGGCAACTACCGATGAAAGCCTTAATGTGCTTATTTGGGTCATGACTGGCAATTGGGTGGATGGGGAAAATGTTCGCAAACAGATTTGCATCAGATTCTGGGTCATTTTCTATCTTTTCTTTGTACTCTGATGCGGCTTGTTCACCTTCAGGTATTTCGGGAGGGATTTTGAGCCTTTCAATGTATTGGTAAAAGTCGTCAATCTGTTGACGCCAAGTGTCTGTTGAGACGGTGTCGAATACCCAATACAATTGTTTCCTGGCAAGATCAGCATTTTCCTTGGAGACGAGATAGAGAGGCTGTGATGTAACTTACCAAGGTCTCTTTTTGGACCAATCTCGTAGGAGCAGGAAATTGCGCCTGTTTAAATTGACCTGCGACATTCTTCTCGCTAATGCTTGTGCATGCTTTGCTTTGGCAAAATGGGGAACACGATTTTTCACAGTAGAAGGATCATAATTCCTTCTAGTCATCATTTTCACCATCTCCCACCATTCGTCTTCGGCAATGATACGATTCTCGTACAAATGATCTTCAACATAGAACCTAAGATTCCTGTCGTCAAAGTCGACAGCACGATCAAGTAGTTGTGAAGACAAAAGCATAGGCCCGAGTGGATTGACGGTTGTACCCGGTGGATCGCCTCCAAAAGTTTGGGTAAGCTATTTGACTTTCAGTCAGCCAGCAGGATTGATTGCAATTGGATAGTCACGACGATACATACCTGAGTCCATGTTGAGCTTACACGATCAGTATCTATATTAAA
The DNA here is from genome assembly GCA_025890175.1 of Ciborinia camelliae. Lineage (NCBI taxonomy): Eukaryota > Fungi > Ascomycota > Leotiomycetes > Helotiales > Sclerotiniaceae > Ciborinia > Ciborinia camelliae. The sequence goes on from JANPYM010000008.1 coordinate 1,990,425, forward strand.
ATCCGATAAAATATAAGGACTGACGGCGCCTCGCTTTGGAACAGATTCATTGCTGAACTCATTTGCCATTGTTTGTAAGAAGAAGGTCAGAATCTCCAATGTAACTTTAAATCCCGCTAGTTCTTCAGGAATGTCTCTCGACTCAAGAGGGGCAAAAAGAGTCTCCCGCTCTAGCTGTGCTCTGGCAATCGCGAGGAGTTCTTGAAGTTGATCAATGCCAGTAGCAAACTCTCCGAAGCTCAACGAACGGTAGTGAAGTAATCTTATCCATGCCCTATGTAGTACCCAGGCTGCCTTTAATGCCGGTTCGTCTATATTTGAGCCATCGGGCAATGCCGGTCGTCCCTCCAGGTGGGCATTATTTTTGTCAATGAATCTCAGCATTTTAGTCAAGTAGCCAACGAGGCGAAACATCGCGTTCATAATTTTCCAGATCTGTGGCAAGTCTGGATCTTTCGCGAGCGCATTCACCAGGGTATGAAATCGTTGAAGCTTCAACGAAGCTTCATCTCTGTTGACGGTCCATGGAGGATGATCAACCGTATGGCCTTCAAATTGATCTGTAAAAAGCCATCCGGAGTTGTCCCCGCTTTCAGCTAAAAAACGCTCGATGAGTCCCTCGCCAATATCCACAGTGGCTATTGCTCCCAACAGCCCTATAATATGTTTTGGAGCTTCTTCTCCCAGCATGCTTTGGGCGGTAAATTTAATGTCTGGTTTCGGAACTCGCTCGTTGTATCTTTGTATGTGTGTTTGAAGCAACTTCCTTTCCAGCTTTGCCTCCGGCACAGAGTAAAGTTCTCGGGCAACGTCCTCATCGATGCCTCCTTCCCCGGGCACCCTTTCGGTCTTGAATCTGAGTCTAAGTGCCCTTACTTCCTGAAAATTTTCCCATTGCATCTGCCCGAGAACCACGCGCCGCTGCCCCGGAGTCATCTCCCTCAAAGCCTCTTCAAAATCATTTTGCTCCATATTGATATCTACAAATAGAGGCTTTTTAGGGAGACAAGGTGTTAGTTGTGGGGAAGTTTGTGGTAAATTTGAGGATGAAAAGGCATTGTGTAAGCTATATTATTTTCGACACAGATATGATATTGATGCTCTTTGTCCACCCTTGGCTTGCCCATCCTTAATCTACGAAATCATGAAAGAAATAGGTCCCCGGATGCGGCAAACCTAGAGTTTAAGATAAAGAGCTTGAACATCTTCTAACATAAAGTTTAATTGTTGATAGCACGGCCTTATTGTTCGTCGAATTAATTATATTATTGAAAAGGAGGATTTCGCTTATTCTTTCAAGAAGGCCATTGAATAACAAAATAAAGGGAAGAGAAGGGAGAAAAAAGAAATCTCGAGTAACCTTGGAAGGAGCATTTTAATGTCAAGCCGGATTTGGTCTGAAAGGGGTGAGATACCATCTGATTGTCACGAAAATATAAGAACGAATTAAATTGATTTCAGTAGCTGATAGACTTATAAAGAGTATCTATTTGAATATAATACTAGGTAGGTAGGTAGTTCTTTGCTTAAATAATGTGATGATTTGATGGGCATCCTGCGACACCCACCTCGCAATTAACATCACAATTCCCCGTTATCACCGACAGTCACGTAACTCAAAATCCCGATCACCAAGGGGGGATTGGATGTTTATATAAACATCAAATCACACTGTTATCAACTCGTCAGATCATTATCACTGGTTTTCAGTTCACACCTCTTGAGCTAAGCTACTGCAATCAATCCTTACCGCGAATATCATTTACTACTCTTCCCTATAACTCTACTCTTCAAAATCAAGATGGCTGCACAGAACGCTTGCAATACGATCCCACCAGTGACAAAGGTTAACTATAAAACAAAAGGAACCTGGGAAACATTCGCTGGATTGCCTGTCTATGTTTCAGGTGTGTCGACTTTTCATTTGCATTTGTGGCCGATTCTTTACGCTTTGGTTATGTTTGTTTTCCCTCTTTCCCTGCGATCACTCTTGAACCTCTTTCAGTTCATCTTTCGAGGTCAATAATCCCAACCAAGTGCTATAGGTGCATCTAACCCTACAACTGCATTGATGATCATTTATGATGTATTTGGTGCCGCGCCTCAAACTTTACAGGGTGCCGACTTATTGGCCGCTGCTCTTGAACCTCTCAACACCGTTGTCATTGTCCCAGATCTCTTCAACGGAAAGGCAGCTCAAGCAGAGTGGTACAAACCTGATGCAAGTAGGGAGGCCAAAGCTGCCAAAGCTGCATTTATGGAAAGTGCATTTACGATTGAGACATGGGAAAAGCCTGTGGGGGAACTTGTGGTCGATTGTGGAAAGAAATGGGATGGTTTGAAGGCTTGGGCATGCTTGGGGTTATGCTGGGGTGGAAAGGTAGCCCTCTCCTGTTGAATCAATTTGTTATATTGCCAAGGGCTGACACATGTGAGTAGGTTGTCGCGGCTACCTCTCGCGAAGAGACTCCGTGGGCAGTATCTGGCCAAGTTCATCCAGGGTAAACCATTCACTTCATTATCTAGAATGCCAAGGATAGCGTTGACGTGATGTTTTCTAGTCGACTGACGAAAGAAGATGCGAAAAAGATCACGATCCCACATATTGTTCTTGCTTCAAACGGTGAAGATGTCAAAGTCGTACAACAGTACAAGGAAATTCTCGAAGCAGGAAATGGTGTCGTCGAGACTTATCCCACCATGCATCACGGGTGGATGGGAACAAGGGCTAATTGCAAGTATTATTTGCCAAATTTGGCTTGCCAAAAATTAGAAGTTACTAATAGTTATCCTGCCACAGTTGAGAATGAAGACAACCTCAAGGAATATATTAGAGGGTATGCAGTCTTTCCCCCTTCCTATGACCGCCTATCAAAGATATCCCCTAATGTCTTTTTGATTACAGGTACGGCCAATGCGCGGCGTTCTTTGCACAGCACTTGAAGAAGTAGAACCGGGGTTTTCACAACAGAATCTATGGAGGCAAATACCCTTCTCTAAACCATGCAATCAATCAAGACCGATCAATCCCAAGTAAGAATTTGAGAGCTTGTGATTTGAGATGGCTTGCCAATTGATTTCTTTTCTCTCCAAGTTACGGCTTTCTTTTGGTAGCCCTCGGAGTATTCGTCGTTCCTGTAGGTAGCATGGCTCTGAACCTACAATCCTATATATTTTCTCGGAATGGGCTCCTTAGAGCTCAAATTTTATCCTTATCGAATGTCACATCCTGTCTTGCTACATGTTACTCATTTGTTACACACATTTCCAAGTGAATAATTTGCCATCACATCTCTCGATATTGTGCTTACACTTAAACATGAATATAAAACACGATTACTTGATCAAAGAAACACAAATACAGATTATCGTATGAAGATTGGATGTTCTTAGCTGTACACCACAAAGTTCACTTAAACCCCCTTGATTCTCATCCTCAAATCTCTCAGGTGGGTTTTCCTGCCATTTCCTACAATACCTACCTACCTACCCCTCCATCCCCAAAGCCAAGGTCAAATCTTCGACAAAGATCATATACCTAATGATCCATCTCCAATACCTATATCCCTACATACATAGGTAACCTACATGGTACATCCATATATACCTACCTACATCCCGCTACCCCGATTCCCATCCCATACACATCCCCATCCTACCCCTTCCAACGTGAAGATTTTAGATTCCGTGAAAACTATATTATATTACATTAGAGGAAGGGGACGATATAGATATAGATATAGATGTATATGTATACGCATATAGAACAACAGCATAGCACGCGCGATCAAACAACCTACCTAGGTACCTTATGAACACAAGACAAGACAAGACAAGAAAAGAAAAGAAAAGAAAAGAAACAGAGCACACGATATACGATATACGAGTTGAGATCTATTCTTCCCTTCCACCCTAGCTAGCTAGATAGCTAGGATTCTCCTTCTACAAAGACCGGCTAGCCTGTGCGTCAAATATGGATATGAAAATCTATTTCCTTCCCAGCCCAGATTAGATGCTGCATACGATAACAAGCAGAGAGCGAAATCATCTTTTCTTTTCTTCCCTTCCTAACCATCACCCCTTTAAAGATTGGCACTCTCCTGCTGTGTCTTCCTAACGACCTTATCGACCGCCTTGGCAAAATAATCAATATTGTTCGTATTTAACCCCGCCATACTGATTCTTCCATTCTTCGTCATGTATACGTGAGCTTCACTTCTCAACTCCAAGACTTGTTTTTCGCTCAACCCGGTGAATGAAAACATGCCAATTTGTTCAGTAATGTGATTCCATTTTCCGGGTGTTCCCAGTTCCTCTAATTTGCTTCGGAGTTCCTTTCTCATGGTGATGATCCTTCCGGACATTTCCCTCAAATTCTCTTCCCACTCCTTGAATAAAGCATCATCATTTAAGATTGTGCTTGCGATTCTAGCACCATAGGCAGGAGGATTCGAGATTTCCGATCGTTGTAAGATGGCCAATTGACTAGAAATTCTTCCAATATTCTTCTCCGCATCTTTGCCCGCCCCAGTTACGAAATGGAAACAACCCGTACGCTCACTGTATAATCCCAAGTTCTTGGCAAAGGACTGAGCAATACACAGTTCAAATCCTTGCTCGATAAAATAACGAACAGCCCAAGCATCTTTTGCCAAGTCCCCTGAAGCGAATCCTTGGTATGCGCAATCGAAGAAGGGGAAATGTTGTTTTTGTTTCAGGAGAACGGCAAGTTCTTTCCATTGATCTTGTGTGGGATCGACGCCGGTAGGATTGTGTGCACAGGCATGTAGGAGAATGATACTCCTATCAGGAGCATTTTGAATAGTATTCTTCATGCCATCGAAATCGAGACCTTTTGTAGATTTGGAGAAATATGGGTATGTAGCGACCGGGAGATGAACATTGGAGAAGATTTGGTTATGATTTGCCCATGTTGGATTACTGAAGTAAACGGTAGGGGAACCAGGGTAGAATTTCTTGATGAAGAGAGCGCCGAGATGAACGGCTCCGGTGCCGGATATGGTTTGAACAGAGCAGGTACGTTTATCGGCAAGAGCTGGGGAATCAGCTCCTAGCATGAGTTTCGCAGCGGCGGATGTAAAAGTGTTGAGGCCGGCGATAGGGAGATATTCGTGATTTAAGGCGGGGTCATTACGAAGGATCTCATCAGCCTGGAAAAGATATATTAGCAGATGTAAAACAATACTTAAAGGGTTCAATTACCTTCTTAACAACTGGCAGAACCCAAGGTTTTGCATTATTATCTCTATAAGCACCAATACCCAAATCGACTTTTTTATCAAAAGTATCAGCACGATAAGCAGCCATCAACCCAAAGAGGGGATCTTCTGGGGCTTGTGGAACCGCCTCCTCAGGGAAGCTGGTAGTAGTTAACTGAGACATGATTTGAAATAATTTGAAGTCTTTCTTGAGGAGAAGAAGTGGATGATATGGAAAAAGATTGAGGAGAAGGAGAGTGAGAGTGTGTGTGAGAGTGAGTAAAGGGAGAAGATTTAAATGTCATGATATTGTAACCTTGGCATAAGCTGGAGCGTCAACATGCGGGACCCGCTTGGCCAAATCTGGGGTGACTTACTTAATGAGAATCCAGCTATTTTGGGGGAATACCACCTGGGCACCTAGGCAGGCAGGTCTTGTTCGTATTAAAGTTCAGCTAATGGTAAGCAATATTTGAAAACCAATCAAAATGTACAGGCAAGAGTGAAAGAAGGTTTGCCAGTCTTGGGAGACAACCTGGATGGACAATAATGGACAATACCTAAGGTTATCTTTTATACTGTAAAAATATTATTAATGTCTAATGGACCGAGGTATACCTAATATATATATATATATATATATAAAATAATATAAATAATACTGTACGTATAATTCCCCATACTCCATACTTCCATACTCCAGAGTTTGGCCCGAGGGATTTCTATAATTAGGTCGGTACGGGAATCCATTACAGAAATGTCAAGATTCAACACTTCAACATAAGAGAGTCATCCTTAACCCCTCGGAATCCCGTCAATACTTCCCTAGGTCGGCAATGTGGTTCAAATGCATGTGCCGACCCATAAATACATATGCAATCCCTGCGATGTGATAGATATCCTTTTATGACTTTCGGGTACCTGACCAAGCAAGCTGGAGTCCACGGGTCACGATAATAATAATTGGATGGGTGGGCAGGGCAAGGCAGGCAGTTTTACTATGTATGTGAAGGGAATAGAGATCATTGGTGCGGCTCTACGGACTAACAATTCGCGTTATCTACTGGATATCATATCTCCACCACCACTTTTCAACCTCCACCTCCACCTCCGCTTCATATCAGGAACTACCTTCAGTACAGTAATAAATTCATATCACTAGATCCCATAAAACTAAAAAGGCACTAAGCCCACATGATGCATAGAATACATACTTTGCTGTACTCTTTCGTTCAGTTGCCCTTTTCAGTTCTTTATTACCTCCTCCAACATTCTCCGTAGTTTGATGAGATTGTTCGGCAAGGATATCGATTTGTTCCGCTTGTGATGCTACGCTATTCAAAAGTTGTGTCTGAAGCTCGGAAATTTCGATCAGGGACTTTTCTGCAGTTCTGTAAAATAGTCAGTATACAATCAATAACCATCCGCAAGAACCTTAGAACATACTTGACTTGATCTAAAGTACTTTGATAGTGTTTCAACATATCATGATTCTCTTGCTCAAACATCTGTATTTGTTCCGGACTCAACTCCTGTTGAGGAAATGAGGGTTGTGGTTGTGATTGTTCCTCCAGATGAGCAGTCCCACTCGAAGAATATTTCGTGGATGCCGATTCTCCAAAGCTTCCCAAATCCGGCATCATGGCTCGAGATTTTGCAAGATTACTCTTGTTCTTCTCCATCTCCCTCATGATTCTCTTCTCCATCATTGAAGCTTGAAGACTTCCACATTCTGAAAGCTTCTGCTGTAAATACCACACAACGCTATCTCGATGGATTTTGATTGCATTTAATTTTGCTTCTTCCAACTGTTGCTCCATGGATTTTGATTGTTGACCACCTCCTGCTGCCCAATTCCCGAACCGCCCCAAAGTTTTAACATATTTATTTTGTATAATGACCATCTCAGCAGTATGTCGTATTCCTTCAGCCTCATCCATACTTCGTATACTGACATTTAGTCCTCGTAATAATTTCTTCGTTTCGGCATCGATTTCTTCGCGTTGGCGATCGTTTAAGTATCGCCATTGTTTTGTTTTGGAAGATATATTGGTTCGCCTTGGAGGAGGTGCTGTTGAGAGGTAGGATTGTCGAATATCCCTTAGATAGCTATTCAATGAAGCTATGTGCGAATTCTGATAAAGACCATAAGTAAGTAAAATCTGCGAAAGGGTTCTTACTATGACATACTATTCGATATGCCTCCTTCAAGAACTCATCGATATTCTGAAGGGTCAAAGAGGGATCTGCTATAGAAGGAGCATTAAGCTCTTTCAGCAATCTGTTAAATTCAGGAGTGAGGTCTGTCATGGTTGAGAGATTTATGTAAGAGTGTAAAATTTTAATACATTATAAATATTGTGTGAAGTTGGTGAGGTTGTAAAGTTGTACAACGTTTGTTTGAGGATTCGATCAACTTCAATAAAGCTGACCTCCTGCAACTTTCTCACTGCAGGTTGGTTTGGCCAGATGCGATCATAGATAGACAAGGCTGAAATAAAGCCAAGAACTGATTATGTAAGAAATTTAAGCTTTACACTCCACCAATGATTGATGTTCATTTTTACCTACGGAGTATTATTTTGACTCTCTCAGCCTGACCATGTATTCAAGGGATTAAATTCACCTCACCTCACTTCCATGTCTTTTCACTTCTCACTTCTCTCACTTCTCTCAACTCTATCACCTATCCCACACTCTCTCACACTCTCTTCCAAATTCATCAAACTTCATCAAACTAGCCGACGATGCAACATCTTACCGCTCTGGATAAGAATTGAGTGATCATGCATCTGCATCACTTGGACCCTAGATTGCGAAATCGGTGGCCAAGTATGGAAGTTGCGGCAATCGCTCGACGAATCAAAGTCTATCAAAGGATGGATCGGATCAACGGTGCCGCAGAGAACCACTGAGCACCACTAAATTGGTCAGGATTTGAGATTGATTTCTGTGATTTCAAGCAGGAAAATGGGAATAACAAAGATACTTTTCGGGTTTAACCTTAAGTCTATCCTTCTCCATAAGTTAAGTACAGTATATCTCTGCAACAGGTCCCAGCGGTAAGCAATTTTCATATTCTCTCAGCGCCTTTTCTTATGGTCATATCTATACAACATTCACATGTTTGAATTTCTTCATCATGTCTGAAGTGAATCGCCACGAAAATGCAGAAAAGACAGAAGACTTGGTAGCGAGGTTGCAAGGTGCTACTATCCTGGAAGAAGCAAATCAATACCCAAAAGATTCGATTGTAGATGAAGCAGAGAGAACCATAGAAGGAGCCTCTACCCACAACCACTCCTCATCTGCGTCGTCAATAGCAGAAGACCAAGATGAGACACGCGATCTCGAGTTGGCACCTGTTATCTCTGGCCCGCCATATTCGGCCTTTGGCGTATGGAAGAAACGATATATCGTTGGGATGTGCACGCTGGCAGCTTTCATTTCTCCTACATCTGCCAACATATATTTCCCGGCTCTCAACCCACTCGCCGCCGAGCTCGGTGTGTCGAATACCCTCATCAATTTAACTCTCACATCCTTCATGATCTTTCAAGGTCTCGCGCCAACAGTTTTTGGAGATTTGGCAGACATGGCAGGAAGACGACCAACATATATCATCGCCTTCATTATATATTTGGGCGCAAATATTGGTCTGGCGTTACAGAACAGTTACGCTGCTTTGTTCATTCTACGATGTTTACAAAGTTGTGGGAGTAGTGGTGCCATAGCTTTGGGATTTGGAGTTATTGCAGATGTATCGACAAGCGCTGAACGAGGATCTTATATGGGAATTGTTGGAGCTGGTACTATGATGGGACCAGCTTTAGCTCCAGTAATTGGTGGCATTTTGTCACAATTCTTAGGATGGCGAGCAATTTTCTGGTTTCTCGTAATTCTCGCGGCCGTGTTTCTTATACCGTATACCCTCACAGTTCCTGAGACTGGTCGCAACGTTGTTGGCAATGGATCTATTCCACCCCAAGGTTGGAATATGACGGTTATCGAGTGGTGGCAATATCGCAAAGAACAGAAATCGGAAAATGGACTCTCTCGAACGGCAACAGCTGAAAGTAGAAGAGTTGCTCAAGCCGATCTTGCAAGCAAACGAAAACTACGTTGGCCAAACCCACTAAAGACTGTATACATCATCATGGAGAAGGATGTTGCTATGGTGTTATTTTACAATGCTCTGATATACACAGCGTTCTATGATGTCACGGCTTCTACACCACAACTCTTCAAAGAAATTTATGGTTTCAATGACCTACAGATTGGTCTATGCTATCTCCCGTTTGGAAGTGGTTGTGCCTTGGCTAGTTTCATCAATGGTAAAATGCTAGATCGAAATTACAAAAAGATTGCCCAGAATATCGGATTCAGCATCGATCGTAAGAGGGGCGATAACTTAAGACATTTCCCAATTGAAAGAGCTAGATTAGAAATAATCTGGCCTCTCCTCAGTGTGGGACTTTTTTGCTACCTGTGTTATGGTTGGGTTCTAGAAAAGAATGCTAATCTAGCAGCACCTCTTATTCTCCAATTTCTTTTAGGACTCTGTATCAATGGTTCCTTCAATATTCTCAGCACACTTGTCGTTGATTTGTATCCTCAAAGTCCTTCCACCGCCACTGCTGCTAACAACCTTGTACGATGTCTTTTTGGTGCAGGTGGAACAGGTGTCATCACTATTATGATTGATCATATGGGAAGAGGATGGTGCTTCACATTCATCGCTCTCGTATGTATTGCCGCATCTCCAATGTTGTGGGTGGAATTGAAATGGGGACCGGTGTGGAGAGAAGAAAGAATGGTAAGATTGGAGAAGCAGGCTGAGGAAAAGAGAATTGAGGAGAAGGCGAGAGAGGCTAATGTTCAAGGCCATGCAAAATAAACGATGGAACGATGAATGAGAAAGTTTGATGATACTTGCATGTTTTAATGATGGCTGGCGTTGGCATTTCATCATATGGTTATTTGATCTCGGCGAAATACCCTTTTGCATTTTAATTATAACAGCTTGTATGTATTTGAAAGACTATTGTACAGAGAGAAGAGATGGTAGTAATATAGCTCAGCTCAGCATTCCGTACAATACCCACCGAATGGATGATAAGCATCATTTGCTCATTTGCTCTACTATAAATTGGACTCCTGTGTTCCTTTTAAGTACTTTTGTTTTCCGGTTTGCAGGGTGAGATCCGGTGTCCGATGGCGAGCTCCGATTATCACTGGCTCGATACCTTATGTAAGTATTTCCGGGATAATCGGAGACGGAATTTTCAACCTGTAGCCGGAAATGTCGGGTGACCGGGCGGCCAGATCCCTTCAAACTTTTGGGAAGCATACACCTAGTAGATGAGTTGAATCAACAGGTTGATCGTTTTTCTTTCTTTATTCTTCCTGGGATGACAAGAGATCCCGATCATTAATTCCTAGCAAAGTCTATGACAGTTTACAATATGATCGTTCGTTCTGCCGATAGGCTGCGAGACAGATAAACTAGTGTTTAGCCGTGAAATTCCTGAATAGCATCATTCTTTTGACACCCAGTCTTCGACTCTGGAATTTTCATTTTGCAAAAAGAACATATGAAATCCCTATGACATTTCAAGTCCAGGCTTTCTTCAACCACTTCCACAACAGGAAACCATTTCACACCCGTACCTTCCAAAAACACCTACTTTCCATCGAGCCCCTGCCAATCCACTAATGTCTCTTTCCCCATCAATCATCTTCATCCCATCTCGAACACTTCCATCTTCAGAATACAATGGATACATTCAAACTCGAAGACTGCGCAATCACAAATCTCCCAAAATCAGACTATGATAAACCCCCCGAACCTCCCACCTGTCACCCAGAGTCAACCTCAATCTCGACGTCGACCTCACTCTCGGACCTAATCACATACGATGATCTACCTGCGTGGCACCAAGATAACCCTTTAATCTTCACCTCCTACCGACCCATCAGTCACTCGATCCCAGACTCCTTACGATCAATCTTCAAAATCCACAATGAAACTCTCAACATCCACACGCATTCTTTGCCCTTCCTTACCTGTTTCCTTCTCACCGGGGTTATTTTCTACATCTTTTCCATCTATTTCCCTGGCTCTCCTTTGGTGGATAGATTTATTTTCAGCATATTCTTCTTCACGACTACCGTATGCATGGGGTTGAGTACCGGATATCATACGTTAATGAATCATTCAAAGACGATGGCGGGGATATGGCTCCGGTTGGATTTTTGTGGGATTGTGGTGGCGATTCTGGGAGATTTTGTCACGGGCATTTACGTCGCGTTTTACTGCGAGTGGAGATTGCAGGTGGGGTATTGGATTATGGTATTCCTTCCCTCCATCTTTTCACTCTTTCTTTCTTTCATCCCTTATCTTTCATCAAATCCCTCTGTCATCCAACC